>CM050690.1:54410163-54966344 GCA_027574665.1 Rhynochetos jubatus
TGGACAGGCCGGAGAGGTGGGCCACTGCCAACCGCATGGAGTTCAACAAGGCCAAGTGCAAGGTCCTGCACCTGGGTCGGAGCAATCCCAAGCACAAGGACAGGCTGGGTGGAGAATGGATCGAGAGCAGCCCTGAGGAGAAGGACATGGGTGTACTGGGGGATGAAAAGCTGGACATGAACTGGCAGTGTGCGCTGGCAGCCCAGAAAGCCAAGCGTATCCTGGGCTGTATCCAGAGAAGTGTGGCCAGCAGGTTGAGGGAGGGGATCCTCCCCTTCTACTCTGCCCTTGTGAGACCTCACCTGGAGTTCTGCATCCAGTTCTGGGCCCCCCAACATAAGGATATGAACTGGTTGGGGCGAGTCCAGAGGAGGCCATGAAGATGCTCAGAGGGCTGGAGCCCCTCTGCTATGGGGACAGGCTGAGAGAGTTGGGCTTATTCAGTCTGGAGAAGACAAGGCTCCTGGGAGACCCTATAGCACATTCCAGTAACTGAAGGGGCCAATAAGAAAGCTGGGGGAGGGACTTTTTCCAAGGGTCTGTAGTGTCAAGACAAGGGGTAACAGGTTTAAATTGAAAGAGTGAAAATTTGGATTAGATATCAGGAAGAAGTTCTTCCTGGAGAGGGTGGTGAGGCACTGGAACAGGTTGCCCAGAGAAGCTGTGGATGCCCCATCCCTGGCTGTCTTCAAGGCCAGGCTGGATGAGGCTTTGAGCAACCTGGTCTAGTGGAGGGTGTCCCTGCCCATGGCAGGGGGGTTGGAACTAGATGGTCTTTAAGGTCCCTTCCAACCCAAACCATTCTGTGATTCTATGATTCTATGAAACAAACATGCCTGTCCTCCAGGGTACAACTACTGGGAAGAGCTTTTCCTCTGGTGCAACTCTGGGCTTTCTCAATCATCTTTTGCAGTTTAAGAGGGCTTAGCCGTATTTACCAGCAGCTTCTCTGTTCTATTATGACAGTTGGAGTAAGTAAATATTTTTAACTGGGCAAGTTACAGTCTTTTTTTTTTTTTTTTTTTCATTTTCTCGATACCACTGATTTGTCCTGCCCATTTATTTTTCTAACATCACTGTTTCTGTAGCATTTCACCTGGTTTTGTTTGTGAGCTCATTCACTACAGCTATCTTTCTGGCATCGTGTATGACCAAAAATACTGCAAAGAAATTATTCTTAGGCTACTTATATAATTCTATTTACAGTGTGGTTTATTATCTCAAAAGTGCCTCTAAAATACTGGAGTATTTTCTTGTGAGCACTAGACCACATGTAGTGTTCTTGCACTTTGTAATATTCCTGATCACCCAGAAGGTTTCTGTGTCACATTCCCTGCCAAAAGAGACAACAAACAGAGCACAGAGGTTCTTTCCATCTCTCCCTTCTTCTCTTCTTAACATTTGGTTCTCAGTCTGCAACCATGTGTGTATGTAACTCACGGAAAAAATTCAAAAGGGCCCATTTTTTCATCATAATTAGGGTTGGCTTGAATTCCTGAGTATTTCTTCTTTTATAAATTGCCACAGGTTTGGAGAACAGGTTTGTTTGAGGACACACGCCTCTCCAGCTGCTTGGAGCAAGGAGGTTGGGACCACAGATGTGGTATCAGAAGCTGAAAAAGTCCTTGAATTGGTACAAACACTCCTTAGCAACAGCTGTTATCAGTACTCTTCTCAGTGCCAATCCAAAACAGCCTCATACAGCTACTGTGCAGAAGATTAACTCTGTCCTGACTGAAAGCAGCATGAAGATGTAAGAAGCAAAGGGTAGGACGTAATGATCACTTTCCATGGTGGAAACAAATCAGCAGTGGAGTCCCATAGACCGGTGGGGGACAAGTTTTATTCAATGTTTTCATCAATGACATGGAGAAACAAGTGCACAGTGAAGTCCCCGTTGTTCATATATAGTCTGAATTTTATCCTTTCTGATTATTTTCTTCATGTTTTTGGTTTTGTTTTAATTTAGGAATAGCAGGTGCCCCAGTTTCTGTTACTCTTGCAGGAATATCAGTCAAGACCAAGTTGTAATTCCTTGGCTCCAGTGGTTCTCCAGCTCACTGTTCTGTGAGGCAGTGCTGGCACTGAACCTTTGTCTTTCAGAAGGACCCAGGGTAGAATTCATCACTGGATCATTCACATCATTAACTGGTGTATTGGGTTATGTGGCAGGGGAGAGGCTACTGGGGGGGATGCTGTGAGAAGCTGCTAGAAGATGTCCTGGCTCCAAGTTGAACCCACCTCTGGCCACGGCTCAGTCCGTCAGTGACAGTGCCACACTTCTGTGACTAACATATTTAAGAGGAGAAAAGAACTGCTGGGGAATGTGCAGTGGCGAGAAGAGTGGGGTGTGAGAGACAGCCAGGCAGACATGCAGCTTGGTGTGGACAGGTGGGAGGAGGTGGCTGGAGCGGAGGTTCCCCAGCAGCCCATGGTGAGAGGGCAGGCTGTGCCCTGCAGCCATGGAGGGTCATGGGGGAACAGAGACCCCCCTACATCCTGGGGACGGCCCCACACTGGAGCAGGCAGCTGTGCCCAAAGGAGCCTGTGATTCCATGGGAAACTCAGGCTGAAACAGGCTGCTCCTGACGGACTGTACCCCATGGAAGGGATCCACACCAGAGCAGTTTATAAAGAACTACAGCCCGTGGGAAGGACTCACATTGGGGAAGTTCATGGAGGACTGTCTCCTGTGGGAGGGACCCCACACTGGAGCAGGGGCAGAGTGTGAGGATCTTCCCCTGAGGAGGAAGAAGCAGCAGAGACAATATGTGGTGTGATGAACTAGATGATCTTTAAGGTCTCTTCCAACCCAAACCATTCTATGATTCTATGAACTGACCACAAGCCCCATTCCTCATTCCCCTGCACTGCTGGAGGGGAGGAGGTAGAGCAATTGGGAGCAAAGCCGAACCAAGGAATAAGGGAGAGGGGAAGGGAAGGTGTCTTTAAGATTTGGGTGTATTTCTCATTACCCTACTCTGATTTGATTGCTAACAAATTAAATTGTTTTCTTCCCCATGTGGAATCTGTCTTGCCAGTAAAAACTGGTGAGTCATCCCTCCCTGTTCTTTTGTCAACCCACGAGCCTTTCCTTGTATTTTCTCCTACCTATCCCACCCTAGGGGTGTAGAGTGAGCGAGTGACTGTGTGGTGGTCTGTTGCCAACTGGGCCTAAACCATGACAACTGACAATTAAAGAATGGAAGTAGATAACTTAGCAACACTTCCCTTAGAGCGGCTGCTAGTGGAGGTTTGCTTAGTGAAAATCATGGTCAGGTCAGGACTGGCTGTGCTTCTCTGATGAGATTTGGGTATCACTGTGCAGAGAAGATGGTTTATCTCTGACTTTGTTGTAGGGAAGCTGTCAACCTTCATGCTGTGTAGTTTGACTGTTACCCATCAGCAGTTATTTCTGTTTGTCATTTTTGATTGTCACTTAATGAGTGAGGTCTGTCAATACTGAAAAATACATATAGACCAATCTTTCCTGTGATGGGAACCTAGATATTTAAAGTTTGTTTCTCTTTTGGATTGTATTATTTAGTGCCATACAGATCAGTTACTTACAGGAAAGGGTGATACTGATGTATGAAATACAGAATTATTCCAGCCAAATGAATTATAAATAAAGTATGGTGGAATTATTTTTCGGTGTCAGGCAATTTCAACCATTTAAAGATAACTGTGTCTGTGCATCCTAAATAAATGAAACGAAGCTATGTAATTATAATTTTCAAAAAGCTGCAGAGGCTGCTCTATTTTGCAAGCTGTCAGACACAGTGATGTAAAACGGTTGCAAGTTTCAGTTAAACCTCGCCATGTAAATTATCTCACTGTCTCTCACCAGACAGTGAAAACCGTTTGCCTGTAGGAATTATTTTAAAAGATTAACTTGAATCCTAAAACAGGCAGCTGACAACAGGGTATGCCAACTAATCCTGAAGGGGAGATAAAATTTCTTCACCGATTTATTGCAACACATTACACTGAATATTTGAGACTAGATGGTTGTCCAAGCAAAAAAAACCTAACAGTCACCTTCTTTCCCCCTTCTTCCCTTTCCTCTCCTATTGAACGCTGTAAGGTGTCCTTAATTGCTCCAGGAAAATAGCCATTCACATCATATAATAGAATGTCTTGTGGTGTACACTTGCAAAAAATGGATTAAGTGGGTATTTAATACTTTTCAGTGCTTTCAAATCTCAGTGAAATCCTGGTTAGATAGGGCTAGATTCCACAGTCTTAGCACATGTTGAGAATTATTCCTTTATGAATAGCTTTTCTGATGTTACGCATGACTTGTGAGAATTATCTGTGGTTTTTTACTGTCTTATGCTGTTGTTAGGCCTTATAGTGTCATAGAATATGTTAAGTTGGAAAAGACCTTTAAGTTCATTGAGTCCAAGCATTAAACTAGTGCTGCCAAGTCCACCACTAAGCCACGTCCCTAAGCACCACATCTACATGTCTTATAAATACCTTCAGGGATGGTGACTCCACCACTTCCCTGGGCAGCCTGTTCCAACGCCTGACATCCCTTTCAGTGAAGAAATTTTTCCTAATATCCAATCTGAACCTCCTCTGGTGCAACTTGAGGCTGTTTCCTCTTATCCTATCACTTGTGACTTAGGAGGAGACCAATCTGCAGCCCTCTTCAACCTTGTGAGAGACCTTATCTTGAGCTGATTGTCTCAAAGCTTGCTGACAAAGTTGTGAAACTTTCTGGGGGCTTGGCTTTCGGTGGTCTGAGGAGGAAGGATTGCCTGCAGGCCTGAATAGATAAGGGCCAAATGGCCTATGGGACAGGTAAGAAGCAAATAGCCTCTGGAGACCAGTCCCACCAAGGACAAAAGAACCATCACATCACATCAGGGGGGGTCCAGTCACAGAGGGCCCCCCAAGCCTGCCAAAGTATGCAAGCAGTCACGTACCTATGTGGAGGGCGTCCCTGCCCGTGGCAGGGGTTTGGAACTAGATCGTCTTTAATGTCCATTCCAACCCAAACCATTCTGTGATTTTATAGAAACATTTTTATTGCCTTTTAGCGCAGAGGCCAGGTCAGGTTCTAGTTGGACTTTGGCCCTTCTCATTTTCTTTCTACATAAATTCATCACACACTTGTAGTCCTCTGGAGTTGCCTGCTCCTTCTTCCAATAGATATAATGCTAAGCAACACACATAATAGACTCGCCTTTTTTTCCTGAATTCAAACCAAAGCTCTCTGTTCAGCCAGGCTGGACTTCTTCTCCACTGTCTCACCTTCCAGCACATGGGGACAGCCTGCTCCTGTGCCTTTAAGATTTTCTTCTTGAAGAACATCCAGCCTTCCTGGACTCATTTGCCCTTCAGCACTTCATCCCAAGGGACTCTGGGCAGCCAAAGTCTGCCCTCCAGAAGCATAAGGTAGCCATTCTGCTGATCCCCGTTATTTCTTCTCCAAGAATTGAAAACTCTCTTGTTTCCTGATCACTATGGCCAAGGTGGCCTCCAACCACCACATCACCCACAAGTTCTTCTTTGTTCACAAACAGGTCCAGGGGACTGCTGTCCCTTGTTGGCTCCATCAGCAGCTGTGTGAGAAAGTTATCATCTTCCACACGCTCCAGGAACCCCCGAGACTCTTTCTTCTTCCCTGTAGTGTATTTCCAGCTGGCATCTGGTAAGTTGAACTCCTCCATGAGAACAAGGGCTAGCGATTGTGAGACTTCTCCCAGCTGCTTACAGAATTTTGTGTCTGCCTCTTCATCCTGGTTGGGTAGTCTGTGACAGACTCCCACCATGGTATCTGCCTTGTTAGTCTTCCCCCTGATTTTCACCCATAAACACCAGACACTTTCTTTATCATCATTAAGCTCTAGACTATTGAAATATTCCTTGACATACAAAGCTACCCCACCACCTCTTCTTCCTCTCCTATCCCTTCTGAAGAGTATATAGCCGTCTATTGCAGCATTCTGTTTGTGCCAGTCAGCCCACCATTTTTCCATGACTATATCATAGTTTTCTAGATGGACAATAGCTTCCAACTTCTCTTATCTGTTGCCCATCCTGCATGCATTGTTGTAGATGCACTTCAGCTGAGCTACTGATCCCACCACCTTTTTTCTGGGAGAAGCCCGAATTTCTATTTGACTGTTCTCAGGTGCTTTTATGGTTTCTAACACATAAGTAACTCTTGCACCTTCGTTACCACATGGATCTCCATCCCTTACCACTAGTGCGTTGGCAGACTGAAGTACCTCGTTAGCACACTATCCCTGAAACACTGGCGTGCTGTGTCCAGTCTTATTTCTAGCAAGCCCGGTTTTATCCCTTCACACCATCAAAACTAGTTTAAATCTAACACCTTGTGCTTGTTTTGGCTGGGATAGAGTTAATTTTCTTCCCAGTAGCTAGTATGGGTCTACGTTTTTGCTTTGGGTTGAAAACAGTGTTGACACTATGGAGATGTTTTTGTTATTATTAAGTAGTATTTACAAAGAGTCAAGACCTTTCCTGCTCCTCAGGAAAATGGGAGGGGACACAGCTGGGGCATCTGACCCCAGCTGACTAAAGGGATATTCCATACCGTTTGGAGTGATGTCATTTGTCTTCCCAAGTAACTGTTAGGTGTGATGGACCCCTGCTTTCCTGGAGATGGCTGAACACCTGCATGCCAATGGGAAGTGGTGAATGAATTCCTTTGTTTTCTTTGCTTGTGTGTGTGGCTTTTGCTTTACCTATTAAACTGATTTTATCTCAATCCACGAGTTGCCTCACTCCTACTCTTCTGATTCTCTCCAATATCCTGCCACGAGGGAAGTGAGTGAGCAGCTGTGTGGTGCTTAGCTGCTCAGTGGGGTTAAACCATGACACTCCTGTGCAAAGACTGGTGTCATGTAAACCAACCCATTGTCAAGAAAACCCAAAATTCTGCTGGTGAGCCCAGGCTCAGAGGCAAGTATTGATCTGCTGGCTCTTCCTGTGTATTGGATTTGCACCTTAAAGATTGGATAGCAAGGGAGGCTACAGGGGTGGCTTTTGTGAGAAGCTCCTGGAAGGCTCCCTTATGTCCAACAAAGCCAATGCCAGCCGGCTCCAAGATGGACCCAGTGCTGGCCACATCTGAGCCCATCAGCAACACTGGCAGCAACTCTGGGATAACATATTTGAGAAAGGAAAATAAAAAACTGAGAAGAGGAAGTTTCAGGAGAGAGGGAGAGTGAGATGTGAGAGAAACAGCCCTGTAGATACCAAGTATAGTGGAGAAGGAGGGGGACAAGGTGCTCCAGGGACCAGAGCAGAGATTCCCCTACAGCCTGTGGTGCAGGCCATGGTGAGGCCGGCTGTGCCCCTGCAGCCATGGAGGGTCACAGGGGAACAGAGACCCCCCTGCAACCCAGGTAGGACCCCACACCAGAACAGGGGGTCCTGAAGGAGGCTGTGACCCTGTGGGAGGGTCACAGGACCCCCGCAGGAGGTCCTGAAGCAGGATGCCTGAAGGACGCTCTGTTCCTGTGGGCAGCCCGTGCTGGAGCAGGCTCCTGGCAGGACCTGTGGCCCCATGGACAGAGTAGCCCATACTGGAGCAGTTTGCTGGCAGGACTCGTGACCCCACAGGGGTCTCACACTGGAGCAGTTTGTGAAGATATATAAAAGATATATATTATGACAAATAAAAAGTAGAACTTCTTTTTGTTGGCTAGAATATTTATGGAACTTTTAGAATTGCAGTCTACATGAAAGGTGCAGGACTTTTTGAAATATTTTGTTTTCTTGGATAAGAGTCAGTTGAAATGTTACAATAGATAATCTGGTAATGCAGCATCCAAACAGACCTTTTGGTCTTTGAACGTGAGGATAGTAATTTAAAACGAATATCTTAATTATCTTGATTCTAAACGCTGAAGGGAATTTTTTCAAGGATATGACTGAGCGCTTTGGGCTCTAAGCAAAACAACAAATGCTTTCCAGCTTTTTGGTCTAGTGATGTGATATTCCAGCCTGGTGAATGTTGGCAGAGCTGTCTCACAGAGATGAGGTATGAGGACTGTTCAAAGCCAATCCTTATAGCAACATCTGGCAATAGTAAGAATTTGACAAGCCAGAACTAGTAGGTAGTGATCTTCAAATTCTAATTCTTTCCACTACATATTCATCCACAGCAACTTTAAAATAATCTTTCCAAAGGTTTATTATCTGTTTTTCTGGGATATTTTTGTGTATGTAATACAAATGCTGTGAATATCTGATATTCTTTATAAAAATAGAATTAATGAGTATCAGTGTGTTGTGGTTTAATCCCAGCCAGAAGCTAAGCAACACACAGTTGCTCGCTCGCTCACTCCTCCCCCCCAACCTGGCCCCTGGCTCCCACTTCCCTGGCAGGTTGGGAAGAGAGTTGGAAGAGTGAAAGTGTGAAAACCCTTGGGTTGAGATAAAGACAGACTCTCTGTAAGCACTGCTCAGCAATATAATTTCTAAATCCTAGCTGTGCTGATCAAAAGGAATCCAGCAATCTTTAATATATTTAAAGCCTGATTCAGAAGCTATGTATTGTGGGGAGACATAGAAGCAAAGGAAGGGATATAGCTAATTCCTCAGCGCTGCCTTTAAGTCTTAACTGTTTTGAATGAAACAACAGAACCAACCTTTCTCATTGGCAGGAGTTTCTGAGCAGTCCTTCTAGAGACCGACAGCATCAGCAGGAGAGGGGTTTGGAAATATCCAAAGAAATTCAGATGATGGCATCATATGTACTGCAAAGGTTACAACCTTTATGGGTACATGATGTTTGCATTTGCATACAGATTTTTGTATTTATTAATATATTTTTATAGTTTAAAAAGGAATTATTTCAAACTACTTGATTTTTGAAGTGCTTTCCTGAAGAGCAAATTTAAATGTATAGCTGTATTTTAGAAAAACAATGAAATTCATACCTGTAAGGCAAAATGTTGAATCTAGCTTCCTGTTTGAAAATTACTGAAAACAGTCTTCCAAAACAATTTGGTTTCTAATGGTGCAGTTCCTTATCAAATATTAAATATACGAGAAAAAGGAATTTGCTTGGCTGCCTGACAAGTGAAAGCAAGTCTACCTCAAGAGAAACAGAAGAGCTTGCACAAATGACTGAGTCGAATATTTGTTTTCAGGGAACAGATTCAAGAATCTGTACCTTACCATGTGCTTGTACTATCAGAGAGAAGTACTATCGGAGAGAAGCAGACCTCCTCACAGAGGATTTGGAAGAACCAGCTGTTCTTCTAAAAGTCTTTTTCCTCATTACACCTCGAAGATACAACCTTGCTTTTCCTAGTTTCCAATTTTGCCGTTCCTTTATTTGCCGCCAGGTAATCTCAGCACTCACCAGGATAGCAAAGGTAACAAGGGGTTCACTTTCTCCAGCACAGCACTGTTAAGTTGTTGACAGGAGATAGGTGAGCAGATTTTCTGGCCCAGTTAGCATCTCAATATAAATATAGTTCACCTGTAACAAAATATTATCAAGAATGACCCCAGTACACCACTACGGTGATGAATTGCCATCTTGTTTGCAGCATCCTTACTTGAAAACACCTAGGACCTCACCAAAGTTTGACTACAAAACTACTACGTAAGCCTTCTTGTAAAAGAATTATTTTGCTAAAGAGTATTCCCTTTCACTCTTCAACACGGTGTAATGAATCTCTTTCCTATAAATAGAAATAATATAAACTGCTCTTTGAAGTCAGTAGAGATTTCAAATTCATTTGTAGTTGCTGCTGCAAAACTATTCTAGTGTGATTTTATAATGATTGTAGAGATAAATTTTCTGTAGGTTCTAAATATATTAAACTATAGCTCGGATAGAGAGGTGGTAGAAACTCATTGTCATTAAATAAAAAACATGGATAGGAACCCCTCTGTATTACTGGGAATCTCTTCTTTCAGTGTTAATCAGGAATACTTTTTCTTCTATTTTTTCATTCTTTTTCTCATCTAATTTAAATTAATGCACATTTTTATTTTATTAAAAGGTGTTTATCAGGAATTTGGGGCTGAAGCACATATTAAGTATTATGTTTTTATATGTGTAGCTTTTTCTGTAATTTTTATACTGTCACTTTTTTCCACTTTTAGTTTTAAATATATTATTATTTGTGTTTATCATCAGGGTATTTTATCAGATATATGTATGATAATATCTAATGCAAAACTGCCATGTTAAAAACTCTTGCTGACTTCATCAGTCTTTAGCCTGGCATATATCAATTTAAAGACAGGTTGCGGTCTGGGTGCCTGACCAAGAATGTGTCTGATCCTCATTCCACTGCTCATGAGCTGAGCAACATCTGTGTTTTGAACTGTGTTCTGCCACAACTGTCATAGTCTCTCTTTGCTTCTCTTAGGGGCTCTGAGTGGTAACTACATTCCTGTCTATGCAAAGTTTATAATAGCAAGAGTTCTTCCACTAAAACTTTATTCCAAAATGTTTTTCTAGACTCCCATCTAATTGCCATTCTACTTTTTCAAACTTGTCTTCGTCTTTTTTTTGCAGGTGTATCTTAAGTTTGAGGCCACATTTATTTCCTTCTGGTTTGATTCTTTGATGTTACTCAGTTCAGGGTTAGCTAGACACAGGAGAAAAATGAAGATCAAATTAATCCCAGCATATATGTTCACGCTGCCCATCTGCTTTTCGAGGACAAGACATTTCTTGACAGTCAGTTACTAAGAGCTGTGCCATTTCTGCAAGCTTTGATTTGGCATTTGAGAATACAGCTGGTTTTCAATCCATCCAGCTGTCAAGCTCTACTCTTGTGATGCAGCAGAATTAGTGTTTTTCATATAAGCTGTATTAATTGAACAGGAGACCAAACCTGTGCTTGATCAGATTACTGAGATAAAAGGACATTTTGGCTTAGTACAGAAAGGCAGAGGAAAATAACTAAAATTGATTACCCTGTTTATCGCTGACTCAATTTGTTGGTTCCCTTGGCAACTGATGTTGAAGTAGATGAAGTTACTAGTAGCCTGAAGGAGATCAACACATAAGATTTCTATTTCTATCAGCCATATTAACCATGCTTTGACTGTCCGATGTATGGAGAGGAACGTGCAACCTTAGTAGAGGGATTAGATTGCTATCACTCCAAATGTTGCTGGTCTGACCTAATTATTTTTTGAAATATTTGAATCACATGCTGTGAAGAAAATGGGAGAATATTGTGTTGTACTACTACATCTTTTTCATTTATTGCTTTGTCTTCTGATCCAGAGAGTAAGCAAAGTAAACTTAGTTGGCGTTCTATGTGACAAACCTCCTAGAGAAAACCCTCTCAAGAATTGCAGTGAGATGTGATAATCTTTATTTTATGTATTACTACTACACTCTGTTAGGTATTTGATATAAAGCTGCTGCCTTTGAGTTTTGGTGTGATTTAATCTTTGTTGTAGAAAGTGCTTGGAAATGGTGATTTACAAGAATAGGAATCTTTTCATACATTATGTAGTTCACAAATCCATTAGAGGAAACACTTTACACAGTGGTTATAGATTTCCAGCAGAGATGTGGACTTTCTACAGTCTTTGTTGGCTGTTTGGATGTAGCTATCTCTCTTCGATGCATTTTTATTTTAAAATGCTCTCTCCTAAGCCTATAGAAGGAATGTCTGGGAGATTATATCGTTTGTTCTGCTGACAAGGTGTTGTTAAGGAGCTGTACTACATTTCCTCAGAAATGTGTGTTCTCATGTGCTACAATTTACTGATGGAGATTTTATCTTCTGCCTTGATCTAGCACATATTTGGATCCTTATTTTTGATAATCCCCCTGCCATGGGCAGGGACACCCTCCACTAGACCAGGTTGCTCAAAGCCTCATCCAGCCTGGCCTTGAACACTTCCAGGGGTGGGGCATCCACAGCTCCTCTGGACAACCTGTGCCTCTGCCTCACCACCCTCTCCAGGAAGAACTTCTTCCTGATATCCAATCTTAAATCTCCCCACTTTCAATTTAAACCAATTGCCCCTTGTCCTGTCACTACAGGCCCTTGTAAAAAGTTCCTCCTAGCTTCCTTGTAGGACCCTTCAGGTACTGGAAGGCTGCAATAAGGTCTCCCCAAAGCCTTCTCTTCTCCAGGCTGAACAAGCCCAACTCTCTCAGCCTGTCCCCATAGCAGAGGTGCTCCACCCCTCTGAGTATCTTCGTGGCCTCCTCTGGACTCACTCCAACTGATCCATGACCTTCTTATGTTGCAGACCCCAGATCAAACTGATCCATGAGGATTTGAGGAGCTGGGATCTGAAGCTTTTATATCAGATTTCACAGTTCTCCTCTTCCCTGAGGACGTTTTTTTTTTAAAAAAAATGACAGTGAAGACTTTTAGGTCTGTTTTCAGGCCCTTTTGGACAATTGCAGCATGAAAACCAGAGAACTGGGGAGTCAGACCCTGGCTCTCTGTGGCTGTGTCTGTACTTCTGGATCTGGGAAACCTTCCCAGTTTCCAGACCTGGACACTTGCCCTGAGCACATTGACTCCCTGTAGGACAAAATCTGTCTGTGCAGTTTTCCATCCACACAAGCACACGTATGTACACTCTGTTTCTAAGGAGAAAATCTGGGCACGTAGGCCAGCAGGGAGACCTAGTGTGTTCCCACAGTATGCCTCATCTGGATTGTCTGGTCTTGCCAAAAATCCCACTTAGGATGTAATCTAGACATACTTGGATTTAATTTTGTTTCGGTTTATTTTGTTTTCTCTGAGTTTTAAGTGAAAGCACCTATCTCCTCATTGGGACACTAAGAGCAATAGCCCATCTATACATGTGTAAAAAACCCAGACATTTTATGGAGCAGGGAATAATGACATCTGAGAGGTTTCTATATGGCTCTGTTTCAGAAAATTTTAGAGCATTTCCAGTTAATATAGGCCAAGTGAACAGGATCCTTACACACTGAATGGAAAGCATTCAGTTGCCCATAAGAAACATATGCACTGCTGGCAGTAATATAGCAGCAACTGTAGTCATCTTTGGCAGACTCAGATTTTTCTTGTTGTGTAGAAATATTTTCTCTCCTATTCTGTTTTCTTCTGCTCTTGAATATAGGTCTAAGAGTTTGTAGACTTCATAGCGGATTTTCCTGCCTACAGGTTTAAAATATTCTACCTTAGGAGCTGCCTCCAACTAATAAAACTAGAATTGAAAAAAAAAATCAAAATATTAATTCCAGTTTTCTATTTTGGTTCTTCTTTTTTGATGTTTAAATGAATAAATTGCCTTGGAGCTTTTTTCTACCTTCAATACTGAGTGCTTACATATTAACAGCTGCACACAGAGTAACCTTTTAAAATAAGGTTTTATTTAATTAAGCCGCATACTAGCAACAGATCCTAACCCACTCAGTTGTAAATTGTCACGGTTGTGCAGTGTGCTTTTTCCTGCTGAAATCTTATTTACTTGGTTTTCTGCCACAGGGTATATATCTGGAACGAACCAAATTCTCAGGCTTAATGAGGAAAAAACTAAAAGACCCTGAAAGCCTTTTTTTGCTGGTTTATCAGTTTGAGCTCACCAGAGAGATCAGGAACATCAAAAGTTCTGTTCCTGGGCACAGCTCATACAGAAAACAGTCACAGAGACACCTTAAAGTGTGCTGAGACACAGACACTGAGGCAGTCCCATCGGGGAGCAATGTCTTAGCAGGCTGTGCAAAAGATCTAAATGGGGAAGGCCATCTTGGCACTGGGATATTAGGTCTGCCTACCTGTTTTTCTCCTAAGCGCTTTTCTGTGGGTGTACAGAAATAAAGAAAACAGAACACAGAAAGGAAGTAACACAGTACCTTGCAAGATCACTTTTCTCTGTTTTAAGAATCCTTTTTCCTTTCCTCTGTTGCTGATTAAAAAAGACCAAGTGGCAGTATGGATGAAATTTATACATCCATGGGACTGCTATTTGGGATTTCTGCCAGTGCCATCAATGAAGCAACAGCGGAAGAGATTCATACCATAGAGACAATGACACATTTGTGGCAATAAATTGAAATAAGGTGAAGACGTAATGCTGCTGCCTTCTTGAATATCATGGAAAAGATTTCTGCCCACTTTCCTGGGGACAAGATTTCTCATTCATTTCTGGCATGGCAATTTTAAAGTTATTTTCCCTTGCCCACATCTGACAGGTAAATCTTATCACCAGCACTTTCCCCCAGTGTCTCATGTTGCATATACGATATTGAGCTTCCCAGCTACTGCTCTTTCCAGACCAGGAAAATAAAACAGATTTGCCTTCAGGGATTCATTGTTTTTATTTAGCCTGATCCTAAGCATGATGAAGTTAATGAATCATTCTTCCTCTATTACAATAAGATGCTTCCTTCTATCCGAAAGTAAGTTACATATGAAAAGCCTCTTCTGAGCAAGGAATGGCCATTCTGTTTAGTCAAGCAAGATTCATGGGATTCAAATGAATTCAGTTATTGGCCTCTAAGGGTATTTGTGTGATCCTGTAGTTTTAAGCTCTGAGAATGCATCTAGTTAGTACTGCAACAGGTGATTCTGAAATCTAGTTTGATATATGTATTGATATTATAATATATAATGACCGTCATTCAAGGAACTTCCTGGGGTTTATTACATCACTAACACTCCAACTCCAGGATGATGACATTATGCAGTCTCTGGGTTTCAATTCCTTGGCACTCAAATAATGCGTTTCTTCCTGTATCCTTTTTTCATTAGTTCAGTTGTAGGAAGGATTTCATTACTTACAGACAATTAAATAGCTCTACTAATTATTCGTTCTTTCAGTGGTCTCTATCTGGACTGCTTAATGCAGGTCTGTTAATTTAAAGTTCGGTTGGTGGTTTGTTTTTTTAAATCTGTATGATTTTGCAATACTTGAAAAAATGATGCTGATATCTCTCTAGCTAGTTTCCTAGGACAAAGAAATTTAGTCAGGGGAGTTCTGTGAAGCATGTTTCCATTATTTCTAGAATTTCATTGCATAACACTTTAAAAGACAGGGAAATAACAATGTGATTGTCAATACCATGGTTTTAACTGAGACTAAGCAGAGATTTGCTTTTACTGTTTGGGAATAATAATTCCCCTTGATTTGACATTCGAGTTACTGAACTATCAAGGTTTCAAGATAAAATAATCCTTTCTTTTCCTATTTCTTCTCTCAATATTTCATGATTGACTTCTGTTTCTGAACAGGTTTCCAAATGGAAAATACATGGAGAGTACCCTGAGAGAATTATGTTTTTGCTTCACAGCCCAACAGCAAAAACAGGCAGCATTTGCTCTGCAGTGGATGCAGATTTGTGAGGTCTTGTGTCTGTTCTGTGATGAGGTAAACATCAGAGTGGTTTGTCACAAAATTTCTAGTCAATGAATGAGTATCATTAGCACAGATAAACCACATGTTAATTATTTGAAAAAACTTAGTTATAGTTCACTGTGTGGACATTAGCAACCCTCACCTCAGCTATTGTTTATCAGTAAACTATGAGAAAATGCACTCTTTTCAGTCTGGAGAAATATGTAATGTTATGCATAGGTGCTGCAAGAAGCTTGGCAAAATGCTTGTTCTCATGAGAGAACTCACTTTTCAGATAAATATTTGTTCTCAAAGGGCAACAGGTTCTCTAGAGTTCAGTGCCAGGACCTTTTGTAAAGTAGTGCATTGTATAAAGGGGTCATTTCATGAAAAAGCTGAGTTTTGGTGACTGATAATTCATTTTTCTAGTAGCAGATACACTTAAAGAGCTTGAAGTTTACAATCCCCATTTTAGATGGGATTGTAAATGCTGTAGACTAGTAGTAAAAGTTTTAAAAAGAAGACAAAGAAGTAGGTACTAACAGTAGCTAACTATTTCATGCAGTCTAGCAGGAGGAATGAGAAGATGGTAAGGATATTTTTTTACAAAACATGTAAGAAAGATTTTGGTTCAAACAGGAAACTGTCAGGTTGCTTTTGCTGGGGAATCAGTGAGAAAATAGCGTTGCTGTTTAACTGCCCCTGTGCAAGCCAGCGGGAGCTCTGTGTGGTTCTCATTCCTTTGCAAATAAAGAGGTATGTGAAGCAATATGAAGGGTCATGATCAGTTCAGAGCATTTCTATAAATAAATAGCTATTTTTCTTGGGTTGTCTACTCCCTAAGTCTGTTGGAAATCTTTGATTATCCATTAGATAACAAAAGAAATAGCAATTTTGAGACAAAAATACTGGCATAAACTATACACGAATAAATCAAGAACCTTCAAAAGATAAGAATAAAGAAATGGCATTTAATGACTATGCAGGGAGAAGGTAAATGTAGGCTGGAAATAACAGCATTCCTAGCTACAATGAAAAAGTCTTTACAATATTCTCCAGGTTAACATGAACAAAAAACTTCAATTTTTTCATCATATGAAGGCTTTGTAAATTTTTGTGTTGAGATATTACATGATAATAGGGGTATTGGATTTAGAAATTAAGTCTTTCAATCCAAGGTGCTGCTGCTAATGGTATTTATATTTTCTAAAGCCAATAAATTATTGGTGTAAATTGTCACTTGCATCAACTCTTCAAAAGCCTCTCAGTGAAGATACTCGGAGCCTTATTTTAAGTTAGCGCTCTGCAGAGAACAAAACTGAACCTGTTGTAGTTAATTGTATTGTCCTTTTGATCCTGATGTACATCAGGAGGAAAAAGGAAAATCACCAGATTGTGCTGAACTTCTGTTATTCATCTTTCCAGTTCCCATTTCATCTTTCCCAATTATAATTCTGGTTCTTTCTTGCAGTCGTATTGCTGTGATGGAATATTTCCACAAAGTAGCTGATGAAGTAGCCTGTTTTAGTAATTCTGAATAATGTTTCATGTATTCCAGAAGTCAACTGCATCACACTACAAAATAATGAACACACTGTATCCACATTCATTTAGATACGGTGTTGTTATTATTTCCCTATCTAGTCCCTTATTTTTGTGAGAGCATCATCTTTGAGGTGTTTTGAAAAAAAAAAAATCCTTGGAGGTTAAATGTTTCAGTAGCCTATAATACGTACTTTATGTGTAGTCACTTGCAGAACAGGTGGAATGCAAACAAACCCACATGCTGGGTTTACAGTGTAGCTTTAATGAGATTTTAAAAAACGTTTTGAAGTAGAAAAATCAATACTTGTTCTATGAAATAATATTTTGTTCCTGCAACAGTGACCTTGGCATGTCAGGTAAGTCGTTCTTAGCCAGGGTAGCTATTGTAGCAAACCTTGCATGGTGAGACTTTACGCAGGTTCCTCAGTCCTGGGAAAGGTTCCACACACTCTTTTCCATAACAGAAGTAAATGATTTGATTTCATGGTAGATAAGTTTAATCATGTGTACATCAAATGAGTAAGTGTGATGGGTCTTGCTTTATGTAAAGTCTATTAACTATTACTGTTTCATCAATTACTGTCACTCCGGAGAAATTTATGAAGAATCTCCATCTTTCCAAAAAGACAGAGAGAAATAAAGGGTGAGAGAGTCTATATATTAACATAGTACTTTAGGTTCTTGAGCAAGGGACTGACAGAGGTCCTGTCACATATTTTCATCACAAATGAACAGTGATTTGCACTTCAGATAATTTTTCTTTTTGGTTCCATGTCAATGGGAGATTTCTTTCTTGCAGGCCCAGCAGCACTCAGAGCAAACCTCTCACTGTGCAAATTCAACAGGACATCAAAGTGTGCTCTTTGCAGAGGGATTCAAGATTCCCTTTTTGCTCTCTGTTGTTGAAGTATTATTTTATGTCTTCAGCTGCACAGAACTCAATGCTATGGGGTTGATGAGACAGGATGCGAATTGATTTTTGAGGCCACTGTTCTTTGAATGGCAACTTGTGCCTTCCTGAGCATTTCTAAATGTGTTCTTAAGTGCCCTTTGAAGGGTAGTTGTCTTGAGGGTGTGCCCAGCTCAACAGTCCAAACCTGAGAGACACATTAGACTTAATCTTTTAAAATGCAGGTTTATACCTATGTAACTCCTCGGGGGAGGATTGTTTCTGTTTTCACATTGGCTTCATGAGCTTTGCTGTCTTCAAGTTATTAAAAGATATTTATTTTCAAGTACATTGGTTTCCTACAGGTATGGCTTCAGGCTTGGCCTCATAAACATCTGAAATATTGCTTTGATGATAGCCATGTCTTCAAACAGAAAGAACAAAATATGTTGTATTCTGTAGCTGGCAATTTTCACTTATTTTTTTTGGAACGTGCATGGACTTGCATATACAGCCTGCATTAATAATATCCTTCAATAATACTAGCTATCCAGGCCATTTTATTTGAGAGATTCCAAGCCACTTTAACATGGGATTTGTTCACATTTTGTACTTTCTTCTTTTCCAAGTTTTCCTGCTGTTACCTTAATTTCCCTGATAATTTTGCATTTTGTTCTCCAACCACATGACTATATTGCTAGATCTAATATGCAAAAATAGGTAATTTTTTTCTCAGGAACTCTTACTAAACTGTGGACCTTCCTAGCTTTCTATATCAGTGGTTCAAATTCTATCTACAGGGACTTGTCAGGGGGCGGCTTTTCTGCAAACCAGAGTAATGACTTCTGGTCAGTTAGCTCCTCTCCGCATGAATGTTGGAATTGACTTTATTAGTCCTGCAACAAAGCTTCATTGACTTTCCATAGGTAAGAGTTACTTCTGCCTAGAACCTCTCACTGATGGACAAAAGCTTTTATAGCTTTGTTTACTCTAGTATTTGATACCTCCAGGAGAAAATCTTTGGCAGGAAATTAGGATTTCCTCATACAGTTAACTAAAATACCTGAATCAAAAAGTAACACAAATGTTGAGGTACATGTTCATCTCACAGTGCAGTGTTATGTTCCGCAGGCAATACACCTAGGCAGGAAGGTCTGCTCACCTTCTCATGATGTTTTCAGCTCATTCAGAGCTAGCTCAAGTATCTCCATGTGATGCAACAACCTTGTTCTGTTTTCCAATAAAACCTGTTGTTAATGAAATGATAGAGTCATAGAATCATAGAATGGTTTACCTAGGAAGGGAACTTTAAAGTCCAATCCCTGCAATGAGCAGGGACACCTTCCACTAGATCAGGTTGCTCAGAGCCCTATCCAACCTGGCCTTGAATGTTTCCAGGGTTTGGGCATCAACTACCTCTCTGGGCAACCTGTTCCAGTGTTTCACTACCCTAACTGTAAAAACATTCTTCCTTATATCTAAGTCTAAATGTACCCCCTTTTAGTTTAAAACTACTACCCCTTGTCCTGTTGCAACAGAACCTGCTAAAAAGTTTGTCCCTGTGTTTGCTATAAGCCCCCTTCAGGTACTGGAAGGTGCTATAAGGTCTCCCTGGAGTCTTCTCCAGGCTGAATAAGCCCAGCTTTCAGCCTGTGACCACAGGAAAGGTGCTCCAGTCCTCTGAGCATCTTCATGGCCTCCTCTGGACTTGCTCCAACTGGTCCATGTCTTTCTTGTACTGGGGGCCCCAAAGCTGGATGCAGAACTGCAGGTAGGGTCTCACAAGAGCAGAGTAGAGGGGGAGAATCACCCTTGACCTGCTGGTCATGCTGCTTTTCATGCAGATCAGGGTATGCTTGGTTTTCTGGGCTGTGAGTGCACATTGCCTGCTGATGTGCAACTTTTCCTTCACCAGTAACCCCAAGTCCTTCTCTGCAGGGCTCACATCAATCCCTGCATTCCCCAGCCACTATTGATACTGGGGGGTTCCATCACCCACGTGCAGGGCCTTGCACTTCAACAACAGGCCTTGTTGAACCTCATGAGATTCACATGAGCCCACTTCTTGAGCTTGTTCAGGTCCCTCTGGGTGGTATCTCATCCCTCAGGCATGTCAGCTGCACCACTCAGCTCAGTGTCATCTACAAATTTGCTGAGGGTGCACTCATTCTCACTAGCTATGTCAATGATGATGATAGATGCAGTGTTCATAAATGATGGATGAAGTGTTTATAAAAACTCTACCATTTTTCAGACAAAATAGAAAGAGCTCTGGGAAACTAACAACACAGGGAGAAAAGTGATGGAGAAGAAGAAAAAAAGGAAAAAAACCCAACAGATATATTGGATCTGAGGACCCACTGCATTCCTAGTTATTAATAGAACCTATTATTTCTGTGTTATGCTCCCAAAATACAGTTCATATTTTTATTTGTGTTTATTTTTTAATCCCAGCCATCATACTCCAAAATATTACTGTGTCTGTTGGTAACAGCAGGCATGGTGTCTCCTACATGCACTGACATGAACCAATGAAGATTTGAAATAAACATGTGTAGGCCATGTCTTTGAGAGGATCAGATGGTGGTTGTACAAAGAGGTACAGTGTATATCTATGTGCCAATAATCATCAGAAACGGTCTGGATAGTCAAATGGACACATGCAGGTTTACGTGAACTTCTGAAATATTATCAAATCTTCACTTATTAAATAGTAAATACTAATTATGAAGAAATAGTACCTCCACAACTAAAGTGACAAGTTGTGATAAATATTTTAGATTCATTTTCAAAATCTAATGAGGAATAGAATTTTCATGTAAAAATACATCTGTACATCAGTATACTCGCAGTTCAACATTAACACCAGTTTGGGTGCTGGGAAATCTACACACTTCCATCTCCGTTAACCAATGTATTTTAACATGATGTTTAGCCCAGTGCTCAGTAGGCTGAACAACCCCCTTTGGTATTCTGCCATACCTTTTAAAATTGTATTTTAGATGGTAGTATAAGTGGCTGACATCCAAGATTTTAGCTGGTATCTGGAAACGAGCAAGCCCAGGTATTTCTTCAGAGACCGAAGCATTTTGATCCCCTATTCTCTCCCTTCCCATCAGAATCTCACCACACTAAGGCACCATCTAGTTTTTTTCTGTTGTACCTCACATTTTCTGTTTTCATTAGTTTTCTATCATACACTTTTTTGCAACTCTAAACGATGAGTAATTATGGAAACAGCAGTGTTAAAGGAAAAATTTACTCATATTTCAATATATCAGTGCTAAGTGTTTGCTTGTGACCCTGAATTTATAAAATCAGTTGGACATCCTTCCCAAACGTTGCATAGTTCTGGGTACAATGTATAACATTTCTTTATTTCCAATTTGTCTTACTTTTTTATTTTTATTTTTAATTAGAAAACAGTATTTACATGCAGCTTTCACTGTTCACCCCTCCTTCTGCCCCCCATGGTTAAATCCATTCTTGGAAACCCACCTGCTTTACATGCTAAGTGTAGGAGCCTGGGTCTCCTTCCCCATCAATGGTCCTAGGGAGATAGAGAGGAACAAACTGAACTCCTGTGTATGAGTGTAAGACTGTGATGTGATTTGTAACCAGTCAGCTGATTACTGGAAGCCTCTGCCTATGTTTGCCAAGGATTTGAGCCCTGTACTTGCCCACAACTTGTTATTGCGAGAGTTGTGTAATACAGCTGCAGCTGCAGGTCGTCCCAGGAGGCTGACTGAGGGTTTGTTTAAATACAAGGTATATGATGGGATTGCACAGCTCGCTTTTTCCTGCTCAGTGTGTTTTCGAATGCAGACATAACTGATGTTCTGGAGTGCCTGATTCCTGCTCCTCTGTCTCGTTGCTCCTTTGATCAGCCCTACTTCAGTCCTGACCCCACTGCTGTCTTGATTTCCCCATTCCTGGTATCTGACCCTGTTCCCTCACTACCATGGTACTTGGTTGTTTGCTCTATTCCTGTCATCTGCTTGATAAAAATCTATCATCTGCTTCATAATCCTGTTGGATACTCTTCTAGCCCTCACACCTACCCAGATATTTGTCTGCTGTTATGTCTTCCTTTTGACCTTGGTCTGGCTACCCATATTGTTTTCTAAAGCCTCCCTTGGAGCTTTTCAGTCTCTCTTTGGCTTGATGAAAATACCTGTTTCCTGTCTCCACTGGTGAGACTGTGGAACCCTCCTGAAGACATTTTTTTCTTATGTTCAGATGAATTTTTATTTCTCTCAGCATTTCACAGCAGAAAGCTATTTCAGTTTAAGTTTCTTGAATGAGTTTACCTGGAGCACACAAGCCTTGATTAAATTGGTATTTTACCAAGCAAATTGCTTTTTTTCAGGCCTGTAGTCAAGTGGTATTGATTACCTGAGGAAGTAGTAGATCCAAAGCTCTCTCATCATGTTTTAGGTTGAATCTATCTCAGACCAGAAGTAACTGTACCAAGAGCAGGATTTGGCACTGATCAGGGGTAACTTGGATCATGTCTGCAGCTCATAAAGGTCAGCTGTTATTAAAAGGATGTCTTTGCAGCTGCAGATCTCCATGAGTTTGTTTTTGTCTTTATTTTAATGGGGACAAGCTACTACAGTAGCTTTCATGTAAAGAAACAGTGACCACGATAAAAGCGATTCTTTTAGCCTGCACTCAATTTGTATTCTTTTGAATGGCAAGTTATAAGTTGTTGAAGAAGCTTAAGATTAAATAGCATTCTGTTGTAACATTCCAGGTTTCCCATCATTTCAGTTAGATGAAATTGCTAATAAGGTCTACCCTGTCAATGAACAGGTTGGGTTTGGAAGCACATCACAAGATGTTCTCAGTTTGTATGAACAAGGTAACCTTAAATGAACTGGTATTTGTGAAGAATTACAAAGGACAGAGTCTACTCTAACTGGCAATCTTTTTATCGACTATCTGATTACTCTTTTACTCTTTTGTTTGCTAAAGCACAGAGTCAATGCCATATACCTCTACCACAGTAGTTGAAGCAGAGGAACATACTGTACTAATAAATAGTAATGTCTGAGTTGCAGACAGAGCTGTAATGTTTGAGGAGAAAACAAAATCTACAGACAGAAAAAATCTTCTGTGTAATTTGTGGTACGACTTAACAGAGATTTTTTCAGGTGAAAAGCTCACCATAACTGACTGTATATCAAGTTGTTTGCTATAGAATATAATGTAAAGCTTAAGCTTGTTTCTGCAGTACTGAAAGGAACTAAGTTTCAGGGAAAATAAAAATGAGCTTCCTGGGCACAAATAAAAGTTGTTTCAATAATGCACCAAACAGTGACTTTTATACCTGAAGCAGCTTTTGTAGAAATTGTTACTGTTAGTTGCTGGTGGTAAGTGAAAGTTATACTGCTGGGTATCAGCCTTCCCCTTCACAAAGCCACCTCTCCTCTCTGAGGTAGTTCAGCTTTGTGCTTTTTCTTTTCATTTTCTTTGTCCTGTAGAATTAAGAGAGGCAGCAGTATCAATGATGGTGAATTATTTATAGGGAGCCTTGTTTCATCTGAGCAGCATTCAGATCAAGGGAAGATGGTGTGACAACAGCTGTAGAAAGCTGTTGGAACACTGTCACACCATCTCACCCACTCCTGTTTCCTCTGACACAGTCCAAAACATAATAAACCCCATTATCCCCTACCCAAGGGTCGGGGTTTGGCCTCATGATCATGTAGCTGCATGCTAAATTGTCCTGTGACATCTTCTGCAAAGCATGTGCGGAGATGTTCTCCAGCTTCTTGTCAACTTTTTTCACTGGGGGGTAAACAAGCTCAAGGTACTTAATGTTTTTGATGAGACAATAAAGCAATTTATCACAGGTAATTTGCTTGTATGATGAAACTTTGTGTGTAACTTCTTAACCACACTTCTTTCAGTGCCACATTGAGAGACAATAAATTAACCTTTATGAAAAAGCGTCTCCTCTGAATGAATAAGATTTCATTCAGGGAATGCAGTGACATCTCAAGGGCACAGCAGATTCAGGAGTATTTTAGATGCAATACAAGGAAGGCTCAAAAGAACGATGGGCTCACCTGTCTTAAGAATCATTTATTCTTAACTTCTGTTTCACAAACTTAAGTTGATATTTCCCTAAAACTCTTTCTTAGTGCCTTTTTCTAAAAGTGATAGTGGCAGATTGTGGCAGATATTTTGTGTTTTATTTCCTCCTAGATAGGATGCAGTGCACTACTGCAGTCCTCAAGACTGCAATGAATCTCCTTTAGGTATAGACTGTAAATGTGAGTGTATAGTTGGAATTGTAAATCGGTTGTCATTTAATTTCCAAATGAAATTAGAAATTAATTACAGAAAAAGTAAAAACAACTCAAAACTAAAATATAGTCAAGACATTCAGAAAGACTAATAAAAAGTGTATTACAAAGTCATTTCAAAAATAAATTAGTCTTTAAACCATAAAAAATTGACTTGGGACCTTAACATAAGTATATCTGTTTTACCTTCTGGAACAATTAATTCATGTTAAGATTTTCCCATCTCCTCCAAATCAATGCATAAATAAGTGTTACACAGTTTGCACACATAACAAATGTGGCAAATAAAACTCCCATCTCATTTTTGCAGACATTTAACATAGAATCATAGAATAATGGGCAGGGACAGTCCCCACTAGACCAGGTTGCTCAAAGCCTCATCCAGCCTGGCCTTGGACACTTCCAGGGATGGGACATCCATAACTGTCCTGGGCAACTTGCTCCAGTGCCTCACCACCCTCTCCAGGAAGAATTTCTTTTTTGTATCTAATCCAACTTACCCTCCTTCAGTTTAAAACCATTATGCCTTGTCTTACCCCTGCATGCCCTTGTAAAAAGTCATCCCTCCACCTTTCGTGTAGGCCCCTTTAAGAACTGAAAGACTGCAATAGATTCTCCCTGGAGTCTTCTCCAGGCTGAACAAGCCCAACTCTCTCAGCCTGTCCCCATAGCAGAGGTGCTCCAACCCTCTGGGCATCTTCGTGGCCCCCTCTGGACTTGCTCCAATAGGTTCATGTCCTTCTTATGCTGGAGGCCCCAGAGCTTGACACAGTACTGCAGATGGGGTCCCACCAGAGCTGAATAGATGGGCAGAATCACCTCCCTCGACCTGCTAGGCATGCTGCTTTTGGTGCAGCCCAGGATGAAATTGTCTTTCTGGACTGCAAGCGCACATTGCTAGGTCATATTCAGTTTTTCATCCACCAAGATACAAGAACTTGTAGCAAAGTTCCATTTGCTTTTCTCCATACCCATGAAAATGTGCACCAAACCTGTCATATTATTGTGTCTCTATTAAGGTTTTAATTAAACCCTTGGAAACCAGAATATATCAAATAAACACAAACACACTTGGAGTAAAATATGTGTTATAAAAATAGTACTCCAGCTACTGTGAAGTTGTGTTTAGTATTTATTATGCTCTCACTGTATACCAGTTACGCATGGGCTGATTTTCTTGTTTATAGAGACATATGTTGTAGTCTTTATTCCAGAAACTCTGACATTTTATAGAGGTGATTTTTACTAGAAATTTGAACTACCAGTCTTTACCTATATGTATCAGCCCCAGCTTAACATGTAAACAATATTCGTATTGATCTAGACCCACAGATTTTGTTTTACCTCTTTCCCTACAAGCATTGTCTTACACGTGCTGAAAGTCCATCCGGGCTCTAACAAGTGTTTCCAGAAAATTACATAGTTTTTGGCTCTTCTATAGGAAAGATGCTTTTCTGATTACTTCTCTTCAGCTGTTCTGATAAGTAGTACAAAAAGTTTTGAACACAAAATTAGAAAGGAGAGTGCTATTATTATGCTTTCTGTGTAGCTGAAGGAAATGTAAGTTGCCACCCCTGATTTCATTTAAGTGTCTTTGAAATTTTACTGATAAGTAGCTTTGGTGGAGCAATCTGCTTTTAAGATGAAAGATGCTGATAGGAACACAAGTTAACAAGATGTTCTAGTATATTAAAGCCAGCCTTTGAAATCTAGTATATACCCCCAAGGCAAAACCATTAAAGCAGAAAAAAGTAGAAAAAACATCAGGTCACCCTATTGCAAAAAATTATTCATGTCTAAAATATAGAGCTGGGAAACACTTAGTACAAGAAAAAGTCTGAAAGTCCTTTCTGCCTCTGAATACCTTTACAGGATTATGACTGAGGGCAGCAGAGGAATACAGACAAATCTGCACAGACAGTTGTGCTGTGTGAAGATTAAAGTTTAGAGGGGGGAGAGCAGAAGGGGATCAGCTAGTATCACCTGTGAGGCTTCAGACTCAAAGCACAAAAGCAAGGTGATATTATGAAAGCACTACTAACTCTTGCCATCTGAGACATAGCCTTAAAGATATTTCAAGAAGATAGTCTGATGCTAAAGCTGTAGAAGAAGCCATAACAGAGGCAAGTAAATCCTGCTGGTTTTTCCTCAGTTCTGACAAGGTATTTTAATATTTTGTATTTATTTCTTTATTTTTTGCATAAGAATATTTGAACTACCTCCAAAATTCCCAGCTGAGGCACTGCCAGCAACGTAACTGAGGCAGCACAGTTGGAACGCTGCAGGAACTGAACATTTGCCAAAAAATGCAGCAAACAGTTGGATTTGGAGTGTGCTAAATTCACCTTACCATGGCTTTATTGCTAGAGTTGCACATGCTGCATCCACAACATAGCCGGAGTATTCTGTCACAGCTGTGAAGATATTCTTCTTTTCTCCTGCCCAACTCTTCTACTTGATATTTTCATGGAACTTGTGAATGCTGGGATGAGCTGGCAGTGGAACATCACAGCTCATGCTGTTCCCGTGCCTCTGTTTAAGATAGCACTTTGTCATTGTCTTGCTTCATCCCGAAAGGTTTTTGGGGCTCACTTCTAGTGTGCTTGTTCCTCTACTGGGAAATCCATCTCCAAAATATGCAACTTCTAACAGCTAGGAAACACTCCAATTCTGGGTCACAGACAAAGCCATTTTAGGTAATTTTCAGTATTCCAATATGATCCTGTGTAAATGTTTCCAGGACTGGGAACTCGGGGTGAAACTGCACTGATGTGAAGAGTGTCCTGTGAACAACCACCATGGCTGCTCATGGTACAAATAGCATCTTTCTCCCTTTCACTAGGATTTCTTTTTTATCCATGTGCTGCTATTTATGTCTGCAAGTAGAAAGAAATGCTTGCAGTGTGATTCCCGAAAGCTAAATTTGTACTGGCCTCCAGATTCTTTCATGACTTCTTTTTGTCTCTAGCTGGCTTGCCAGTTCCATCAATTTACCTGACAAAGAGGAAAGTTCAGAAGTGGAAATCTGGTTCCACTGCTGCTGACTAATATTCAAGGGCCAGCCTTTTGGAAAAGGCTGGTTGCTCTTCCTTTCCACATATTCCAGCTACTCACTGCTACACTTACAAGAGTTTACAGATTTCTGCTGTGGAAAACACCAGATGTTTAAATAAGCAATATTTGTCAACATAAAACTCAGCTGATTTATGTATTTGAGTTTGTTTTGATTCCATATGTTGCAACAAATAGACATGTACTTTATAAGAAAAATGTGCTACATTATGATATTTTACTAGAACATACAGTTTTCTATTCTTGAGGTCACTTGGAGCTTTAGCACCATCTGAGTAAAAATAAAATCAGTATTTATACCTAATGATGCTTTTTCAATAAGGTCAAAGAAACAGCAGTCAAGAGGCAAGAAACAGAAATGACAGCCAAAAATTAGTTATGCCTTCTTTCAAAAGTGTTTTAAATATGCAGTCACACAATATCACCTCAATATTATCTCCCCCACCCCACAAACAAAGGCTTTAATAACTTTGTCGTTTACATACAAGCATCTCCAACATTTCTGTTCTGCTTCAGATCAAAGAAACCTATGTTTGGAATAGAAGAATTTTAAACAGATAAGATTTCTCAGGTTGAAAGCTATCTACTAAACAGGAAATTTCAAATCATCTGTACTGTGCTGATTTTATTCCAAAATTTTTATTTCCTCAGTCCAAACTGCAGGTCTGGTTCATTACTGCACTCAAAATGTGGCATTTCCAGTCTCTGTGTTTGCAGAATTTAAAACAAACAAACAAACAAACAAAGCCAAAAAGCAAAAACATAGTTGTTCAATGTTTGACGGAATAACAGATTCAATTACTGAGGAGATGTGCTCCAAATCTAAGTGACAGCAGGGCATGAAACTTCTATCGTCCACCTCACCAGCCTGCACCCGATGATGTTGTACTTTTAGCTCTCTGTAATTCTTTATGCATGTTGTGTATTAAGGGGGCTGGGGAGGTGGGGTGGTGATGGTTTGTATCACAGGTTTTCTTTGACTATTAGAAAATACTGGAAATCCTTTTCTTCTGATTGTAGTATTAGAAATTCAGGGGCCTGCTGGTTTCATTTTTCCTCACACCTCAGCAGTATATGCACATTATAAAACCACCGGTAAAATGATGGCTTTTCCCCCACCACCCACCCCCTTCCAAGAGGTGAATTCATACTTCTTAAGGAAGACCTGGAAACTTGCCTTGTCTAATGAAGTGCCATTGGAAAATATAGTTTTGGTATGACAGACCTTGGCCAGTTAAACCGTTCTGCTTCCCCCAGTGAAATGAACGCTTGTCAGTATGAGTATGCATCAACTTACTCTGTGTACTGGTTTCTAGCAGAGCATTTTGGTTCAGAACATGTAATGTCTGAGTTTGAAACTGTTAACATAAATGTTTAAAAATGTTCAAGAAGCTTTTTGAAAATGACCTTTTCCCACAACATATTTTGGTTTAGATGAATCAACGTTTCCAATGAAAACATGTTTCACCAAAAAGAAATAATTTCCAACCGGCCCTATGCATTCAGTACTGCCAATACTAAGCACTTAAAAACTCATCTGCTGAACCTCAGAAAATCTTTAGAAGTTTAGTACATCTGGGTTTCATTTCATTTTCCTTCTGGTGCATGTGGGTCAGACTATTCAGCTTCCCTCCATTATCATAGGGATTAAGCACTCAATAACAAAAATGCAAATGCTGAGATTCTCACTTTATGAAATGTAATATTACAGGTCATGTGAGAACATCTGCATACTGTGCTGGTAGTGCTCATATGCAGGTTAGCAATCAAGAAAACTGCTCTCCTGCGTTGCTCTGTGCTCATCCCAGGGACAGGGCAGCGAGGAGCAGGGCTCCAGGGGAACCAGGAGAGACCTGGAGGTCAGACCTTGTCCAGGAGCAAAATCAATGGAGGGTTCATGGGGTGGACTGATGCAGGAGACCACAGGGTGTACAGGAGTTGAACTGTTAAGACACCAGGATATAGCTGATCTGGAGCTTGGTGGGGAGAATTCATTATAAGCCGGACAGAAAACAAAAGGCTTGGAGGAGGAAAGGGAGCATCCCCCAAACAGCTAGAATCACTTCTATTAATTTTGCTAGTATTCATATCGGTGATATCTAAGAATAATATTGCAAGTTTTAGTGGAGTTACTAATTTGTTTGAGACAGAGAAAAATGGAAAGAAAAAAATACACTCCCAGGAAGTTTAAGTTTGAAACACAAACCAAAATACCAAATGTAATCCCCAAACCTCATGTTTTCCAGATGTCTCACAGTTCTGAGAAGGTTTGTATGAATGTTTAGTTACATTTCATTTGACCTGTGATTTCTAAACTAGGAAGTAGGCCGTACAGCAGCTTGTGATTTTGTTATGCATCAGATAAATAGATTAATAAATTATTTAAATACCAAGCGTGACTAATGTTCTACAATTGCTTTTAAGATATCTGTCCTGTGAGCCAGTGATGATTGTGTAAGTAAACACGAGTATTTTTGCCTTGGTGAAGCCTTGACTATCATAATAATTTTAGAGGAAAAAGAAAATGGAGCACATTCAGTATGTCACCTGCCAGTTACTCTCTTCTACCTATGTAATGGAGACCATGCTGTTCTGTTGACTGACCATATCTGTCATGGAACAGTATTGCCGCTACTGTGGAGGTTGTTTAAAGAATGCTGGAAGTGCAGAAATAAACTTATCTCTCTACACTTTAAAGAGATTTCTAGGTAGTTGGAGCTGTTCAGAGTTTTGCTTCTGAAGGAATGCGTATTTACTGTAAGGCTGTAAACACCATAGAGCGGCAAAGGGTAAAAGGATTCGCACCCTGAATCCTGAATTAATGGCAAACATTCTACCAGAAAAAAACAGTTCTGTAAATTAGTAAAATATTCTGCCATCTAAAGGAGTGATTTAATTGGGAACACTTGAGTATATTTACAGACACGGCCTGACCCTAACCTTTCAGTTTGCACAGCTAGGATTTTCTAAGCTGCCTGCGTTGTGCATGACTTCCATGAGGTTACAGCTGCCTCTCTTGTTGGCTCCTGCTGGCTTACGTGGGTGACACTGAGCTTATAGAGCACGAAACTCAGTAATGGTTTAAAATTTCTGTTTTAAGACATGACCAGATAATAGAATTCTGGCCCACAGAACGCTTTACTGAATAAGTGAATAGGATACCAGTTGGTTTAGTATGAGACAATTAATGTTGTTTTTCTAATTGTATTAGTTCTAGATATATCTAGGCATATCATGTGAGCTGTGGGCTTCGTTTCGGTGTCTGCCGTTCAAACATACATTGAGAGGGTTCCTGCGCGCATGGTATTTAGTCAAAATAGAAAGAGAAAACATGATTAAAGAATTATTGAAATCAGTGTTTGAATGAAGAACAAAAACCAAATCACACCATTTCTCTAGTATAGTCTCTACCATAAGAAGTTTTCAGCCTTGTAAGATCATTAATAATTGTCAATAGCTGAATTTTTCTTGAAGTAAGTTTTTATACTTGAGTTTACTTAAAAAATGCATATTTTGCTTTTCAGTAAGGCACAGAATTGTAGTTTTTCACAGGAAAATATGAACCAGATGTTATGATAATAATAATTAGACTTTCTGTCCTGTATCATACCTGCGCTGTGTGTGACAATGTAAATCTTTAATTCCTTCCTTCGTTGAAATACATTTTAAAGTTTGAAAGACTTACAAAACAGACATTTAGTATTTAGACTTTCATTAAAACCATGATTTTAGATTTAATTCAAGTCTCTCAAACCAGGGATGTAGTCTTTCAGTGAAATACTTTAAGCAACATCCTGAATATACCTGTACAGAGTTTTCTTTTCAAAACATGCAATTACAAGATCATCCAACTTTGTAATGAGAAAGATCAAAATGGAAAGGGAATTCACCAGTGGACAGTGGGGGAAAAAAATCATAGTCCAAAAGGAGATAAACCAGTCCCTAAACCAATACATTGATCTAATAATTTCTTAACTTTGAAAGAATTAGCTTGAAGTACCATAAACCGTATGGCACAGAAACTCTTTGCCACAGGCAAAACCACAGCATAATACACTGGGTACAGTCAAACACTGCTCAGTGAAAATACATCTCTTCTCCATGATCACTTCAACCTGTGGAAACTCACAACTCTGGAATTTACTCTAGCCCCTGAGCAGAAGAGGATTGCACATTCTTCCTGTTAAAGCTATTTCTCTTTGCATGGAAATATCTAAACCAATTCACAGATGAAAGTGAAAGGTAGATAGGATATCAGTGTGACTTGCTCTCCCAGTCATGTGTTTTTCCACTGGCAGAGACAGGGTGTTCGTTTCTCATTGGAAATATGTAGGGTTTATATGAAGAAGGGTTGAACACAATGCGTAAGCAGAGCTTGAAGCAAACATCAGGGCCGAGTCCTTACACAGAAGCTGGCGTAGGACCCACTTGTCTGTGGATCCCAGCAGGACCCAATCGGTAATAGCTGTTCGGGATTCTCCAGTTGAGAAAGCATTTGGCGATGCCTAGAAGTATACCTCAGACATGTGGCCTTTTCAATGTCAAAGCTGTGCAGTTAAAAACTTTAGGCACCTTTATGACTCAGTAGCAGTAAGCTGTGAGTCTGAAAACATTTTATATGTCTCAGGCGTTTGGATGCCTAAATATTCATGATAAATTTTCACCTTCTAAAAAAGGTGACGGAGCTCAGACTGTAGAATTTAATTTTGTATTACTCTATTCCAACTGATGGGAACATAAAGGGAAGTCAAAATCAGCAACCTTTGTACTTCAATTTTGATTGTTTGCAATTTCTGTATGACTGCTATGATGCTGTACCTTCCTTAGTGCTTAGCCAAGCACTAAGCACCGTTCTGCTTTTACGTGGCGCTTTAACATTCCAAAACATATAAACCCACTTAACCTGTTTTAATATGTTGGAGGCATCATATTAATCATGACAGATTTTGCTGACTGCTCCAAATCTATGGGTGGAATAAGACTCGACTCATTCTATGTGTTTTTAACCGCAACAATGAGTGCTTTCAGCATGCACAGCCAAAAGCACTATGACGTTTTAAAAGATTGTGACTAGGCTACTTCATTGTTGCTATCGTTTTAGACTTCAAAAGAAGAAGAGTGCTTGGAACTACAACACTTTCTGGGGACCGATGGATAACACTGGATAAACAGAAGTGCCATCCCAGAAATCTGGTTGAAGAGTGGAGGGCGTGATGCAATCTAGAGAGGTTCAGGGATGTAAACTCTGTTCCCAGTTGTCCAAGAGAGAAAACCCAAAGTTCAGGTATTCGTCTCATTCTGTAACTATATTGAACTACACTTGTGAAGACAGGATCATCATTACTAGAGATCTGCAAATCAGCTTCTGATTTCGAAATAATAACTTGTCAACTTGCTGAAAGACTGGGGGAAAAAAAACCACAACAACAAAAAAAAAACCCTTTAGATTAGGTGACTAGGACAAGGAAATAAAAATAATAAGAAAGCACTGAAACCATTCATACAAACAAATGGATGAGCTCAAGGTATTAACTGGGGATGATTAATTCATGTTGTTTCAATCTAGGCATACACAGAATGAGTGATGAGGTTAACAATTCCACAAAATCAACAAAATGTTCTACCTTATCCTAGCAACCCTAAGTAACTTTCTGGCTGTATTGTACTATCTCAGCAGGTCTGGCACCTGCTACAATGAGTGTTTTTTTCATATGCAGATCATATGTGTACGCAGTATTTTTTCTTTTGCACAAACATCAGCACACCATTTTGTGCAGGGTTCCTACCATGCCTTTCTTCTATAACCAAATACATCCTAGCCAAAACTTTGAACGTTTGTTTATACTTTTTTTAGTCTGTTTTCTCTGTTTACTTCTGTGTGTAAATATCTGGGGTCTTTGATTTATATTTACACCTTGTGTGACAGACAACCTTTGGTGCTCTGCAGACCAGAACTCAGGATGGAGAATGCTTTCCAAAGTGTTGTCCTTCATGATTTATTTCTGCTTTCTTTAGCATAGAAAATGACCTATGGCAAGTGAAATATCAAATAAAGAGGGAAATCAGAGTTACAGGGCTGATTCCTGGGGTGTTTTCAGGCTAGGGATGCTACTTCAACATAATACTAAATTACAACTAAAAGTAATAAAATAATTTTGGCTTTTTTTTTTATTTATTCCTGCTTCCTACCTCCAGATTTTAGAGAAATAACATTTCCCCAAAAATGTCTTCCTTTCTCATTCTGTCTCCAAGATCTCTGATTTTCATATACTCTTCAAATCCTTTTTATTTTCATAAAATGATTTTATCCCTTCCCATCTGTAACCCACTACTGGTGATCAAAACAAATATTTTTTTAGATACCATGTTCAGGCTTTTTTTCCTTACTGCTCACTTTTCAGTTACCTGTGATTTATGTAAGCTCTACCATCAAAAGGCATACAGTCATTACAACACAGAGCACAGCAGTATCTAGTCTCAGATACCTGGTCTACATATCTCCATGTTTGGCTTTTAGTCTCTGTAAACAACATGTAAAAAGATTAAGATGCTTACAAAAGACATTCAAAGAACCAGCACACCAGGTGAGTAGTCAAAAAAACGTTCCTTGAGTTTTATACTTCCTGGGTCATAGGCACTTTGATATTCACGGAGGAGCTTCTGTTCACTAAGGATTCACAGTCTGAGCCCTCCTGCACTGTTCCTATGATGTCCACTCTTTTGCTAAGTAAGGAAGAAATAGTCCTATAATCATGAAATGGGTAGAACAGGACTGCAGCTCTCCCTTCTCTTAGGAAGGTGTTCAAGCCACTAGATCATGAAGTCGTGAAAAGCCCTACCATTTCCAGTGAGCATTTTACAATTCCACACAAAGTGAAATAGCTCTGGGAGGACAGAATGGACCTCCATTCTAGCATCTACACCCTGGGTTTTTCTTTCAGGACGTAGAACATATGTGTTTGGATCCATCCTGGAAGACAAAGAACAAAATACAAATCTCCTGCCTTCTGAATGTTGGTCCAATCTTTGATTCAAGTTTAAAGGGCAAGCAAGGGTTCCTCTAGCCCTGTTTTGCCTGGAACCCAGTCTGACGGGCACATGCTATTGAACCCTGGGAAAACCAAGGTGCAGGAATTTCTCTCTCAAGGATCATAGCTAGGATTAATCCTGGGGAATGTTTTAAGCCAATGAACAGAAAATGAGGCACTTCCAGGCATGTTCTGAATAAAACACTAGGAAGATTAATGTTCAGCTGAGATGTTGGCTAAGACAAACCGTGTCTTCTGATTGCGCTGCCTCAAATTGTGTTGTGCAGAGTGCAAGGACTGTAATTTCAGTGGCCTCCAAGCAGAAAAACTAAATACTAGGAGATAGATTGGGTAGTTCCTGCCTCCGTTGGATTTATTACTGTAGTGTCCTTGCAAACTGCAAGATGATATTCATCCACACAAATGGCAGATGTCTAAAACCAGGACCAAGAGAATCAAAATGAAAGTGTTTTATAAGGCATATTTTTGGAGTTAATGTAAATCTTGTTGAAATCACTGCAGTGGTCTCACATCATCTGTTCCACTTTCTTCGAGAACATCAAGTATCTTGCGGAGATTTTTTCTCTACACTGTATTTTTACTTAAACATGATTTATATAGTTTATGTCCAGCTGACTTTTTTCATCCTCTTGCAATGGTTGTATTTTTGTTAGGTTGAGAAATACTTAGTGTTTAAGGCCAAAGATTCCAATTTCTGATCTGTGGAGATGTTTCTACATGTTTATATTCTGGTGTTCAGTCATTTGTGTAGATTTGAGAAATCTGAGCCTATTAGAATACAAATACTGGCTTTTGGATGAGGAATTTTTGTGTGTATTTCCTTTTTGCATTTGTTTGTTTGTTACAGATTCAGGTAGCACTAAGAATGCAATTCCATATATAAAAATTCAGTAGTGTCAAAACATAGAATCCCAAAACAATATTGAAGCCTATCTGTAGACTTTAGAAACCAAGTTTCTAAAATAATGAGCACTGGCACAATCTTCAAGGGAAATCCAAGATGCACAGCAGAATCTAACCAATTCTGTGGCTTTTTCTGTCTCTCCTTGTAATCAAGTATGAACATCTGGCACTGCAACAGCTGCCTAAAAATGTTTTAAAGCTGTGAAGAAAAAGGTTAAAATGTAAATTAATCACAATTTTGCTATTGGCTTAAAGGGTTTCTGGATTTCATTTAATTCTTGCCAAATGCAATGCAGGTGCATAAGTAATAACAAGTCTTTCCATTGACAAGGTATTTCTGGCAAATTATTCAGTGGTAATCTACAGACATATACCCTCTTTCTATTTCATCAGAAAATATAAGGATTAATAGGAAGACATATAGGAGGAATGGCAGTTAAATAGTACCTGATGATACAAATTATCAAGGTTGTATTTTTGAGCAAAACCACAGTTCCTATTTTTCTTAGAAGGAAAGAAACTTTCACAAGAAATACTGTTTAGTGCATATTGAAAGAAAATCTACTGAAATGTAGATTCAACATTTGAACTGGATGAAAGGTACCTTCTCAGGATAGGTGTGAATGGGACAAGAATCTTCCTTTCCAGCCTCTGGAGCAATTGGAGGTCTGTTTTATGGCTGCTAATACGCAATAACTTACTTAGCTGGGAGTGCATTAAAACCCTTCTTTAGTTCTATCACCTGTATGATAACCGGCATATTTCAAATCGTAGACTCAACCTACTGCTAGAACTTATGTTCATGACCGGTGAAATCCCAAGTCCCATTAGAAAGGGGTCTTAATAAATACATGAAAATCAAGCTATTGCTGGTTGTTTGAAAAATTGGTTTATGCCTAAGGAAGAAGAAAACCAATACATACCTGTAGGACTGACTTTATACTGTGTTTTAGAAGGAATTTTTAAGAATGAATAATCAGTGTCAGGGGAAAGGACACTGGAGTGTAAGATCTGACACAGGACAAAGAGCACCTGGAGTATATCAGTCCTAATTGTCTGAATATCTTCATTATGCAACTTTCTATGCAAAAGAAATACAATCAGCCTGAGATTGTATACATCCTTTTACCTCCCCACTGGGTAGCCATCAATCACAGTACACACAATTCCTTTCCAAAAGGCACACATGGATTCATTCATGATGTTGCAGACCAGAAGGCATGTATATTAGCGTTATCTAATCAGAAAACCAAAGGGAATATAAGGTATTTTTCAGCCCATGACAATGACTATGAAGTCTGTGCTGTCTCTGATCACTCAGGCCAAAGACATGGCAGAGGGGAAGCATGATGGCATGCAGGGTCATTTGCAATAGGAAGCAGAAGAAGGAAGGGAAACAAGATTTCAAGGGGGAGAAGATAAGGGACATTGTGACAGTGGAAATATTTGGGAGTGGAAATAGAGTGACATAACATGTTATTGTATAAGAAGTGGGTGGATGCACCCCATGGTGTGGTATGTGATCTGATAATCTGGTATTTGAGATTTATAGTGGCCCACCCTTTTGTTTCATTAGAGTATCCTGAGTTTATTTGCTCTATGATTGCAAACACAGTAAGTTTACATGCTCCTACTTGTCAGCTTCTGCGGAATTTCCCAAAAGTCATGGTGGAGGAGATAAATTCCTTGAGTTTTATTCTCTACTCTGCTGGGTGTTTCCCCACTCCTCAGAAGATATCTTGGAACAATTCTGTTTTGTTTTGACCATCTTCAGGAGGCTGAAGAAGCATATCTCTTTAGCCTATGTTATTATTCTAATTATCCTATTTGCTGCTTAACTGTGCTTTTAAGGAAGATTAAGCTTGTCACTCCAGTGAGTTTTACTTGTTTCAGTTCCAGTTTCCATGACCTTTCTTCAGGCATGCTTATAGCAAACTGCCGTTTTGTATTAGTCTACCTGCAATTTTCACCCTTATCATCCAATTGCCTTTCACTGCAAGGTGGTCCCTTTCCCTCCCACAGATTCGGTGGGTGGGCGGAGCTGCATCCTCTTGGTCTTTGTAGTCCATGCCAAGTGCTGACAGATGCCTGCAGTGTGAGACAGCGCTCTGCATTTCTTGCGTCTTCCCTCGGATGCCAATCATCCTCTTGTTTTTTTCTTTCGTCTGGCCACCTAACGTGTACATGTGTCAGTGTAGATGTCTCAGGGACTTTTTTCTGTCCTGCAAAATAATTTGGGTTATTTTCAATACATTCATGTGGCAATTTTGTTCACTCTCCATGTATTTCAGTATGTAAAGTGTGACACAGATTGTGTTGCAAATTCTAAAAGCCTTACAGATACTGGATCTTGGTAACCTAATAGGCTTTCATTGAGGGTTTGGGTTTGTTTTTTGAAAGTTTTGTTATTATGGTTGTCAGTTACATGATATTTTACCAGAATTTCTATTCCAAAGTTTTGTCTCCATTTCTGCAAATGGACTGGTACAGAAATGACGGGCAAGTTGTTTAAAGGTCATACATGTAAAGATGTTTAGATTACAAGTCCTCTTGCAAAATCTTTATGAATCTATCATTATTTGTTTTACCATTTGTCTATTTTGGCTATTCAAGACATAAACCCTACAGGGAAGGGCTGCTCTCTTCACTTGTGTATTCCTGGAATACTGGCTGCACTGAGATCCCAGTCTCAGCTATGAGGATTTTGGGCTCTATTGTTATACAAAAAAATAATGTAAATGTAAATGTAAATGTAATAATGTAAATGAACGGTGTGCTGGTTTTGGCTGGATTAGAGTTAATTTTCTTCGTAGCAGGTAGTATGGGGCTATGTTTTGGGTTTGTGCTGAAAATAATGTTGATAATACTGATGTTTCTGTTGTTGCCAGGTAATGCTCATATTAAGTGAAGTAGGTTTTCAGCTTCTGACACTAACCCTGTTCTTCCAGCTTTTTCTCTACAAGAAACTGGGAGGGGACACAGCCAGGACAGCTGACCCAAACTGACCAAAGGGACAGTTCATGCCATAAGATGTCATGCTAAGCATATAATCTCAGGGGAGTTGTCTGGGGGGTGGATCACTGGTCGAGGACAGGTTATCAAACACCAGGTGTTGAACAATTGTTGCACTGTGCATCACTTGGTTTTGTATATTCTTTTATCAGTAATATCATTATTATTTTCTCTCCCTTTGCTGTCCTATGAAACTGTCCTATTAAATTATCTCAACCCACAAGATTTTTTCCAATTCTTTCCCCCGTCCCACTGGAGGGGGAGGGGGAGCAAGTGGCTGCATGGTGCTTTGGAGCCAGTTGGTGTTAAACCGTGACAAACAGTTATGTTTGTATAAATGAAGATGCACTGTCTCTAGCATAAGCTCTCTGCATTTGACACACATCATCTATTGGATGAGTGTTTATTTTAGAAGAAAAATATTCTTAAGCCATACAAAACAACAGAGGACCTAAAAATATATATTTAAAAACATCCTTTCATTTTCAGCTTTCAACTGGTCAACGGCATAGATCAAAATAAGTGAAATATGAAGTGCCTTGAAAACATCAGCTATGGGTTTGAGTGCTTCTTATTTTATTACCTGCAGGTCAAAATGGGCTGTCACATGAAGTTGGAAAACAGAGAAACCCGAAGACCCATCTTCCTGCAATCTGCAATATGTTGGGTGAAAATTAAAGAGAACTTTTGGTTTATTGTCAAGATGGCTGTGTAGGAGATGCAGGTGCAGACCATCAATAATCTTAGTATTATTCATTTTAACTGACATACTGTAGAACTGATACAAGCATGTAGTAAAAAGACACGGGCTTCAGTTTGTAACTATAATACAAAAGGTACCAAATAGATGCTGCTAGCTTTCCTTCCATTCATAGCATAATTGCAGCTGTTTTCAAGCAAGCTATAACATGATAAGGAGTAAAAATTCAATGTCAGTAATATAATTGGGTATCGCATATCAGTGTTACTTAGCAACAACCCAGTAATGTTCAGTGAAGGTCGTGCTCAAACGAAGTAATAAATATCAGTGGAGAATATTTTCAATGAATGCTTATGCTTTAGGTTTTTCCCTCTTTGAAAAAATGTAGATGTTAAAAAACCTTGCTGCTCTAGGTTGAAAATATGAATCACTGGATTGTTTTGTTTTGTTTTTAACAATCTACGTATAATTCAGCTGTGACAGTGTTCATTAAACTAAAACCAAAACTTGCGTCAAAATACTGCTCCTTGTTGCAAGTTGTCTGTTGTGTCAGGAAGGCTGTCTTTCAGCCCCTGAGATCTTTCTCAAGCAAGAGTCTTGTGATGAACCCATAGTCTTAAGCTTGTATATGTATAAATCATCACTTGAAGGAAGAAAAATTTTTTCCTCATGTTCAAAATATATTCTCTAAGATATGTTTGCAACCCTTCTCTTACCAAGTTCAACCCATTTCTGAAACCAGGTAAACTTTTAACATTTCAGCATCCCGACCAGAATGAATTTAGTCAAATATTAAAAACAAAAAAAGCCACAGAACAGGGAGTATCAGGGATTACTACTAATACCCTGATATGCAATGTTAGTATTTTTATAACCTTATGATTTTTTATTCATGACCCAAAAGAGAAAAACTGTGTGTGAATTAATACCATTCTGAGAGTAACTTGGATCAGGATCAAATTTTCCTCTGCAACTCACAGATGTAGCTTCATGGAGGGTTGCATTACCTGAACCTTTCACCCCTGCATGGGCAGAACTGTTGAGAAAACCTATCGTCTGGAAATTTTCATGCCTGATTTACTTTGCTTTTGAGGGAGATCACTTCAGCTTTTCTTTTTCCTTTCTGATTTAAGCATTAGGGAGATACACAATCTTACTGCTTTCAAAATATTAAGGTATTGCAGTTGGGGAGCATAGTTATAAAATGATGCTTCCCTTGTCAGAACAAATGCTTAATACACATGTGTGCCATCTACTTCAAAAGCATTCTTCCAGTGTGTTAACAAGCATTTATGGTCTGGCAGAAGAGCTTAGCATCTGAAAAACACACATTTTGTGTTAAAACAAGAAAGCAGATGACACATGAAGATAGCGTAGTGGGCAACTGACATGCATTAGCTGTAAAGCCAGTAGGTATCCCTGGAACTGGAGATCTGTGTCCGTTCTGGTTCAAACAAGCTGTTTATTTCACTACCCAGCTCAAGGGTGTAGAAATGTTAAACTTGGCAGGACAATATTACTGTCTCAACAGACCACTGGAGGTTTTATCTGGAGTGGAAAACCAACCAAAACAATTTCCCTCTACTGAGAGCCCTTCCTAAATAACATACTTTTGGTCTGGGCCTCTGGGCCTGTCTTCTTGCATTGACAACACCTCCACTCTTAAGAGACAAAATCCTGATGTCATTCAGAGAGTATTCAAACACGGATTGCAAAGCTGACTGGATTCATAAATCCTGGGAGAGAAATTACTTCATTTTCTAACTCCTCAAAACAAAATAGAAGCAAGGAAAGAAAGGGCTGCCCTTAGATGAAATAATGGCCTTGTGGCACACCATGTAACCAATCCCCTCTCCAAGGCCATGGAGGGGGAATGTTGACATAGGTGAATGCAGGTAGGGCCTATCTCTCTCACCCTGATCATGATCAGGCAGACACAGGCTGGCTCTGCTCAGGAACCCTTGAACTCCTGTAAACATGGCACTGAGCCTGAGGTGATACACCTTGCCCCTCTCCAGACTTTTACTTTAGGTCCCACACCATTGCTGTGCAGCTTCTGAACGGGAGCCAGCTTCCCTCTGTCAGGCCCCGAGCGGGTACAGGATGGACACACGGCTCCGCAGCTGCTGCTGGACAGTCGCCATTGGACTCGCCTGGCACGGCGTAGGTAAGGTAGGAGGACAGAGATTTCTATAGCGGCTCAGGCTACAAAGCGTGACCCTAGCGGTGATTAGTGCTGGAGGCTGCAGAGGAAAGCATGAGAAATCTCCAACTGGCATTCCTAGAGCAATGGACCCATCAGGAAACGCTCTTCCTCATCTCCAGGGCTTGGTCAGGAGGTAGGAGGGACTACATTCCCTGCAGTTTAGCCAACTAAACCACCGCGTTCAGCCTGACTTGCTGTTTGGGCTGAAGCTGACGCACACGTGGGGACCACCTGTATCTGTCTCTCCCTTCTCCAGGTCCCACATGCTCTTTTCCTTTCTCTTCTGCACTGCGGATGGTGAGAGGAAAGAAAGGGGTCAGAGGGAGGAAGTTGCAACATCTACAGAACACAAAGTATCTCTGTAGATCAAAATATATTTTCTGCTTTCAAAACAATACAGGAAGATGGAAAAGCAGGACATTAAATTAGTTTTTTCTGTGATATGCCTAGAATCTGACAGTTAGTTTTTAGAATGTCTGTTTTCCACCTTTCTTCACTGAAAGTTTCCATTTGGGAAAATAATTTTAGATTTAGGTTTGTGCACATCAGTTTAGTATCAGCAGAAAAAGAATACAAATATAAATGTGATGTGGTATGCGTGATATTACTTGGAAACAAAAACTACATGAAATATATACCATTTTAAATTTCATTAGCCTGCTAGGTAAACAGCACAAAAAATCTCTTATCTCATATTTGCATTCCACTTTACACAGACCCAGCAGTGGTTAAATAGATGGTGTGATGGTGCTGCGTTTGAGGGAATGCTAACCACATCACGTTAAAATTGTTTTCTCTAAACCAGTTTCTGGACATCCTGTAGGTGTTAGTTCCAAGGCTTAACTAATCTTGAACTATCCCAGTAACACACTGAGAATCTTGCTGCTTGTGCTAACATCTATGGTGGGGCTGCACAGGTGTGATATGCTTGACATAAAGTAAATCCTGGAAAGGCCAGTGTTGAAATACGAGGTATGTTCGGGAATGCTAGGAATTTCTTGGCTCAGTCAAGTCTGCTCTGAGTAAAAACCCTGGCTGCACTACTGTGTATCCAGACACGTTTGAACACTGATAGCGTATTTACAGTTCATCTTAAGTACAGAGAAGCTGTAGTCTCTCTATACACCAAAACCAGGATTACCTGTGTTTCATGAAGGTTTTGTGATGTGTCTGTTCAATCTAATATTTCAAGTGTATTTTTTAAGTCTCTTTAGATGTAAATCTCCCATTTTGACAACTGATTTCTTTGACATTTTGAATCTGACTTATTTAATCCATTTGGGTTTCTTTCCATGTCAGGAAGAAAATTTGGAGAAATAGAAAGGGAGAAGGGAGATTTTATTAGGGTGGAACTGAAAAATAAGATTTTCTGATTTCTTACAAAATAAAGCACAAAATTTTAATTTTGAATTAACATCAAATGATTCAAAACCTGTATCTAGGACCTTAATGCTTCATTTACTCTGCTGTCTATTCTTTCCTTTTTTAAAAAAATATGTGCATCAGTTTGTAAATATATAATTTTAAGTTTTAAAATTTGAAAAGCTGTTTCAGGTGTGTTGAAAGCAGGTATTTAATTTGCAGCCTTTTCAAAATTTTCTCCATGTTTCTTTTTCTAATCAAAACTGTTTATTAAATTAATCTCATTTTCATTAATATTTCAAATCCATTTTTTATTAACTTTCAAAAATTATTAAAATTATTTATGTATAGTTATGAACAACCACTGCTCTCTGTAGAAGTCGGAACTGGTTTTGGTGGGATGTCATTTATGCAACATTTACCTTGGAGCCAGCTATTTTTTTAGAAGAGTTGAAAAGTCTGTAATATTTGGGATTACTCATTCCTGAAGAGCTACATCCTATCTGAGCTCTAATTTTAGCACTATTTATGGTTTCTCTGGTTATACAATCAAGTATGTTTGCAAGACATCTGTCATAAAACCAACAGTGAATGCTTTGGGAACCCTTGTCTGCAATGAGGCTAAACTGGTAAAACCAAATATGCATAGCTTGTGTAGTCCCTCCACTGCAGTTTGTATGACTCTTGATGGAATTCCTGAAAATCCTTAGTCTGAATTTTAACAGGCTTTACGAATCTGGCCTTCAAATTTTGCCACAAATGTTAGCAATCAGAATATGCTTTCAGTATGCCAAAATCTGGGATGCATTCAGCTATGAATCCTCACATTACCACCATTACCACATAGATTTCTTTAGCTGAGGTTTGGAAAGGATATTGAAAATTTGCAGAGCTAACTACTTCAACAGCAAGGTGGTTATGTCAAATGATGATATTCAGGTTATTTTGTGAAGCAATAATCAGGTTACTGAGTGGCTAGAATGAGGACTCAAACACCTGTTTGATCTGGTTATTGGTTCATAAACCAGAATAGTAAGTAGGTTAATTTTTCCAGAGAAAATAATTCGCATTAAAAAGATAAATCCCAGTTTATCTTAACTACAAGCCTAAATAATTCTGTACTATTAGAATATTACCTGTGGGGCCCAGTAAATTGATATATTGTCATTAAGTGGTGACATCATTGTATTCCTAATTAAAATTGCTAAAAGCTCAGATATCCTTGTTTGTGCTTCTTCAGTAGTTGTTGGCAAGTTAGAAAAATTGGTCTCAGTAAATCATCAGTTCTGACTGCTCTGTACCTCTTGGCTTCAGAAAGCTCAGACGCCCCAAACTGTAAGGTCCATCCTCTGTGCCCACCAGCATCCAGTGTGTCAGAGAAGCATTGCGACCATAAAAACCCAGAGCAGAAGGCAGTCCCTGCCACAAAAACATATTATAAGCAATGGAAGGGAAGCACAGTGAGTCATTAATTGATCCAAACTCACGTATGCAACAACTGGAAAAATCAGGAAATCTTTTGTTTTTCAGCTGAATAATCTTTGTTATTACTGCTACTCAAAATCATTACTTCTGAAACAGGAGTACCAGACAAATGGAAAGGTCATACTTCTTAATCTTCTTTTAAGTGCTTTGTTAAGCCCTTTAACCATATTTGACATGTTTAATATTAAAATTGAGTTATAATTGAATAATGAATCTATGAAATGGAATGCGATCAGGCAAAACAGGTATCAGCAACTTTATCAAGGTATGAACTCTTCATTCGAAATTAAAACTGAATATTTGCTTCCAGAAATGGGATTACCAACTTTCAGTGAGGATTAAATAGTATTTTCATGTCACTGATTATTAGGCCATTTTTCTGCCTAAATCTGGGCTGTGATATTTCAGTATCTGATGCCATTTTCTTCTCTCTGTCTACATGTCTTCTCTCGGCCTGGAGAAGGCTCCAGGGAGACGTTATAGCACCTTCCAGTACCTGAAGGGGTGACAAGAAAGCTGGGTGGGGGGACATTTTGCAAGGGCCTGTAGTGACAGGACAAGGGGTAACGGGTTTAAATTGAAAAAGTGCACATTTGGGTGCTGTGGGTGCCCCATCCCTGGCTGTCTTCAAGGCTAGGCTGGATGAGGCTGTGAGCAACCTGGTCTAGTGGAGGGTGTCCCTGCCCATGGCAGGGGGGTTGGAACTAGATGGTCTTTAAGGTCCCTTCCAACCCAAACCATTCTGTGATTCTATATGCAATGCCAGAACAGACACATTGTCTCAGGTTCTTCTGGACTGTATACCTGTTGGTGTCCATGTAGTTCTCTCTTCTTTCCTCCTAATCTAAACTAGTCATTTATTGCATTGCTATGAACAAAGAATTGAGAAAAAAGATGGATGAAGTGGACCCCAAGGATCTCTGAGTCTGTGACTCTAATTGCAAAGAATCCAGAGATAAGAAATAATCCAGGAAAAATATAATGGGAGAATTAGAGAAAAGAATGGGATAGATTGAAGACACAAACAGATGTTCATGTCATTTCTGGACAAGAACACTTCTAACTGCTTTCAGCATTCAAGAAAATACTGTATCTGCGGCAGCATATTTCAAAGACGTCATACTAGTCATGCATAAATGGAAGGCTTTTATCACAAATTTCGTGTTTTAGGTTACAATAGTGCAGTTGATGAGCACCAGACAGAGGCACCTGCGGTATTGTGGGTTGGTTAGCTTTTAATAGAAATAACATGCATTAGTCAACCTAATTTAAATATATTATCATTTCTTAATTTTACAGGAAATCATATTTTATATTTATCTGAATACTCAGAAAATAGTGTTATACCAACCTGTGCTTAATTATTGAAATAACAGAATTGGTAGGAGTGTACTTATTTGTGTAATTGATTGATTTGCAGTGTTTATCCCTTTCAACAAATGCATGCTGCTCTTGACAGTGTGTGTGCTCCACCAGAAAATCAGTCACTCCAACCTTTACGTACATTTTCAGCTACCTACCGAGGGAGGGATTCAGGGGAAATAGTGAACAGAATTATGACACTTTCCAATGTGATTCATTGAAATACAAGTGTATATAATTTTGATAATGTCCCTGATTTTGTAGTATTTGACTCTTCTGAGTGGCAGAATCTGATTTCAGTTCTTAAGAAAAATTAGTTTTATTGAACTTAGTCTACAAAATTATCTGAAAGAAAGACCATATTCACAATTGCTAAGATTTGTCCTCTTCATTAATACTAATGGAGCAAGTCCAATAAGACCTGAAACTTTACTTAATTCTATCACGTACCGACTAGGTGTAGTGAAAAATATAACTTTAAAATACTTGAGAATATTAATTCTCTTTTGCAGAAACCTGCATGGATTTGTATCTATTTTTTTGGCAGACTGTGTAATGTGAAGTATCTCACAAAACGTGTCTCCTCTTGTCTACAAAACCACAATCATCTGAGACATGTTTTTCGGGGTCAAAAAGCTTTCTAGAGGTGACTTACACACTTGAACTTTGCAGTCTTGTACCTTTTTATGACTAATTCTCCTTTGCTTATGCTTGTGATTATCTGTGTCCCTTACTACATGTGAATGTAGTTGATAGGCTACAGGAGTACACTTAAAAATCACTGCATTACTCCACCAAGTCACCCCTAATTTGAGTGTCACGGTCCCCCTCCCGAGTACACAAAACTGAAAGAAGTTATTCGCTGACATCCCTCTGCGTGCCTCAACAAGAAGCAATCCCATTTCCATTTCAACACTGACCTGTGTGAGTTGCAAGGCAAGCATACCCAAGGTCCTGGGCTCTTTCAATTAATTTAAATAATAACCTAGCATTTTTTACTGTCCTAAGATATTTTTCTACTTTTCTGTTAGTCTTCCAGCCAGGCACTTTCCTGTTTTGAGCTTTTACAGTAATAAATTGATTATGGTTTATATGGCCTTCTCTGTTGCTTGGAGACAAATGTCTATAAAACACACCTGGAGGCGGTTTCTTCAGTTATGCCTCCCTTGCCTGGCTCCTCTCTGATTCCTGTTCAAGGATGGCCAGAAGCAGTCTGTACGACCAAAGAATTTAGGGTGCTCTTTGGTCATGATTCCCGCTCTTGAGCACCCTTGGGGCTTGCTCCAGATTTCCTCTGTTCCTGTGGGGAGACACAGCAAGACGCTTGAAGTTTCCCCGTGATGCTTTCCGAAGCTTAAACAACCATGCAGGATCAACCATAGGAGTTGCAGTGTGTCAGGTCCATCTTGCTAGGTAATTTCACTACCTCTGAAAATCATTCTCCCATCTCAAATGGGTTAGGGTGTTTAGTATTTTGGAGCTTCAGCTTGTTGAGGTATGTGCTTGGGCACATGGGCAGAATGAGATGGAGCAGTAATGTGAATTAGTATGCTGAGAAAGGTTTTGGGTTGTATCAGAGCTCAGAGAAGGGACTTCAGACTAACACTATGTCTGACAAGAGGGGTTGCTGGCTTGCTTCGGTGGTCACACTGCTGTATCATGTTGCATTCTTGGGCAAACATTCTCTTGGATTTTATATATGGAATGTGCTTTGTTCTATGGTAATTCTTTAAATGTAAATTTAAAAAAACAAAGGGTAGGGTCTATCTCATATTTACATATTTCTACAATTTTAAACATAAGACAGATGTTTGTCAGCAATATAAATTGGTGTTTTCTTGCTTATTTCTTCTCGTAAAAGTCTTTCAGGCTGCAATTGAAGCTTTCACTCAGAACAATGGCTTAGTTCATTTGTATTTGTGCACAATGTTGTCATCAAGTTTAAATGTTGCCTGTCCTCATAATAAGCAACATGTGTCATCCTCCTGACCTCCCCTTCTTCCTAAGACTATAAATATGCAAAACTTAGTCTTGTTATCTCAGATTATTGGAGTAACTGGCTCCAGTGTGACTGTGTAGCTGAGAAGGAATACACACACACACACACAAAAAATAGGTAAGGATCCAGCGTGCCTCTTCTCTTTGTGTAAGCTATAGCACAAAAGAACATGGACGATTTAAGCAATAGCCACAGTAAAATAGAATTATGCTCCTGGATATAACTTTGAAAATTTCCTTGAACTTTATTCCTAACACATACAGATATGAACACATGTATTATAGAAACACAAACAAATAATAATGTTTCAAACTTTTGAAAGGATAAACTATACAGTCTGAAGCTCTTTGTGTTCTGGGAGAGTTCAAGAGAACTTCAAAACATGTCCGGACCATAAATTAAGTACTTTGAATAAGGGATCTTTTTCTGATGTGCAGTGTGGAGTTTTAGCATCTATGAAGGACCCTGAGATGAATTTTTTTAAATAGCACAATAATAGAACATTGCATTTCATTTCATTCTGCTGTTTCATCATCATTTATTGCTCCTAAAAGAGTTAAGAAAATATGTTGGGACTCATTTAGTAGTGCTGACTACACGATTGATATGGCACTTCCTCAGGAGTCTATGAAAGGGTTTATGATCCCCAAAGCTAAGAAGTTAAATCAGCCCCATTCTATGTACACGGCCACACACACAGCTACTCTCTGCCTTCAGGAGGGCTGTCCATATGCCGTAGCAAAGGGCAGCTATCAAAATAGCATGAATGTGTTTCGCCAGTCCATTAGCTATGTTAGCGTTTCACAGCAGTGATGAACTGTTCTGATAAACCCTTTCTGAAGCCTCTGCCTCCTGGGGGAGTTGAACCCTTTCACCTGAAGTTGGCATTTTTATTTCTTCGCTAAGAACAAAAAGGCTGCCTGTAAGATAGGGAAATTCACAGGCATGAATGTGAATGCAGGGCTAAACCCCAGGTTTTATTCTGCCTTATTTCTTTTATCTGTTTCTACTGAGTACTATTGCAGTGCTAACCACCATTTCCTCTGCTGAGAGTTTAGAGGATATAAAACTCCCAGCCAGGAGGAAAACAAAATCTTGTGCTTAATCTCACTCACAGTAGTAATAGTCCTATGTGCAGCTCTCCTGCTGGTCCTGCAATGAGTCAGACCCTTACGTGCATTGCACAACAGTGACCCGATCACACATGACAGTGTGTGAAACATGCCTGCTTCCAAAAGAATCACCAAGTCACCACACCACACATTACAACAAATTCTGTCTTCCGATATTATATGCAATTAGTCTGTGCTTATAGATACTTTGCTGATCCCTGTAATATTTCTTATGTATGAAACACATCAACTGTTTGCATGTTATTCACAGTGTAGCTTATGCAGAGAATATAGTCATAGCTATCATCCTTTTCTCCAGGATTTGTTTTATTGTTTGTAGTTGTTTAAGCTGCTAGACAAGAAGACTCTTCTGCAATATTGTTGTCCTCAGGATGATAGAAAGGAGGGATGCCAAGCTGTGCACTGTAATATATTCATAAAATCCTAGTGATGCCATTGCTTAGCAGTACACCATCTTTTGTCCTGCTATCAGCTTGGAAATCTCCTTCTTCCAATAAAATGTCAGAATACTAATTTATCAGAATTCAAATATTTTTCCATGTAGCAGGATTAAAGTCGAAGGATTGACAAGTGTGAGTTTAAATAACAGATTGTGGCAATCATTTCAATTGATTGCAAGAACCCTTCAGGATCCCTCTTTTAATTAGCACTGCAGTTGTTCCACTGCCTTGAGAATTGTTATGGCAATATTTATGGCTGCAGTTGAATAGCAAGCATTTGTAGTGGAGAAATACACACGTCACAGCTGATTTTGCACTATGTTTTTTACATGAATATAAGTGCCACTCAAGCATCTGCAAACTCTTATGAGAAATACGTGTTTGTGTGTCAAAGATCCCAGACATCTGGAGGGTGCAGTTTGATTCCCCTGATATGCCAGCATGTCATGCCTGATGTTTTTTAGAAAAAAACTAGAAGTCCTATTATGCATGCGAGGAAAAATAAAACAAAGATCACTAGAATTTTTTTATCATGCATCATAATCAATAAGGTTACGTTGATAATTGTAACAGTAGTACAATTGGCATACATAGGATGACTTTTCTTTTACAGCTTGGTTAATCAGAAAAAAAAATTTAGTCTTTGGAGCTGAAGTACATTTTTTTTTTTTAACATAGCTTTATCTAGAAATTCTTTCTTCTGGTTTCACAGGGAGCTGGTATTTTGCAGGGTTACAGGCATCTAGTTACTGTATATTCAGTTATGAACCAATTTGGATATTACAGGGCCAGAATTCAGCACCAACATAAAGATTGCAAAGTTTGTTACAAGCAAACAAAAATCTCTGGTGGATGAGAAGCATGGGTAGTAGATCGAGGGAGGGGATTGTCCCCCTCTACTCTGCTCTCATGAGACCCCACCTGCAGTTCTGTGTCTGGCTCTGGGGCCCCCAAGATCAGAAGGACATGGACCAGTTGGAGCGAGTCTGGAGGAGGCCACGAAGGTGATCAAAGGGCTGGAGCACCTCTGCTATGGGGACAGGCTGAGAGAGTTGGGCTTGTTCAGCCTGGGGAGAGAAGGCTCAAGGGAGACCATACAGCACCTTCCAGTACCTGAAGGGACCTACAAGGAAGCTGGGGGGGGGGACTTTTTACAAAGGTCTGTAGTGACAGGACAAAAGGTAATGGGTTTAAATTGAAAGAGTGCAGGATGGGCATTCCTGACCAGGGCAAGATGATTCCAGATCAAATAGCTGTAGATATGCATGCCCACACTGTGAATATGTGTATGGGCAACGTTTTCCAAAGAACTTTCACTGGTAAATCAGCTTCCTTTTTAGCATTTTCACCTAGTACGAAGAATAACAACTTCTTTTGTCCCCCACCCCAGTAAAAACTGCTCTCATTGAGACAGTACAGTCATGTAGACAAGGTGAATTTATTTTAGTTTGTCAATCAACTTTGTATCTCAATGGCCTAGAAATAGTATGGTAGGCTTGGTCTGTGTATTCTTTGGTCTCTGTAAAACTTTTCTCATTAGTTGCATCTAATTCAAAGCATCTTTCAGATCTCATGGGACAAACTTTGGGTTTTGTCACAATCTCTTTTTTATCACTAATATACGTATGGATATTTTTATTTTTAAATGAAAGTCCTTTTAATGCCCTCAAATCATCATTGATGTAAACAGAACAATAATCTGAATCAAACATAAACTTCTCCAATGCTGTGAAGTGTGTATTCAAGGAGGAAATGGTTAATAAGGAAATATTAACTGGTTAATGAATATTTTATATTAAATTATAACTATAAACAATTTCTATGCGTTTCTATAAAAATTAAAATAACATCAAGTATTATATATATGAATAGTGCATATTATAGCAACATTACATGTTGTATACAAACAACATCATAGCCATACGGTTAACATTTAATGGCTGCATTAGTTAACAATCTGTATGTGGATTAGTCATTGCTATCTGTGCAGCATTTTTAGATAAGAGATGGCATGTAAGGGTCCAGACCTCTTATTTCTTTGTAATATTTATTGTTTTCACTAAATTTATTTCTCTGAATTGTAAAAGATAAGAAACAGCAGAAATGACAAAACAAAGTCTGTTTAACCTTCCTGTTGCCCGGTGTTTGTAGTATAGTGGTACGGAACGGGATTTGGCAAAGCATAAGCACCATTGTTATTCGGCTGAACAACTCACTTAGATGCTCGGAGAAAGCCACTTGAACCTTCTTTCCACCATAAAAGGTACTTCTGTGCTGTGAATGAAAAGTGCGCAGCAGATGAGATAATATTAGAATACTTATTTTCATTCCACTCACTCACTGTGTGACTTTGTCTTGCTTATTGCATGATATCTGAACCTCGCATCCACAACAAAGTGTGGTCCTTTATCTTAGGTTTCTCTCTGATGCTTGTTACTGTAGCCTACAAACACAGAGTAGTTGGCTGTCTCAGCTCCCTGACATGGTATTTTGTAAACTTCATAAATATTTATCCCAGTATTTACAGAAGCAGCCTCTAAACTGAGTGCTTCATTACCTGTGTACTTCCCCGGAGATGCTCAAAACCTGTCCTGTAGCTGCCCGTCACTCGAGGCGTCTGCTGGCTTCAGTTGTACTGACTTGTCAGCATCTATGAAATCACACCCTGGCTGTCTCGGGCTGGGGATCCAAAAAACAGGGAACATACTATTAGCGGTCCAGTGTGGTTGTTTTCTTAGTATAAAATGAAAATCCACAAAGCTGCAGTCTGGAATCAACTTGCACCGCAGTCTGTACTAATCCTCACTTTACTAAGTTTATAGCTATCTGTTTAAATTCTTATTGTTAACCTCACCCTTTGAAATAATGCAAGTGGCTCTTTCTTTTATATATACATGAGCTTCACAGTGAAAATAGTAGTGCAATCCTTTCCAAGGGACAGGGTGTGCCAGTCAAGCTGAATTTTTACATATGTGCCCCAGTAACTGTCAGTATGTCAGTCTTCTCATGTGTAACACCAAGACTCCCGGAAAACTCCAGAGAGCTGCTGGGATTAACATCTATTTACTTATTGTGTGAACAGAAGTCAATAAACATAATTTAATAAAGATTTTTTTCTGCACTAAACCAATGTGAAATGAAGAGTCAGAACATTTGCATTTTCTATTAGAAGAATCATTAGATTACATCTAGTCTGTGGTGCTTACATAGAAAATGCACTTGATTATAAAAGATTACAAATGCTTGATTATAAATTAAACTGTTTTCTCATGGGGTAGGCCTGACAGGTAAAGAACATTGTTTCACAACTTTTTGCTTTGATGAGTCATTAAACGATCCTTTTAATTTTTCACTTTTGATAATGGTTGTATATTAGGTTTTCTCCTGGTTTGTGGTTTTGTTTTTACTTGAGTTTTTTTTTAATTAATTAATTGTCTACTCTTTTTTTTTTTTTTTTTGTTAGCCTGAAAAATTCTAGAATCTGTATTTCTGACAACAATCAACTATCAGTTATCTGGATTGCAGATTATTTATGTGACATAGGAAAGACTGTTCAGGTGTGGCATGAGCACCGTTCCACTGTCCCTCAGACCAGTTCACCTCCAGGACCAGTGTCATAGATTCACAGATTCACACAGGTTCACAGAGTGTTAGGGGTTGGAAGGGATCTCCAGCAATCATCTGGTCCAACCCCCCCCACCCCGCCAGAGCAGGATCACCTAAAGCAGATCACACAGGAACAAGTCCAGGCAGCTTTTGACAGTCTCCGGGGAAGGAGACTCCCCCACCTCTCTGGGCAGCCTGTCCCAGTGCTCTGTCACCCTCACAGGGAAGAAGGGTTTCCTCATGTTCAGGTTGAACCTTCTGTTTTCCAGTTGATAGCCATTGCCCCTAGGCCTGTCACTGGACACCCCTGAGAAGAGCCTGGCCCCATCCTCCTGACACCCACCCTTTAGATATTGATAAGCATTGATAAGATCCCCCCTCAGCCTCCTCTTCTCCAAGCTGAACAGACCCAGCTCTCTCAGCCTTCCCTCAGATGGAAGGTGCTCCAGGCCCTTCATCATCTCAGTGGCCCTGCGCTGGACCCTCTCCAGTAGCTCCTTGTCCTTCTGGACCTGAGGAGCCCAGAACTGGACACAGCACTCCAGGGGAGGCCTCACCAATGCAGAGTAGAGGGGGAGGATAACTTCCCTCGACCTGCTGGCCACACTCTTCTTAATGCATCCCAGGATGCCATTGGCCTTCTTGGCTGTGAGGACACACTGTTGGCTCAAGGTCCTCCTGTTGTCCACCAGGACTCCAAGGTCCTTTTCCCCAGAGCTGCCCTCCAAGAGAACAGCCCCCAACCTGTACTGGAACATGGGGTTGTTCTTCCCCAGATGCAGCACTTTACACTTGCCCTTACTGAATTGCATTTGATTTCTCCCTGCCCAGCTCTCCAGCCTGTCTAGTTCAGGGGACTGACTAATTTATGGTATCCCAGTTCGGTATCGTCACCAAACTTGCTGAGAGGACCTTCTATCCCTTCGTCCAGGTCACTGACGAATACATTGAATAGTGCTGGACCCAGCACTGACCCCTGGGGGATGCCACTAGCCACAGGCCTCCAACTAGACTCTGCCCCATTGACCACAACTCTCTGAGCTCTTTCCTCCAGCCAGTTCCCAATCCACCTCACTGACCAACGGTCCAGTCCGCACTTCCTAAGCTTGGCTATGAGGATGCCATGGGAGACCGTGTCAAAAGCTTTGCTGAAGTCAAGGTAGACCACATCCACTGCCTTCCCCTCGTCCATCCATCTAGTGATGCCATCACAAAAAGCTATCAGATTGGTCAAGCATGACTTCCCCTTGTTGAATCCATGCTGACTACTCGTGATAAGCTTCCTTTCCTCAACATGCTTTGAGATGGCACCAAGAACAAAATTTTCCATCATCTTTCCAGGGATGGAGGTGAGGCTGACTGGTCTATAGTTACGCAGGTCCTCCTTCTTGCCTTGCACTGTGTCATGATATGCCAGAGGCAACAAATCCACACAGAGCATCAGGGATAGTACGGAAGCGCACCGTAGTTGCTCTGTGCAATCCAGATAAGGTCAAGGCAAATTGTCATTAAACTAGAGTTAGCAAAGCCTATATGTTTCTTGGTGGAGACACTAGTGCTGCTTTGCACAAAACCTCTCCCAGTAGCTATACATCCTTCACGCAGGGCACTCCTGCACTCCTTTCCCTCTGATCTGATTACTCTATAGATGGTGTGGATACATAATCTTAATTTAGGTGTCCAACTTAGGTGATGAGAATCACTATCCAAAAATGTCTATATGCCTCAGCAGGCTGTTATAGAGAATTTAGGCTCTTGAATGCAGGTGTTATGTATCAAACAATCAAAGTAGTTGAAAGTAGATGGTATATGTGTCTAGCAGAGTGGGGTCCAAGCCACACCAGGTCCTATACTATTACCCAGAAAATTATTTCAGAAATAATTGTCTGAAAGTTATTGTTAGGAAAAAAAATGGAATGTTGACAGAAAATTCCAGCTCACAGTTGTTGCTAGAGCTGCTCTTCAGTTCAAAGCAAACAGAAGTAGAAATACTTTATAGCTACCAAAGTACTCGGTGTGGGCAGGGATCTGTCTGAGAGGAGTCCTCTCTTGGCATCTGTTAACACAGGGGGAAGTGAACAGCTGCAGCAGACACCAGTTACGTGCCAGACGGGCAATAGCTTAGGATACTTTTATTAGAGAAAAACTAGATTATGAAGTTGAAGTGCTTTTAGGACTCCAACTCATGTCTGGAAACTCAGAGAAACAGAATCTTTGACAAATACTCCCATAGGCAAATGTTACCCCGACAGAAGCTGCAGCCAGCAAAGGGAAGGTGAAAGAGCTTGAGATGAGAAAAACTCATGGTCAGTACCGTCCATTTTTGAAGAGTAAGTTTGTATTCTGTCTACGAGTGAAGCACTGAAGCAGTTTCCTGGAAGGCCTAGGAGAGCTCACATGTTGAAGATCAACAGCAGCTGGAGAAGTGCTGTGCTAATGATGACAGATGTGAGTAGGGAGGCAGCAAGAGCAGTGGTAGAGCTGAAGAGCAACAGTATAAATAACACAAGGTGCCTCTCACCCAGTGATATGTTCTCTGCAGTGCTCCATACTTCAGAGATTGATTTTTTTTAGATACGTCTTAGCTGGGATAAGGAGGTTTGCCTACATTTGAGCTGCTGTCCTGGATCTGTGACAAGGTTAGTGATCTTGCCTGCTGTTAACTTATTAATGTAGATTTTTTTTTTTTTTTTTTTTTTTTTTTGCCTCTTACTGGTTTGTTGTTTTATTGTGTTTCTTTGTTCTCTTATGAAAGTTATGTTTGTTCAAACCACTTTGAGTACAAGTATACCTCATTGTTTTGTGCCTGATTTCCCAGGTTTCTGAGGGAGAGCCTTAAAGAACAGTCTTAAGCTTTCAAAAAGCACTGGTAGACCTTGTACTGGCTTCCTGCAAGTGTTAATAAACAGAGTTTATGATTGTGACTGCCTAGGCAGCTGTAAGCTTCTGACTTGCCTTCCACGAAAAGACCTAGGGTTGAGTTCAACACCTCCTGTGCTGGACTACCTCTTTGCATTTTTAGAAACTCTTACTGCATGGGACTTGCACAGAAACTTCCTCTCCATGCATTTCTTATCAGAGAAGATCTATGTAGTTGCAGCATGTAGTGTTACACTGACCTGTATTTGACACTACAATAATTTCCTCTGCACTTGTAAGTGCTTTCCTGGTTGCATGCTTTTGTGGCTGGATCCAACCCCACTGAAATCTGTGTAAAGGTTTTATGACTGGTGGAAGTTGGATCTTATCTTGCAGCCTGGAAACCAATAAGTCAAATGTACATGAAAAACACAGAGGTGTTCACAAGTAACTGCACAATGCCTACCAAATTAAGCTGAATTAATCTGCCAGGGTGACAGATATCTATCTTATTAAAAGGTTAAGGAATCCTTTTGCAGTGCTCCTTCGTAGCTTTTTAGGGGGATGTTTTGTATCACCCCTGTACAAGTTTTCCTGGCTCACTTACGCATTATTCACATAAAACGGTCCTCAAGGCAGAGTAGTATAGCGGGCCTTAGCAGTAAATGTGCCACGCTTGGACATCCAACTAGACAGCTACAGTAATATATGGAGGAAATGAAATGAAGAAACAACATAGGGGCATTAATAATGTTGTTCAAGATTTGAAAGTGATTAAAATGAACAACCTATTTAGTGAGCAGTTTTAATAGAGTGTGCGACAGTACCAAAGGCCAGCATCGGGAACAACAGTTCATCTCTTCATTTGTGATTAAATTTTTGCTATTAACATCCTTGTTTCAAAGTGTAACTTATCCCTCTCCCCCAACAGTGTTGACAGAGGCTATGGAAATTCCCACAGGATAAAATCTGCTTTAGCTCAAGATCATGGAAGGAAGTTCTTGCCTTACAGCATACTCATCTGGTGGTAATTAGTAGGTTTGTCTGTACATGTTCTGATTTTCACTCAAGTATCTTCAGAAGCATCAGTACAAGGGGAGATAAATCGCTGAATGAGGGCACCTGTAAGTGCATTTCAAATCACATGTACATGTTTTTTCATTGCATTTTTTGCTTTGCTTATTCAGTTTCAGAAGCAGATTGTGCTGATTTTGGCTGGGATAGAGTTAACTTTCTTCACAGTAGCTAGTGTGCAGCTATGCTTTGGATTTGTGTTAAGAAGAATGTTGATAATACTGATTTTATTGTTGCCAAGTAATGTTTATTTGAAATCAAGGACTTTTTCAGTTCCTGATAATGCCCCTGCCTTCCCAGCTTCTCTACAAGAAGCTGAGAGAAGACATAACCAGAACAGCTGACCAAAGGGATAATTAATGCTGTAAGACATTGGGAAAGTTGGCTGAGGGTTTCTCCTGGGCGCATGCATGTTGTTTGGGGACTGCCTGGGCATCAGTTGGCAGGTGGTGAGCAGCTGTAGCATTTCCCGCCCCTATCTCCCCCGGGTTGTTTTCCTTTTCATGGCATGTTATCATCGTTAGTAGTAGTAGTAGTATTTCTATTTCATATAATTATCATTATTAATTTATTTTCAATTATTAAACTGTTCTTATCTCAACCTAAGAGTTTTCTTACCGTTTTCCTCTGATCCTCTCCTCCATCCCACTGGGGGAGAGAGGAGGTGAACAGGAAGCTGTGTGGTGTCTAGTTCCTGACTGGGGTTAAAACAAGACACAGGTAGATCTAGATTTGTATGTTAGACTAATTAAAAAGGCTCACTGTCTGTTGTCCCTAGAGCAGAGTTTCTGTTCTTGCAATACTGTGTTTTTCTTGTGGGTCAGAAGGTGTATTCTAAAATTGAACCTACAAGTACCAGGAACCCAGAGCCTGAAAAGACAGTTGGAGTTGTACATGTAGGGGCTTTGGGGAATGATGAGGCCTCGTGAATGTGGGAGGGAGTTTGAGGTAGTGGTAATCAGACCGAAGGAAAATAAGAAGTCATGGTGTTCAAAGGAGAAGACTTGTGGATGGGTAAGAGCACCAACAGAGGAAAGAACAGTGACAATTGGTAATAGCATTTGTAGACTAGCTGAAGCATGTGTATTTTGAACAAGAAACAGTGGAATGCTTCATAGACAGATTGAGGCTAGGATGAAATGATGGAAGAATGGCACAGGAATAAGGGTTTCTCTTACCAGCCCTTTTACTGGAGTATTAATGTGAGATTTTTTTATTTTTATTCTCCTCTCACTAGCAAGGTGGTGAGGCAGATGTGCCTGCTGCCCTTCCTCTGCAAACAAAATTGGAGCCCTTGAAATTTGTATTAAGGATCACTTTCAAATAGAATCTCTCTAGCAACTGATGGCAAGCAGACTGCTTAATCTTTTTTTTACTCCACCAATTGAAGGTCATTTATCAGGAAGTTAGGGGATTTTTGCTATATTCATCCAGTACTCAGTTTCTGAAAATGAATTTCACTGATTTGCAAGACTAGGCATTGAGAGCTATAGAAGCTTAAATTCACAGGATTAGTCTATTATTTTTCCCCTGCAGTTTCAATATACGTGACATTTGAGTCTGACTTGGAACAAACTTTTAACTTCACCAGAGTGTGATTTGGTTTTTTGGGTTGGGCATCCTGTTGGGATTTTTTTTTGGTTGTTTGGTTGGGGTTTAGTCTCTTCTGTCAAAGGCCCTTGGGATTGATGTACTAAAATAAGCTAAACAATCTCTGTAATGTTTTTAACCAATTATATAGACTTTCCATGTATATGCCATCCAATAAAATCCCAAATGTCAAATGTTGCAAGTCAGTCAAGAACTTTCTCTTGCATGAAAATTTCTGTCTCTTCCAGCTGAGAACTTAATTTTCCTTACTGAATTTATTGAAATAAAGGTAGCTTTATTTTGTGCTCTGAACTTTAATATTCACCTGAGCAGCAGTATTCAACATAGATAACTGTAAAGCAGAAGTGTTACTGTATCACTGTGGGGGTTTTTTTTCATTGACAGTATTTGCAATAGGAAATGCCTAGAATCTCTGACAACTGTCCAAAAGAAGTTTGTCCCATCTTGATCATATGATCAGAAATAAATCTGTTTTGCTCTCTTTTTAGTCAGGAAAGATTACTTATGGTCCAGGTGTGTGCTACCACTACATTAGAAATTACTACAGTGGTAATTTTCAACCGTAATATGGCACCATGAGGCTGGTGTCCCTGTGAAAGTCCTTAGGCTGGAGGCCAGGAATACTTGCCTTGCCTCTGCCCTCTCAAAATCCATCTCGGAAGGGGAAAAAAGGGTTAAATCTTATAAGTTACTGCGGTATCCCAAACCGGTTTATGGCCTAGTTTCAGTTTACAGTCTGGTACAATTTGAACGGCAAATATTGTGTCTTGTTGATGATGAATGTTAAGTGATTAGTTTTGAAGGTGTGTTAGAGGTTGCTTGTGACTTTAACATATAGCCCTCAGCTACTGTTTTATGGTTAGCTTCTCTTTCCAAATTTTGTCTGTATATTTTATTTGTCCATTTCTAATTTGTCACTGATTTATAATGACAGTGCAATGGCAGTAACTGTCCCTCATTGCCAAGTGCTTCTTGTTTGCTTGGAGCCCAGTTGTAAAATAAAACAACCCAGCAAAATCACAATCATCCATTTTCATCCTATCTCAAATGATGCACTGATTGTCCCTCTAACCTCTTTTGAAATGAGGTGCACTTTCTTGGTCTTTTACCAATACATGCAAGGGAAAAGAAACCTTTCCTTAGAGTACAAAATATGCCAGCTGACTCCTGAAATCAAGTACTCCTTTTCAGGGGAAAGAAGAAAGAAAAAAAAAAAAAAAAAAGTGGAAATGTTAACAGTATCTTGGGCTGCAATATGCTCATGCCTAGTTCCTTGAATCACTAACTACTTCCTCTATGGTTGTCAGTGAGAAATTTAGGACAGGGACAAACTCATGTTTAGATGTTCTAGCTTCTGCAGTTATCAAGGCTGTCTCCACAAGCAGTGGGGATAGACAAACGTGTCCAGGGGGTCAACATTTTTAAGACTCAACCTCTGGAGGCCTCAATTCCTATCTACAAGCGGGGATAAAGCACTTTGCTGGATAGGAAAAGTATTCTGAGGATAAATGCATTGAAGAATGTAAGGCATTTGCACTTTGACACTACAGCTGTGTCAATGCTGTAGACAGACCATGTTATGGAGGCTTTGCAACAAAAATAGTCAAAAAACTTACTGTGTTGGGGTAACTGTGTCATAGAAAATGGGGTTTGGCTTGGCCTGTGCTTCTGAAATTTCCTTAGGCATTTGTGATGACTGAAGATACAGTGAGGAGTGTAGTTACTTCCTTCTGATAGGGAAAGAAGTGAGAGCATTATTTGTGCTTGGAGATGAGCAGAGTGCTGAAAGAGACGAATTCAAGCAGAACACTAAAAGGGAAAATGAATGGTCCTGCCAGCTGATCAGAGGCACTAATGAGGGTTTACAGCAGTAAGTAAGCTGAGTAGAAAGCAGGCATTACTGTAGAGCAAACAACACTTCACTACAAAGATAAGCACATCCTAGTGTAACAGCCTGACTTTCAAGGGAATTGGGAGGGAATGTAGTCTTTGAAGATTGCCTAAGAAATATATACTCAATGCTCACAGGCTGACTTAATCAAAGTAAGTCACCCATTAACACCTCCTCCACATCCCAAGTGCTTTGTACCTCACAGCATCTCTCCTCTCTGGACACACAAGGGAAGGTTTTCTATAATTTTGTTAGTGATGAGTGATCTTACACCAAAACTACCATCAGAAAGCCATTTATTCCTCACTTTAATGTTAGTGTGGGCTTTTTTTGGTGGGTTGTGGGTTTTGGTTGGTTTGTTTGCTTGTATATCTTCATCCTGAGGATAGGACATGTGTTATGGACCCTTGTGTTCATTTTCATTGCCCATTCTGCTTCACTTTCTAAATCTTGGCCCAGGGCTTCTCCTCACCATGGAGGCATTCAAAGACCTCTCCGGTCAGGGAGGATGGAAACCTCTTCTGCACTGGAAGGGTAATGGGACTCTGACAACCAGAATCCTACAGGGAAACCCATACTTCTCCTAGAGCTCAGGTGATGATGAAATTTAACTGGCCAGAGTGAAATGCTGTTAGTGGTGATGTGAGGCATGCCTGTGATAGGACCCACCTCCCAGGTTGTGAACTGAATCACTCATGCTGGTGGAGCCAAATACAAAGATTAAACAGTAGCCCCCTTCTGAGGGCGCCTGCTTTGCCAGGGAAAATCACTGTATTCACCATTCTCTCACAGTAACTGTCAGAGATGCTGTAGGACCATCATGTGGAATAGCTTCTGGTAGGGAAAAATAGGGAGATTATCAGCAAGTGCTTAGTTGGGGGGACAGGGCCCTTGTTTAAATGACCTTGAGGTGCCCTGGTCACGAGGCAGAGTCTGGCAGAGATGCATTCATGCTGCTCCCAGCATCTGCCCAGACCATAATCAGAGGTCATGCCACAGACCCTGCTGACCTGGGAGCTCTGCTGGTATTTACCACTCCAGCAAACAGTACGCCTGCCAGCCCAATGAATTAAGTAGCTCTGGGGTGAAGTTGCAACACACAAGGCTCATTAGCTGATTGTGAAATAAGCAGAATGTTATGGAATAGCACAGATTATCAGAAAAAGATACACAGGACCAACATCCCCTTTGTCCCTGGGGACAGGATTATCAGGTCATGGTATAACTTTAGCAAGTCTTTCTGCTTCCAACACTTACAGGTACGTAACTGCTCTGAACATCTTGTTGTTCAGACAGTTTGAGCCCCCAATTTGCTTAAGCCCCTCGCTGTAGGGCCAATTTTTTATGCTTATGAAATAGAGTAAGGAAAAGAATGAGTACTGTGACGGTTACAGCACTACTTCGTTTCTGTTCTTCCAAGCTGCACTTCACATTCAGCACAAATTTCTCAGGTTATGCCTTTGAAGCAGAAGAGGGGAGCCTCATGCTTCTTAAGGATGAAGGTTTGGTTTAAAAAAAGATAAGGAAAACTCTACATTAATAGATGAAAATCAGCTGTCTGCACTCTCAGCTGCTTATAAGTAGCTAGGACACTGACAAATAAATATCTAGTGTGCAGAAATAAGGGAAATATTTCTCTTAATAGCTCAAGACATTAAAAAATGTGTTGTTAGGAGATGGAGGATTTATTTTTTTTTTTTAAATTACAAGGAAATATAAGAGGCAATTTAGGGAAAGGGGAGAATAGCCAAAGCATAGTTGAAAAGCAGTAAGAGTTACAATATCACAGCAAAGAAAACTTCCAAGTCTAATATCCAGAGAGACTTCTATTATATCTGCAGATTCCTAAGTATTGGCAGAAGAGGAGAAGAGGTAATAATGATGAATTGAGCTGGCAGCATTCAGAGGCAGAAGGAACAAAAGACCGCTCTAGAGAAGATAAATGAGACCTTAATATTAAAAATGTGAAGAAAGATAATCATACGAAATTTGTGCTTTAGAGTGTAGTGACACAACACTTACAGGATAAAGGATGAGTGGTGCATGCCTAAATGCTGCTACAAGTATAGAAAATACAGAGGAAAAGTGATCATCCTTATTGAGAGGCAAATTGACACTCTTCTCGTTGAGCGACATGAAGATGATCCAGGTTGTTATAGCAGGAGGAAGGACTAAGTGGTTCAGTGCATCTACTCTACTGTTACCAGGTAAGAATCAAGTCATTCCCATATGTTGTAATCAAATGTAATTAGGTAAAAAATGAGCAAGTGAGTATACTTCAGTGTTAACCTGACAGCATTGGATTTTGATTTAGACTTGGTTCTGCAGTTTTATCAGCTTCACATGTTTTGAAAGAGGCCACTTCAGTTTGTGACCCAGGACACTCTGCAGCTGTTTATCATTCCCATTTTAGCAAAAACACAAGGTCTATGAATAAAACAGCGAGAGAAAACAAGCAGCAAAACTGTAACTAATAGCATTCATTAGCTCATGCTGCTAATAATGAAAGCACAGTTTAACAGCAATATTTGGTTTTTGTTTACTTCAATGACAAATGTTCCCATTAGAATCAACTTTTGCTTTTGTAACAACAACTGTGGTCTTCATTTTGCTGGAAAAAGGAGTGTGAGGATTACCACTGAAGGGGGAAAGATGGGGATTAGGTTCTACTATATAAAATACTCTGTGTGTTTGTAACCTTTGCTCTTCTGTTGGAATAATTCATGACGAAACTAACTTGGAGACTTGATTGATAGATACTAACGTGAATGGGGCTGGTGCAGGTGTTTCTTTTGCCTCTGGTCCCATTGTCCTGAGACTTCAGAGCTCACCGCCATTGTCAGCTCTGCTTGTCAGACACGGAACCCATTCCTGGAGTCGGTTTTCTCAGACCAGACTCAGTAGGTGGTGGAAAGGGAACTCAAACGTTGGCAAGCAAGGACTCCTGTGATTATTTACCTCATTAAGTAAATGTCCCAGTGCCCAGTATAATACCTTCATGTAGTGACCCTTCTGCTTGAATTCAGGTGCTGCATTTCTTGCTGCCGCAGCTGTGAACAGCAAAGTCCTCATGAGTATGGTCAGGCCCTGTAGTACGGCCCTTACTCAAGCCTGGCAGATAAAAAGCAGCAAATATTTTAAACAGTGAAGTTCAGAGCAGTATCTGTCTCCTAGCATTAAGAATTCACCGATTTTATTTTAATGACATAAATGTACAAGTCAATTCAGAATGGCATTAAAGCTTAGTTTCTGACAAGTATCTTCATTGTCTCCTTTCCTCTAACATACTTACTCAAATCAATCTTTCCATCGTATTTCTATAAAAAACTTGAAAGAAAATAAACAAATCTTGAGAACGGGAAGGAAGATAGTTCCCCCCACACACACAATAGGGAAGGAGTTAACTGACTTTTGATAACAAAAAAATCCTATGAGTCCAAGGTACTGTAATTGTGGATGCAGAGGCAAATAATCGAATCTGTGACCAGATAACACACTTTTTCTCCAGAAAGTCTTTGAAATTTATTGTTAAATTGCAAAAATTGCCTGGAAGTGATCATAATGAGCCTCAGACTCTCTGAAAATACTAAGCTGAACCGAAACAGAGCTGTGCGGCTGAAAAGTGGGGAAGGAGAGAGGTGGGATCTGAGAAGGCTGGCAAAGGTTTGGAAAGAATATTAATAGAAGTAAATGTTAGTGTTTTTTCTTTTTACATGCAACGGACTCCAGAAAGGGAGGCTTAATGTAGGATGTAGCAGCTGAAAGGGGCAATTGAGACAATGAGGACAGCTGCTGCAGTATTTTTAATTCCAACCATGTACTTCTGAACTGTGACCTCCAAAAGCTGTGTCTGGGTGAGGGGCAGGGGTGGGTTGTGGTTGGAAATCACCAGCTGGGAGGAAAACTCTCAGAAGTTTACACAAACCACTATTTAAAACTGAGCGCATTGGCTCTAAGCAAGTTTTTGGCTGGGTTACACAGACAGAAAACTGGTAGATGTTTGAATATAGTATAATAAAAAACTCCCTTATTTTCACTCTAGTGAGTTTTAAATTATGGAAATTAATGACACATCCCAAGGAGGCAGATGACCACGGCTACATCTGTACTACTAAATGAAACAGAAGCAGTCACATATGGACAATGCCCACACCTCATAGCTTTTAGCCATGGGTTTCCTCTGGGCCCCCATCCAACATTTGTATAGCATAATGATTATTTCTGTATGGTAGCTAAAATGGTGTGAAGGCTCAGGTTCCAGTCTGTCACACCAGTGTTTTCACACCGTGAAACCGAGGGCATGCATCGCATACCCTTGACACGTACCTGGGGATTCAGACACTGCTGGGCAGGGCTGGAAGACCCTCTAAGAGCAAGGAGCCAACTCCAAGGGTTTAGGCACCTCCATACTGTCAGTTCCCACCAGTTTTATCCCCTGGCATTATTTAGGACTTGTTGACTTGAGTCAAAACTAAAACTATGCCAAAGAACGTGTTAACTGGTGGGGGTGACCTAAGACCCAGTGAGAAAGCTCATTGCCTGGTCCTGTTTTATTTAGCATTACAGTGAAAATATCTTCATTAAAATAGAGAAGATGGTATTAAATACAAGATGAAAAAGGGAGTGCAGAACTGATGACTGGATGCAGCTTTGCTAGCGATGCCTAGGGAATCAGGGTACATATGTGTACCCTGTACTCCTGCTAGGACCTCCAAGTGCACTGCCTATCCTGCTCCTCACGTGGCATGGCTTCCCTTCTTCCCCAGCAGCAGTATCCTCTTCCTCCAGAAACCAACAGCTCCATCCAGCACTGTGGTTTACTCTAAAGGAGGGACTACGGGCAGAAAGGTGTATCACACAACAACGTTGTACAGAGATACGCAGTATTGATAAGACAAAGCCAGTTCACTGAACAGTGTTTCACACACTGAAATCTGTGCAGACTTTGAAGGAACTGAGCAGAGCCGAAGGCAGGGGTGAATTGCTAGGAGCCTCCCAGAAACCAAGAACTTTGCTCACACTGGTTTCAGTAGATGGACCACACCAGGGCTGATGCTTCGCAACTCCAGTGCAGCCAGGTCCAATATACGGGAACCAAGCACCTGTATTTCCCCCTTCCAGCTGAAGGTCTGGGACTTTGGGTAGCAAAACTAAGGTGACCACTGATCTTCATGTGGGCAGTATCTGAATGACATTCTCAGAAATTTCAAAATGTTTGGGTTTTGGTCCAAAGCAAACAAAAAAGGAGTAAAACCTAAAATTATTTTCATTGAATTGGAAAATCTCCTTTTTGGTCAACTCAGCAGCAGGATTATTAGAAAGATGAAGTATAAAACACAATCTTCATTCCTACTAGAAACTACTATTGTATCAAGCTCCTCCCTGAGAGCAGCCTAAAGCAGCTTGATAAAAGCAAAGTCAAGGCAAGAGGCAATAAACTATCAATATACCTAGGGAAAACACTGGGGAGGAGATGAGTGATCTCAGGTAAAGCACAAATTTGATACAAAGAAATGGATTTTTACATGCCATGAATATATTTATGCATGAAATGAGATGAATACTCATAACCATTTGAGAAGCTGAGTTCTGATGCCCTATACTCAACACTGTGTTGTGTAAGGTGAGGTTTGAGAGAGTTCGAGGTGTTTAGATGACACTAGCTGGAAACAGTGGACTAGACCCCTGCATATAAACTCTAGGAAATGTGCTGAAGAACATCATCCTTCACTCCCTGCCCGTGTGAATAAGCAGTTGGGAGTCAATGGTGTGTACCTGCACCTGCACCACATGACACCCGGCTATCAGGATGTATGTAGGCTCTATACCTGGTCCTGTGTGTTGGTGGTGTTTGTGTTTCACTTTTCAGCAGTGCCTAAACTTTCTGCCCATTTCTGGTTTTGCTGCTCCTGTAAAGTTCATTAAAATCAGCAGATGTGAGGCAAAAAAATAGATTAGTCCCCTGAGCTGGACAGGCTGGAGAGCTGGGTGGGGAGAAATCGAATGCAATTCAGTAAGGGCAAGTGTAAAGCGCTGCATCTGAGGAAGAACAACCCCAGGGATCAGTACAGGTTGGGGGCTGCTTTGCTGGAGGGCAGCTTTGGGGAAAAGGACCTTGGAGTCCTGGTGGACAACATGAGCCAACAGTGTGCCCTTGCGGCCAAGAAGGCCAATGGCATCCTGGGACTTGGCCAATGGCATCCTGGGATGCATTAAGAAGAGCATGGCCAGCAGGTCGAGGGAAGTTACCCTCCCCCTCTACTCTGCACTGGTGAGGCCTCCCCTGGAGTGCTGTGTCCAGTTCTGGGCTCCTCAGGTCCAGAAGGACAAGGAGCTACTGGAGAGGGTCCAGCGCAGGGCCACTGAGATGATGAAGGGCCTGGAGCACCTTCCATCTGAGGGAAGGCTGAGAGAGCTGGGTCTGTTCAGCTTGGAGAAGAGGAGGCTGAGGGGGGATCTTATCAATGCTTATCAATATCTAAAGGGTGGGTGTCAGGAGGATGGGGCCAGGCTCTTCTCAGTGGTGTCCAGTGACAGGACTAGGGGCAAAGGCCATCAACTGGAAAACAGAAGGTTCAGCCTGAACATGAGGAAACCCTTCTTCCCTGTGAGGATGACAGAGCACTGGGACAGGCTGCCCAGAGAGGTGGGGGAGTCTCCTTCCCTGGAGACTGTCAAAAGCCGCCTGGACTTGTTCCTGTGTGATCTGCTCTAGGTGATCCTGCTCTGGCAGGGGGGTTGGACTAGATGATCTCTAGAGGTCCCTTCCAACCCCTAACACTCTGTGAAGTCCCTTCCAACATATGAGTAGATTTACAGCCACAACAGCTGTAAACAATCTTTTCATAGGCAGCTATGAAATCTCAGCATTGAGCTTCCACTGCAGGCTATCAGAAACAGAGTCTGTGCTCCACAGAAGCAGCTATACTTTCCTGCATGGCATGTTTCCAGAATTACAAACTTCCCTTACATTTCCCTGCCCTCAGAAGAGTTAATGGCTTGTTTTATAGTTCAAATTAAACTTGAAGAACCCAACAGGAATACTCCAGTGGCTCTCCTATGCAGAGGCTTTGGCCAGGGATGGACTGATCTGACAGTGAGGGCAGAGGCAAACAGACCTTTAACCCTGTGCCCCTCAAGTACCACGGAGACGCGACCCTGGCTGCTGGCCTCCCTATTGCGTCAGGGGTGCCTCTGCCCCAGGGACAGTAGCCAAAAACTACTACTTCAAAGTGATAGAAGTAAAAGGTTGAATTTATGAAAATGGGAAACAGCAGCCTTGTGACAGTTTCTTACGAGAGAAAGTGCATGTAAAGGCATTGTGTGGTGAGTGTACAACACAGCATGCGTGAAGGCATGGGCCTAGTCACTAGGTCGAAAACAGCGTTCCTGCTGAACAGCATGTATGCAAGTAGCACTAGTCTCAACATTACAGGGCCCTCCTCTTGGCTGTGTCAAGTATCTTACGGGATTATTTCTGTACGAGCTATTTCTAGATGTGGCCTGTGTCAGAGGTTTCGGCTGGCTGGATATCTAAGCATCTGTTTACAAGCGTCAGGGTGGATGGAATGTTATCAAGTACAGTCAAGGGAACTGGAAAGGACACATCTGCTGGTGCTCCACTTCAAGGCTACAACAGTTGTGAGTGAAAATAAAATAAAACAAAATAAAATATATAAATGATGTCACTGCCATTTTGGGAAGCCATTTAGACACTGCATTTGCAAATTACTTCAGGGCTGATACCTAAATTGCAATGGGCTCTAGTCAATAGTGACAAATAAAAGCACGATTCAACTCAGAACTTTGATAGAAGACCTCTTTTCCATGTTTGGCTGTTTGGTGTTTCTGTCCATTCTACTCACTTGGTCAGTAATATGAAAATCCTTTTAAAAAGGCTTCTAAGAAAACAACCAGGGAAGAAGTTACGTGCTTACATTTAATTTTATATACAGTGTGCTACTCTGTATGTGTCCCTCTGTATCACTCTGCTTGTATGTGATCATATGCAAAAGCAAATTTGAAAAAGTTTAAATTAAAAACAATGTGTGAGGTTGGGAAGATTGACACAAGCCAAGTTAAAAACATGAGGAAATGCAGGAGATTAACAAGATGAGTAAAAATACCTAAAACATGACTCCAAAAATTACCTTGCTGGCAGAACATAGACCTGTGAATAAGACAACTAATGCAATAGGACTGTAAAGGATACAGCTTTGCACTGGTCCTGAACTCCAGACAGGGGAGGAAGTTGGATTCATTGAAAGCCTCTGGGTGACAATGAAAGAAGTGGAAGGCACGACTGCCACTGCTGAGAATATTGGCTGTGGAAGCCTTTTTTATGAATAACATAACAAATCATTCAAGGCACAGGACCAGAAAGTCACAAGAGTTTAACTGTCCAAAGAACAGGTAAGAAAGGAAAGCACCAGGACAGAGATCAATTAGCAAGCTCTGAACTGAAAAGCATTGGTCACCATTTCTGGTGCAGTAGAAAAAAACAGACAGGGGAGAGGCTCTTCTGGATGTGGTTCTAACCAGTGAAGTGTAGTTGTTTGAGAAGAGGACAATGAAAGGCAACTTGGAGACAGTGACTACGAAATTACAGAGTTCACAATCCTAAGAAAGAAAATAGGGGAAAAGGAGAAAGTCACAGACTTGCAGCCGGCAAACTTTCACCAACTCGTCAGCAACAAAGGAAAACGTAATTAGGTTGTTGTGGCAGAAAACATAAGCTATTCCTCTCGGAGGGGAAAAGCACTGAGCTATGAGCTTAGGTAAGCCAGAAGCTTTTAACTGATCCCCAGCTCACAAAGTTACACCTTAGAAGTGGAAATCAGATCAAATTCTAAAACATATAAAATAACACACATGTGTATAAAACCCAAACAGAAAACTAAGGATCAAACCCAACACACAGCTAGAAAACACTTCAAAAGATCACGGGGAAGAAATAGGACAGAAGGGTGTTATGAAATGTTCTCAAGTCAGCCAGACCAGATAGACTACGGCCTGGGATATTTTAAGAATGAGGTGAATTAGTCAGATTAGCTGTTACTTGAGAATTCGTGAAAGATGGCTAAGAGATATAAGACTGGGAAAGGACAAAAATAACTGCTGGATTTTAGAAAAAGAGAGGAGTGAGCAGAGGAAAAAGAGCCTGGAAATAATACAATAATCAATTTAACTTCAACTCACATTAAAAAAATATAGATTCAATCAAGCTATTTGCAAATACTTGAAAGATAGCTGAAAAGTAATAGCTTAAAAACTAATTTGTTAATGCATAATTTTTTCAACCCATTTACTTTACTTTGATACTGCCATATCACAAAATTAGGATTTTACAGGGAGCTGTCTTTGTTATGACTTTATTCAACATTTTCTTAACAATCTGAGTAACAGTCTTATTAAACTTGCATATGAGACAGAGTTGGAAAGAAGTGCAAACATAAATGTGTTGGAAGGCATAATTCAAATTTAGAATTATCTTGAGAAATTGCAGTAGTTGAATAAAAAAATGGATGAAATGCAGCAGGGATGATGTACAGCATTTAGGTGGCAATAACCAAACTAAAAACAATACAGCCAGGGAATGACTTTTTAAGAATTAATTTTCCAAAGAAGTACCCTGGGGGTAATAGGTCACAAATTGAAGATGGATCAAAAATAACAATCTATTGCAAATACAAGAGACAAGGAATATGCTGTGATCTATAAACAGCAGTATAGCCCTCAAGCCTTTCTCTTCTCGGCACTACTAGAATGTTGGGTAGAGGACTTGATCCCTTTGGGGCACTGTACTTCAGAAAATCGTGGGCCAACTGGAGAAAGCCCAAAACAGTGCAAGTGATTAGAGGCAAAGAGAATGTGATCTATGATGACAGATTTTTAAAACAGAGACTGTTTGGCCAAAGACAGAGAAAAGACTGAAGAGTACATCATAATTTCTTTTCAAACAGAGGAGAGGATAATCTGACTGCCATTTTCACAGTTGATAGAATAATTCAGGAATTTAAATTGTAGCAAGAAGACTAAGGGTTAGGCATTAAGGAAAACATTCTAGTAATAAACCTCAATTTCTGATACAGGTGGCTTTGGTAGGTAGAGGGTCTTTACCACTGAGACTTGTGAAAAAAGCTAGTCAAGAAAATACCAAGAATTAGGTAAGGACAGTTAATCCTCCTCCAGGACACATGAATGAATTACATCAGGAGTAGGTAACTTGTAGGTTTTAGCTGCCTTTGTCTCCTCAATAATTCAGATGTGGTTACCATGTCAAAATGACAACATCAAGCACATGATGAGCAGGTGGTCTGTTCTGGTATGGGAGCGATTGCCCAGTCTGAGTCTCCACCTATGAAAACGAGTCACCAGGTCCTGTTTAGAGGGAAGTTACCTATTTTACTGGAACCCAGCTTTATATTCATCTTGCCCTGCCCATCCCACGTTGGAGCTCTGGAGTCTTGTAAGGACATTGATGCTCACAAGACTCCTGCTCTATGGCCTCTCCAAGTCATATAGTATGCCTAGCATGGCTTCTGTCCAAGGGGAAAGATTGTTATGGAGCTCCATTAACCAGAAAGGCTGAACACTCCCCAAACTAGATGACTCTGGAGGTCATTTCTGTGCCAGCTGACATTTACCCTCAGGGCCTTTCAGGACTGTTATGAGCGCTGAGAATCATCGAAGTACAAGCATGTGGGATGAAAAGAGTTTGAAATAATCGTGTGCAGGAATTTCACCCAGGCAGTGGTTGAGTGCCAAAGGACATTGGATCATGTGAATGGACAGCCAAAACATTTTCTACAAATGGGATGGAAAGCCCATGGGAGAACCTCTTGGAAGAGAGAAGGACTTGTCACGCCAGAACAAAAGGGTACAGAGATCTTCATTTTGACTGCTAGGTACTTATGGCTCAATTAAAATATCTGAAGGGAGAACTATCAGTGTAATCCCATAAGCAAAAAGGCTCTATAACAGGGAAACCAGGGAACTGTACACCAGTGGGTTTGATTTTCACACCTGGTTAGATGGATGACAGAGAACAGGATAGGAAAAAACGAGAATGAACATGGTATTTTGAAGAGCCAAAGTGCTATCTCACATCATCTTATGAACTTCCACATATGTAGCAATATTCTGCTTTGAAAGACACTTCTCTGTAGAGCATTTGAATGATACTCTTAACAAAAAGAATTGAGACAAGATTTTCCTCTGCTGATGTTATGTTTTTCTCAAAATGGTGAGTTGTTGAAAAAAAACAAGCTCTTCAGAAAAAGGTTAATGTCACTCTCAATAGAAAGCATATAGTTACGTACAGAAGGCAACAACGTGTATTTTGTCAGCTTGTCTGTCTCAAATCCCTTGCTGTCACATACGTTTAAGACCTGTCAATTATAGACATTAAGCTGAATCATAAATGGAAGGATGCTGCTGTTCCTGGAACTAGCAGTCTTATGAAAACAACAAAGTTACTGTGTGGTTTTGTTTACATTCTTCAACTAGCCCAAGAAATTTAAATCTCATGCTTTATACACTGTGACCTTGGTCAAATTCTTGTCTGCTGTCTATTTCATGGTAACTAGTGTTTTAGCTTAAAGTGAATTTGAGTACCTAAATAATCAAACATAGTCTCTGCTCTAGCTTTTGTGATCTCCTTTCCCCCTAAATCTGACAGACAAAATAACTTGGGGCAGAGAGGAGGAATATGTAGCAAAGTTGCAGAAAAAATGTTCATAAAGTGTGGGTAGGCGAGTGCACACTCTGAGCAATAAAATGTAAAGTACTTTGAAAAGTTAACCAGTAAGGTCTCTAACATGTTGGAATTTAGGAATTTAAGTGCAGGAAAGTAATCTAAGAAATCCTTGATTCGTGTGCTTAAACATTTGAGACACTTTTGACACTAGCAGTTTAGGCAGAAGCTTCCCCTGACACCCAAACTTGTGCTAGTAGCAGAAGGAAATGCAGGACAATGTGGACACAGTGGTGCAGGAAGTGGTATCAGGATCTGGATTCCAGTTTTGCAGTATGTGCCTGGTCACCATCTTCAACAAGCCCTGAAAAGACTAAGGATGGTGTTTAGTTAAGATCCACAGGGCAATACTCGCATGTTATTTATCTTAAAATTGATTGATATTTTTCATGATTCATTTGCAGTAGTTCTTCTGGCTTGGGTAACACGTAGGATTCAGGACAGCCTGCGCAGTGCTGAAAGCAGGCCAGGACACCAGCTTTGAAGTTCCTTACCTTAAAAACAAGAGCACTGGATATACTGGCTGAAGCAAAGCCTTCACTTCTACTCTCCTCCACCTCCCTTCTTCAGAACAAAGCAAGCAAAATACCTCCATTGTCACTTTTCTTTTCCCAGAGAACCAGAAAGTCAATGTATTCATTACAGCCAGATAGGTCTTCATTTCGTGTTAGCTGTAGCTAACAGCATGATGGATACCTCAGAAACAACAGAAGAGAGAGCAAGAGACTGCAGGCTGTGGCAGGGTGTTCCTTCATTTGCCTGTGCCTTCCTCTCCTGCATGCATGTTCATATTGGTTCCTTGGAGATTAGTTCCCTAAAGAAAATTCTCTGTTTCCACAGATATTTGTTGGTTAGGTATTCTGCTTTCATATAAAGTATTCAGGGGAGTTTTGCTCTGTAGCTTTAAAGGAAGTAACCCAGACAACCCACAACCTAAAATTTTCCACATATTCAGAGGCTGAGAGCAGAGCTGCTATTAAATATTGTTTTTATTTTTGCATACAGCAAGCACTGTGCATTCCCAGCTCCTGGTACCAGTCCGATCATGGCTGGAATATGCATTTTATTAGTGTGGTTTCTTTTCATGGCAGGCAATCGTGTGCTGTAACAAAATAGCCTAAATGATACTTTTTCCTGCAATTCAATTTATGATGGAAATTTAAATTAAGAGCATGCTTCTCTTCTCTCAGTTATTCTTATTTCTTAGATGAATGGAGAACATTAAGAAGGTAAAGCGAGGAAAGAGGAGGCATTAACTTACCTGCTGCACAGAATTTTGACTTGCTCCTTTCCTATGAACCGAAATTTTGATGGAAGAGAAAATGTGTGTTTAAAAGACTGATTTACTCCCTATAAAGGTTAGCACTAAAGTTTCACACAGCACCAGCGGGCTTTTTTTTCCTTTAATTTTCTAAAGTCATGACATAGAGAAGGAAACACACATTCACCTGAATCATTATCTTATTTCTAAAGACCAATGTGATTACATCCCCCATTTTTTCATTGCCCTCTCAATAAGATCGGTGGAGATTAGTTGGAAAAAGATGTCGTATTACTAGAAAAATATGGATTTGTAGTCCCTGTGCCTGCAGGCCAGTAACAAGTGGAGTACCACAGGATTGATACGTGTACCTGTCATGTTTAGCATCTGTATCAATGACCTGGAGGAGGTAATGTGTACTCACGTCAAGTCTGCAGATAACACCAAACTGGAGGGACCAGTCAATACGCCCAAGGGCAGGGATGTCTTCCAGTGGGACCTAGACAGGCTGACGGGAACTGTGTGAAATTCTGCCAGGACAAATGCAAAATCCTGCCCTGGGAAGAAAGAAGGCCATGCAAAGATACCAGATGAGGAGTGACTGTGTGGGGAGCAGTCCTGCTGGAAAAGACCTTGTGGACTTGGTAGACAGCAAGCTGCTGTGTGCCCCAGCAGCAGTTGTAGCCAACAGCATCATGGGCTGTGTGAACCGGAGCAGAGACAGGAAATCAAGAGAAGTGATTATCCGCCTTCACTTGGCAGTCGTAAGATGGCATATTGCGTATTGCATCATTTTTGCCCCTCCCTACAAGGGAGATATTGCCAAACTGGAGCGTGCCCAGCAGAGGAGGGCCAGCAGGATGCTCAGGGGCATCAGCACTGCAGGGAGAGACTGAGAGACAGGGCTGCTTCAGCCCGGGGAAGAGAATGCTCTGGGGGCACTGCAAAGCAGCCATCCCCTTGCTAGAAGTAGGTCATTGAGAAGACAGAGCCAGGATCTCCACAGGAGTGCATGCTGGCAGGAGGAGAGACAATGAGGCTAAGATGAAATGAGAAGTTCAGAGTGGAGAAGAAGGGAAACCTGTTTCATGAGGACAGTGCAGCAGTGGAGCAGGTTGCCTCAAGATGTTGTGCAGTCTCCATCCCTGGACTATTTTGAAGCCCAACTGAGTAAAGTGCTGAGCAAAAAGGTTTGACCTCTTCACTGACCCTGCATTGAGCAGGAGATTGGACTAGGGAGCTCCCAAGGTCCCTTTCAAGCTCAATTTTCCTGCGATTCTATGATGGTGTTAAATTAAAAACAAAATAAAACAAATAAAAGGATAAAAACATAGATTGAAGCTACAGCTAAGAATGTGGAATACGAACAGTGTCTTCATTTAATGTTTCCTGCAGTTTTTCATGCAGTTTTTAAAAATAAAAACTGGTTTTGTAATTTAATATAACTAGTTCTCACTCAAGAGAAACACATTCATACTCCTTTAAACTGCAAGTAATAAGGAAGTTTGAACTACTCAGTCTAGACCTTGGAGTCTCAGACCTTGTCTAAAAGCTCAGCAGGTAGAGCAGTATCAATTAAGAATGCATTTTGCAATATTGTATTGGCAAAATGCCCAGCAAGAAAAAAGTCACTTTATTTCCTTCCAGTATAAACTATACTAGCCAAAGAAACCCTTTTTTCTAGCATGGAGCCTGCATGTGAACCCCATTATATTTATCAAGACATTTATATGTTAACATAGCTTTTGCTGACCATAGGAAACTACTGCCTGCTAAACTAAGCCTGCTTACAGTCGGCATCCACAGCTAGTCTTGCAGAAATTACTGCCAATCATAATACAATGTGCACCAGCTGTAGCCATGTTAAAGTGAAGAAACCTCTTCCAGATGAAGAGCTGAGCTGGTAGAATCCTATTTGACATCCTCTTGATAAACACTGTGTTATACTCAAACCTAGAGAGCAAAACCAGCCTCAGCCACCATTTCATCTCCTGCGTCTGGTTCCAGGGCATCATGCTCAGAGAGGAGAGGACTCTCAACACACTCTTTGGAATGGACTGAAGCAGCAACTGTGTGTGCAGAGAAGAGTACTTCTATTAGCTGGTGTCGGTATTACTGGGTATTATGTCAGAACTAATGGTCACAATTCGGGTAGTTTTACTGCGTGCATTCAAGCCAGACTGCTTTTCCAGGATTTTTAAGGGGAATGGAGGGAATCTGCAACAGTGATAATACAGCACAGAAAAAAAGAAAAAGTGAAGTACACAAGTATACATGAAGCATATGTCATTAGAAAGGTAGATGTTTCCTAACAGATGCATAACCAATGTAACCAATTCCTATATTGTTGCTGAGCTAAATTTAAGATTCATGCTTCACAGATATCAAACTCAAATATTCTGAAGCCATTTTCTGTTGATAATTAAAATACTACCACACACTAGCAGCACAGAAGTATATTAGAATATCCCCCAAAATCCTCCAATGAAACTGAGTATACTAGTTACTAAAAGCAAGACAGACTCTTTTTTCTAATTTATTTCATTTTAATAAGAGAGGAGGCAAGAGATCACTGACCATTTATTATGCCATTGACCTGCATTTGAGCAATGAAGAAAATTAAAAATATTATCCTACAGACATGTAACACACACCCTTGTGCTTTTGCAGCTCCAGGACTAGCTGTAGACAGCGTGGAAACTTGAAACCAATTTAGGTGTGAAGTCCTAATTATTAAAAACCCAAAATAAATCAAATTCCCTTGTTTTCCAATTTCAGCAAACCTATTTGATAAATTTTCAACCCGCTCCTACCTGTGTACTGATGACCTTCACCCCTCCAAAGCCTCCCTGCTACCCAAGCCAGGACCCCAAACAGCACCTACCTACACTCTTACCTGTCTTCCCAGCCCCATCCACACCCCAACAAGCTTTCTGACTGAAAATTACTTTGACTGCTTTTGGTCTTGTTGGCAGTGAAATCTGTTTGACATTAACTCCCCTAAAACTAAACCACTTGCCATGTGAAGGAGTAAAAAATATTATCATCTAGTATACAGAATGTCCAGGGAGGTACAAATCCAGAATATATAATAAATCTACTGATTTATTATTATCTATGCTTTTTCTTACGTATAATGAGAAAGCAGTTTTTTGTCTGGTTTATCCATGTGCTATTTTAGATGTTCAACTCTCACTGCTATTTGGCCAGTACAAAACAGATTGTAATAATCTCAGATCTTACTGTGTTACAGGAATGTTGTATTAAACAAACACCATAAACATCTCCGGAGCTGGAACACAAGTCTTCCCCACCTAACACAGCGCTCCAACCACAAAGCTACAGCGTCAAGATCAGATCTGTGGTTGCAGTTTCTAACCCAATGAGTTATTAATCATACTCTGCCGTATCTTCAGTAGGAGGAGGTAAGAATGAGAGGCCTGAGGAGCAACCGCTAGTTCGGCATCACAGGACTCTCCCGGGAGGCATGGATATGAATCCTGTAACCAGTGGTAAGATCTGAAACTGAGTGTCCTTTGCAAGTATGTTAATGGAAGCACTATGGTATTGCTTGACACAGCTGAAAGAATGTAGAGTTCTGTTTCCATGATTTTTTAAATGGGGAAAAGGGAAGAGATGGTTTTGGTGTAGGAACAAGAATGACGTATCTGTGTGCCCTTAGTTTAAAACCCCAGTGACACTTCTGGCGGATAGTTATCGGCATGTCAGATTTCAGTTCCCTTAAGCCGATCACAAACTGACAACGTCACATCTCACAGTCCATCTTGCCCCAGCTCTACGTTTTTACCAACACTCCCACCCCTCTCATTTGGTCTGGCACTGACGGGAGTGGGCAGAGAGCCTGCCTGGAGTGACAGCCCAGCTGGGGATGACCACTTGCTGTTGGCAGGTCCGTCCATGGGGCACACCAGCAGCCAAGCAGCACCCAGACGCACAGCTCCTGGTGCAAGAGCAAGGGAAGGCCGGCGAAAGGTGTCAGGAACCGCACCACCTCTGGCCACGGGAACCCAATGCCTCCCCGGTGGTGACACCGGCATTCGGGCTCATCGAACCGCAGCTGGGAACTCGGGTGAGATACGGTTCTCTTCTGTTCCGGGTTAATGTCAGAGGGGGCTCTGCATCGTGGCTTACCAAACGATTGTGAAACTCTCGCGACACTGGCTGGTGTGGCTCTTGTCCCACCTCTGTTGTACGAGGAAGCCCGATGCTGAGCCAGCATGAGGGGGAGATGCTGCAAGGACCTTACAGATGAGTATGTCACCGCTGAAGTCACCTTTGCGCATGTGGGTCTATCTCTGGTGCTAAACGATACCTAAATAAAACAAATGGATGGTACTGTGCTCATTCTGACCGTTTCACAGAGTGGTAGGAGTTGGAAGGGCCCTCTGGAGATCATCTAGTCCACCCCTCCTGCCTGAGCAGGATCCCCTAGAGCAGATCACACATTTCCTTTCCTAAGGTGTTCCTCAACAGAGAAATGTTCATTTTCGTAAGGAAGTCCCGAGCAGCCGTTCTCCCTTCTGCTGTAGCTCACGTCTGCGCTCACACGCTCCCCCGGCCGGGGAAGGTGCCGGCCGTTGCGCTCACCCGCTCAAACCCCCTCCACTGCTACCTGCCCGCCGCGCCTCGGGCACGCCGACACCCCCTTCCCCCCAGAATCGCATTCACCCGCTCCCTGCAAACCAACCGGGACGCCAGCGCTGCCCTTACCGGCCGGGGCCGGGAGCCGAGCCCGGCACAGGCCGCCCCGGGGCTGCGGGGCAGTTCCCGGGCGCAGCTCTCCCCCGGGGCGGGCAGCCGCGCTGCAGTAGCCGCCGCCTTCCCCTAGACGGAGCCCCGCGGCGCAGCCCAAGTGACGGGCACCGTCCGGAGCGGCGGGGCGGCCAGCCGCGCTCCCGGGGACCCGCCGAGCCACCCCCACGGCCCCGTTCTGCCCCGCCCCGCCGGGCATGTTCCACCGACGCGCCGCCGGCCCCGCTGCCTGACCCCTCCGCCCCGCGGCGGGCGGACGGCCAGCTGCCGAGCGGGGCGCGGCGGCCATGGGAGGAGGAGGAGGACGACGACGACGAGGAGGCGGCGGCCGCTGAGCGGGTCTGCGGGGCGGCGGCGAGCGAAGTGAGTCCTTGCCGCTGCTGCCTGCGGAGGGGGGGGGGCGAGCGGCGGTGGGTGGGTGTGCGGGCTGGCCTGACCGCCCCGCCCCGCGGGAGGGGTGCGGGCTCAGCCCCGCGCCCGGCCGCTGTCGCTCGTCACCGCCTCAGAAGTTGTGTCCGGCCCACGGGCAGGAGGGAGAGCGATGCCCGGTGGTGCCGCTGCCGCGGCGGCCGCTCGCTGAAGCGCTCCCATGGTGCCGGCGCCCGCCGTGGTGGGGGGGGTGGGCCGCGCCCGCCGCCGCCGCCCGCCGAAACTTGAGGGAAGTTTCTGAGCGAGTCGGTGAGTACCGGGCGGCGGCTCCGCGGCTCTGCCCGCCGGCCCCGTCTGCGTGGGGTGGCCGCGGGGCGATCTGCTCTCCCACGGCGGCCGGGGGGAGCGGGAGGCGAAGCCTGGCAGGAGCCTCGCTCCTGCCGGGCTTCGCCTCTTGCTCACCCCGCCGAGAACGCCGTACCCGGCCGTGGCTAAGGACCCGGACCCGGCGGGGGCGGCGGGGGGTGGGGGGGCGAAAACTTTCGTGACCCCGCGTGCGGTGGGTGATGAAAGAGGCAGGGAAACGTGTCCTCGGAGGTCTGGAGAAGTGGCGTTTTGGAGGAAAACCTGCTTTTCTGAGTGGACTTGGGTTTAAAAAGCAGAACGAGAGCGGCAGATGGGCTGCCAGCGGCTCGGTGCTCCCCGCTGTAATGGAGCTAAGCGGAGCGGTTTTTTCTGTGTGGTTCATTCCAGTTTATACCACCCCCCCCCCCCCCCCCCCCTTTTTTTTTTAGTTTCTTTTTTTATTTTGTTAACTTTTCACGCCATCTATAATTGATTGCATTTCTGCTCTGCTGTAAGTATTGAGCGGGAGAAATTGTAAACATTTTTATTTTTAAAAATAAACGCTGTGAGCTGAAGTGTGCAGCGCAGAGGGTGTCCCTGCAGAGGAGTAACTAATGCTTTCTCACAGCAGCGTCCTCAGTCGCATTTCTTACAAACTATCACGGGGCTAATTCTAGAGATGAAGCCGGTGGACGTGCGTGAGTTACTCGTCTTTTCAGTGGTGTATATTTCGTTCAGAATCTAGTGCATTATTAACTTGCTGTGCTCACTCACAGCATCGCTTTCCTCCTCGTGTAGCAGCTACGAAAGACGCACACCTGGTCATCTCTCTGTTCATGGTTCAATCAGGACAAAAAAAACCTGCCGCAATTAAAAAAACGTGGTCCACTGTTTCAGTTGGATCCTGTTTTATAAGTGCTTTAAGCAAGTGTTTACTGATAAGAAAAGCATGAAATTATTTACCAGGTAAAGAAGCGCTTAAATTAAATCTGAAAGACTCTTAGCTATAGCATAGGCTTGGATGTTCACATCAGTGATGAAAACGTAGTTGGGAATAGAATCGATGTAAGGAGATTTGGTAAGATTTATTTAAATACCGGTGTTTATTTAGTAGATGCTATTTTAAATATTGGGATTAGCGTAGATTGCAATTAAGATGTTTTGCAGCTCTGAGTGATATATAAATATAAGTACTACTGAAAGTTATTCAGACAGCTTGAAATGTTTAAGTAGGAATGCGGTGTCTTTCATCGCCACCACCTCTCAGTCTCGCATTACTAGAATTGCTACTTGCCATGTTAATTCAGGACATTAGCATGTTTTAATAACTCTAAAGGATTGACAAACAAGACAGCTTGCAGCGCTTCTAAGTAGTGATTACAAAAATTGTGAGTAAATGGTACTGGTCCTTTTATTAAATAACTGCTGAAACATACTCTGATGTCATAGAGAAGTCACAGATGCCCCCAAATATTTTGGACTCAAGTTCTCTGAGTACGATCAAGCACTGTTTTTGTTACCACGGGCTGTTTCATTGTCTCCTGGCATTGATGCGTCTGCACAGCACAGGGCAGCATGGCAAAAATACGCAAATACATAAACCTGGTGGCTCTATAGAGCTGTTACTTGCGGTAGCACCGTGCAGCCCTGCTCCCGGAGAGCACTTGGTTGTCGATGCCACACTGGGTCTGTTGGGGAGGTGTGCGGAGCTCAAATCTGTGTGTTTTTACTAAGCGAAGTAGCGTGTGCTACTGTGTATGGCCTCTTGTGCCCATTTCCAGCAGGGGAGGCTTGAATAAATCTTTGATGGCAATGCCCCTATTTCTGGGTTGGTCCCTTTCTTTTCCATAGCCCAGAGGCTGAGGAAGCATAATATGCATTGGTCCTTTTAGGTATAACTTTCACTCACAGGGTCTCTTGTGACGATATGTAAGTTTCTGTTAATGTGTGTATAAACTAGAGGTAGGCCTTGCTCCTCCTATCAAAGGAAGCTTCTTTTTGTTGCAGGAATTTGTTTTTCATCAAAGATAGTATGTATCTTGCACTACGAATGGGAGCATCGAGCTGAATAAATACAACTTTGTGTATCTTATTAAAATACCACATCTCTGTGTACAAAATAGAAGCCACAAATATTTGTCATTGATAAGGCAGCATAGGCAGAGATGCTTTTAAATTTATTTTTTTTTAGTCTGATTTAAAAAAAACCCAAAGTTGTTTATCAGACACAACAGCACTTGCATTCAGCCCAGTTGAAGCTCTTGCAATCATAATGTAGGTGTCAAAACATTTTCAAAGTATTGTAAATAAATAAAAATGATAGGAATAACAAGAAGAGAGGACAAAGTTGGTGGGGAAAGGAAGGGCAAGGATATCAGCAGTGCGGTTATGAGTCTGTTCGGTCCACATGACAGTCCCTGAATGATGGGTTCACTAGAGGATCAGGTTCCTTTTAACTAAAAGGATCTTCCTTATTTATTCACCACATATTGATCTGATGGAAAGATGAATCTTTGGCCCAGCAGAGCTGGGATGATAATTCTGGGAAGAGGGCAGCGGGAGGAAATCAGGCAGAGAGGCGTCAGGGCTGCCACTACGGTCGTGGAGAAGGCAAAAGGCTGATGCAATGAGATACTAGCTTGGCAGGAACAGACTTATGTCAGGACTTGAAGGAACACTTTGTGCTCAAATTGTTTATCACAAGGGAAATCTTTATTGTATATGAATCCCAGTTTAAGTTCTTTGTATGAGGTGGGTGTTTATTTACACATCATTTTAATTCGTGAGAGCTGTAACAAGCATCCTCTTACCAAAGAGCTGGTTCTCTGTGTACGAGAAGCAATTTTTCTCAGCACAATATAAAGTCTGTTCCTGACAGAGATGGATGTTGCCCATATCACATTTACTGCAGATCATGGGAAACAAAATATACTTACGCATGATATTTTATTGACCTTTAGAAAGCAGGTATTCTACTGAAAAGTCACCACCAGAAACTTTTATTATTTTATTAATAAGTTGATGTAAACTTCAGAAACGCTTCACAGTACCAGGGTGGTTCGCAGTAGGAATATTGACCAGTGGTCACGTTTTGTGGAAGAGTTCCACTGCGTGGGATGTGGTCATACAAGGGGGAGGTCATATGGTGCTGCATGGAGGATGCTGGAGATGGTGTGGAGACAACCAAATCTGGGCAGGGAATACTTTTGGGAGGACATGGAGCTTGGATGAATCTAGCAGAAAATTGTAGTGTCTCTGCATTAAGAGAGAAAACACACCACCCATACTTCTGGGGTGGAAGGAGTTACGGTTTCCCATCTCTCCTCTTCTGTAGCCATTTAGACTGGATATCCCAGTGCTAGACCTGCTAGGCCTATGCATCAACCTAAGATGGGTGCATAATGTGGGAAACTGAACTCAGTATGTACAAAAAGAAGATGCTTCACTGGATTTACCCTCATTAAGGCAGAAGATTTCTGTCTCTGATCACTTAATAAGCTTACTGCTAATAATCCTAGAACAAAGAAGGTATATGAAGACATAAATATGAATAATCAGTTGCATTTGGGTACCACTTAAACACAGGACAATAACAGCTATGGAGATAATTAACATTTAGAACTTTAAAAGCTGTTTAAATGCTATCATAAATCCATTACAGTCTCCAAACTCACTTTCTAAGTAGACAGTCCAAACATAAAGTAATACTTCAGGTGCTCTACAGAGTAATTTTTTGCAGTAGAGGTTTGTCAGCAGCTAACACACAACAACTCTGGGGTGTAGTGGAATGAGTTATGCTATTTGTAACCACCATCACATTGTATCGTTCAAGCTCTTAAACTGAACTTGAAGTTTTAGTGCCTCAGGAGAAAATGAGATTGGTAAAACTTGGCCCTTCAGTAGGAGAAAAACCAAATCCTGACTTACCATCAGGATCTGTTCCAGCACTGTGCTCACTGGCTATTGGCTTGCGCCCTGGGCTGTCATGGCATTGTGGTCCTGAGCAGCCTGACATAGTCACTCACTTTTGCAGTGAAGCTGATTCAGGTCTGGCCAGCCTAGAATTTGGGGACAACAGAAGTATTTTGGCCTGTGATTCTCCAGGTAGAGACATCCGGTGGCTGTTTCTAGCCTTGTAGATCTGCTGTACCTATAAATTCCAGAGAGCTGGCTCCATATTGCAGTAGATGCTTGGGATGCATTGCGGATACCCTGTAGGTAGAAACCATACCTATGTTAGTTCTGTCAACAGATGTCTGTGTTCCTGAGCAGTATGCAACGGTTACAGGTGTTAATCTGAACGTGGTTGATCTCTGCAACCTTTCTGACACCGCCAAACAATTCCTTTTGTGCCTGTTGGTGTTTAGGGATTGGTTAGTGATAGTCTGACCATGAAAGAGAGTCTGTAGGCCAGGAGAATCAGACTGAAATAACCAACAAATTTTATTTCATCTCTCTCTGTTGAATGAGCATGCTTGTCAGTTTTTGCTTCACTTCAGGAACTGCTCTCAAGTGTTCAGCTAGCAGCCTGATTTCTGCTGTATTGCATGGGTTTTTTTCTTTTTTTGCCTGTCTTTTTCACACACACACAGAAACTTGTCAGTGTTACCTTGAGAATGGATTGGTGCAGTGAGCTCTCCTTTATCGCATGACTGCAAATATCGTTTGAATTTGGTACTGAGTGCTTATTAAATTGTTTGCTCAAGAACCGTGTTACGAACTTACTTTGTTTTGAGGTGCCTTGTACACTGTTTTCATCAAAAAAATCCTGAACTGTTTGGTGATTTGACTGTTCATGGATTTGCTAGTGTGATGCTGTAAGAAGTGAGTGAAAAGAAAGCAGGATTCCTTCCAGATGGTGGTTCTTGTCCCTTGCTTCTCTTAAGTTGAAGAGGACTGATTGTGATTACATTTGGGAGCAAGTTTTACCTGCTCTGCCTAGAGTAAGGAAGGTCTGGGATGAGGATCAAGAGGAGAAAAGCTACTGGAAGCAATAAGCTCCTGTATCTTTGGCTTTGATTATTTTTTATGTCTGAGCCATGTCCAGGGAACGCTATGGAACTTTTACTTACAAAAAGCCCCAAGAAAACCAATTGCTTTTGTAATGACTGTGGCAGCCTGAGTTCAGGCACAGAGCAGCTCGAAGGACTAAGTCAGATGTTAAGTAAACAGGGCAGAATACAGGGCGGCCAGGACTCCGCGAACCCATCTGTACTTCAGAGCATGTGCAGATCAAGTCCAGTGGGCTGTGCTTACAGCTGGGGGATTTGGCCTTCCAGACTGAGTCCAGAAGGAATGATTTGCAGCGCACAGTGGGAAATCCTGCTCTTTTTTTCTTGAATCCGTCTGCAGTTTTTGGTTTATCCACACAAGTAACTAAAACACATCCACCTAAAACTTCTCAGACTTGACTTGTGCTTGTTCCAAACAGTCCCCAGTGTGTGTGGAGGAACTGTTCCTACCCGTGGCTGCAGCGTTACTGCAGTAGGATCAGAGAGTGTGCGAGACGGCGCTTTATGCTTTTTAGCTGTGATTTCTGACCTTCGGAAAGCAGCAGTGGATCTCTGGGTCTGCTCGTGCTGGGTGGGGGTAGCAAACGCTGCACAGGAGAGACGCTTGTTACGTGATACAGTCACTGCTGGCCTCCTGTACGCCGGCCAGTTCCGCTGGTGTGGGACAGCGTGTACGGCATGGAGGGACAGCAGCCCAGGACAGGGAGAAATGGCCCCTCCGCCTCCCTGTGAGGAAGGCTATTTTTGTGAAACTGTGTGATGAGCTCTGGTATCTTCCAGGACTAAGGTGCATTTAATAGGGGTGGCCATATCAGTTCAGAAACTATTTCAGAAAAAGCAGTCACTGTTGTAAAGTGAAAGCAGACCCATTACTGCTGGTTCTTAGTGAAGTATTTTGCTTGAATAGCTAATTTCCTTGAAATAATAGGTAGCTTTGAGAGAATGAATTTCTTTGATTGTACTGAGTCCAGACACACCTTTCTCAGTGGCATGTAATTTATCCACCACGAGGCACACGTGAGTGTGTTAACTACAGTGGATACTGCCTGATTGTTCTTCAAGGCTTTGACTGACCACAGAGATGCCGGTGGTGGTGACGTTACGGGAGGCATTCACCAGTTTAAGTAGTGTGAGTGGTCTGCCTGACTTCCATCAGAGGAAGAATACTTGGATGGAGATGCTTTATACACCATTGATTTTTCAGGCTTATGGTGGGTGACTGTGTAGAACCTGTATCAGATGTGCAGGGAAATAAGCAACACATTCTGCTCTTGTATCTTTGATCCATCTGGTGGCATAGATGAATGCACTTAATGACATGTTGGAAAAAGTGATGATGTTTACTGTTGCACCCATGCATTTGTTGTAGCCTGTTCCACTGCTTTTCTTCAATTATAAAAAAGTTAATGTTTTATTAAAGTAACCAAAAGTATTGTGAAAATTATTGCAGGTCCCTTTTCCTCTCCCGTTCTACTACTGCAGGTGGAGGGCTCTCTCTGCAAGAGCCCAAGGGAGCTTATGGATCCAGTGGGAATAAAAAGTCCATTCGTCCAAAAGAAAGAACATAGGATTTAGGAAGAGAGATTCCTCCTGTCTGATTGTTCAAGTTGACACTGAACAATATAATGGAAATCTTCATACAGAAGCTTCTGTAGTCATACTCCTGTTTTGTATGTTGAGGTATGAACTTCAGATACAATTAATGTTTTAAAGAATTTTGGCCTATTGATTGAATGTTATTTCAAGCTTAAGGAACACGAGAGCCTGGTTAACCGTGTCTCAGTTTGCTAAATCATACAGAAAAGGAGTTTTATGGTGTGAGGGATCAAGAGCCAGGGACTGCATACAGATTGTGGATAATTTGTGAGACACAATGGAGTATGTGTAAGTAGGAAGTCCAGGACATGAAAGCCTGGGCAACTGTTGGATGATTTTGGAAAGACTGAAGTTACGGACTCTGAACTTCCTGGTTCCACTGTCTAGAGGGGAAAATGGAACATTATGTGGCTAGTAATCAGAAAGACATGTTTAAGTGTAATGATTTTTTTTTAAGGATGTTTGAGATAGCTGGGCTAAAACACAGTAAAAGAAACCAAAACCCTCAAGGTGATTTAAAACTGAAATGTAAACTGAATTGTGGAAAGAAGTATATTTTCATACTATTTAAAAAAAAAAAAATCTTATTATTATATAGATTATGCCACTTTATAGATAGAGCTGTGCTAGGAGTAGAAAAGTTTTTGGTAGTGTAGGACTCATTTTGCCAGAGGCTTGCATTGCTATGCTTTCCAAACAGGGTATTGGTTGCAGTGTTTTGTAGGAACCTGTCAGTGCAACAGCTCGTAAAAAATACAGGGAACGGAAAGATGGCATTTTTGCATCAAATGGCTGATGTCTTTCACCAACTAATTTTATATGTGAGCAGTTGGTACACATGCTGTTTGTTTATATTGCGGTTTTTGTTTTATTTACTGATGATGAAATGTGGGGGGGGGGAAAGTAAGATGTCAGTAAAAATGACTGGCGACATTTGTTGTTAGGGCTGAAACGGAAGAGGTATCTCTCGCTCTTTATTTGTCTGGATTTTTTGAAACTCATTTTAAAAGGTTCCTGCCAAGGAGGCTGATCTGACAAGAGCCATGGTGGCTCGGTAATCCTCTTTGTATGAAGCAGAAGTGTGCCTTTATGGGCAAAAGAAATACCATCCCTCCCACCCTGTACATCTCGGACACCTGCACTGACCAGGTATCTTGAACGTTGGCACTAAAAGTACGTTCATCCCCACAGCTGTCTGTTCCTGGGCTTTTGGTTTGCTTCACTGGGGGTGGCCAGGCTCCCCTGCTCCTAAAACCTTTGCTCAGCCAAGGGAGTGAGAGATGAATAGGCTTAGTCACGTTAATTTTTTTTTATTTATTTAATTTTGAACACTTAAACACTCTTTAGTGGGGTACAAACCATTTTAGAAATTCCTTATTTTGTATTACATACTTTATGTTGTAATTTTTTATAGGCTCTCTAGGTTGAAAGCCTCTGTAACCTACTAGAGGGACATTCATTAGCGTGATTGACTTTTATTCTGTGGAAAAGTTACCCTGACCCAGACTGCCAGAGGGAGTGCAGAGTAACAGATGGAGGGGGGGGCGGAATGCTTTTAAGCTCTGCGGTGTGTGTCAATACCGGCCGTGAGGGAGAAGGCGGCAGATGACTTGCAGAGGCTTCTGTAGGAGGCTTTCTTGTTTTCCTCTGACCGTTTTTATGCAGTCATATTAAATAACTGCCGAAACCAAATACTAGATTGGTGGTCCACAGCTTACTGCACGTGCAGTCAGATTTCAGCATGTCTTTTACAGAACTATCCATGAAGAAGAAAAATGCATCCAGATTACTGAGCTGTGTTTCTTTGTTGTACGCAATCCACGTTGAAGTCTCACCTTATCGCTACATTTAATAGACCTAGCAAAAGTTACTTCCTTCGCTTTATTCCAGCTTTTCCGACTGAAAGTTAGCTTTCAGTTACGGGTGGGATTTTCTGAGTTGTGTGGCTTAGAGAAAGCATGGAAGGACTGACAGAAGCTTCTTTTACAGGAAGAATGAGCAATCTTTATCTCTTGCCACATCCTTGTGCTTTGGCAGTGTGGCTCAGGTGGGCACCAGCAAAACCCTGCGTTACTTCGTGTCCTACTAGGCTGGTATGTTCCAGATGCTGTGATAACTCCCTACCTTAACAATACAGATAGGTGCTCTTAAAAACGGTGTTAAAATTCCTTGTCAGAAGCAGCGCAGTTGTTCACACGCTGTGGCTTGTGGAGCACATCCAGACAACGCAGACTGAAGCCAGCTTGGGGAAAGTGCTGAGCTGTGCTTGGCCAGGGGAGACAGCAGCCAGGGCTTCCATTGCCCATTCAGCAGTCTGGGAGCACAACTGCCTGTGTGCCCTCCCCGTTCCCCCCTGGCACCTCTCCCCAGGCTGCTCCTGAGCAGAAATGGAAATCTCAGTTTCTGCTAACTTAGGTGAACTCAGCCATCGGTTTCCTCCGCTACCAGTACAGGAGAAGAGTCAGACGATAAAGCCACGAGTTAAGTGTCCCAAAGTGACTAGAGCTGCCGAAGTTAGTGGTGGTGTAGCACTGGTGGAGGTGGAAACTTCCAACCAGCAAACAGCAGGAAGCCTTAACAAGCAACCGTATTCGTTGCAGCAATTACGGGACAGAAATAAGGCGTCTTCTGGGGACAGATGAATGTTAATCTGCATTTTGTTCTGCTGGCGCAGTTTGTAGCGCAGCTGGCTGGCAATCATTGTAGGTGCTATAATTGCACAGACAGTACTGAAGGAATTCAGACATTTGAAAAACAACAACTAAAAAGCACCAAAAGCGCATTGAACAGACTAGCATCGATTCTTTACCTTGCATAAGCTTTCTGGGATGCATTAACGGACTGAGACATGAAGGGTAGGCAATAATTCTAGCACCGTCGATGAAGGATGGAGGGTATGTACTTCTAAGTGAACAGCACAGATGTTTTTAGAAGTTCTACATTATAAATAGTTGCTTATCAGAAGCTCTGGCTTTGGTCCTTGACTTTTGAGCCCCGCTGCGCTTACCATTAATTTCTTGGTCTTTGTCTTAGCAGAGCTCTTCACTTACTACGGAAAGGACTAATGACTTTTATTGTGCTGATTTGTCATTCAGAACAGTAAAACAGAACTGCTCATACTCCCTCGCTTTTTCTTTGCAGACCCATGTGTGTCTAGTGGGCAATGGATGATGCTTTCCAAACCGTCCTGGTAACTCCTGTCTGAGGAGTGACACGGGACCTTAGTGGGCTATAGGTAGGGAAGTTTCTGCAGGTAGCATTACAAACTTTGGATGTATTTTACATAGTGTTAGTATTTCTAGCCATTGTTTGTCTCAAAAAAAACTATCCATGGACATTAAATGCTCGCTGCTCTTCTTCCCCTTATTACCAGCAAGTCACTGTGTAGAACACAGTCATTTAATTGTAATAAATTTAAGCAAATGTTGAAATGGTGAAGTGCCACATGGACCATTACAAATAATTATCATGGGATCAAGAAGACCCACAACAGTAGTGTTTCATCTTCAGCTGTTAATGCAGTTGGGCATTGAGAAGTTGTGAAGGAAATTCAAAACAATCTCTCCAAGTTTTGCCAAGATTACTCAGTGGAATCACTTGTTGCCAGATGCTGATGCTGAATGCGAGAGAACAGCAGCCACCACTGGGGGGGGAATAATTTTCTGAAATTACTCAAAGTTCTGAAACTACTCAAACTTGCTAGTTTTTCGAAATCATCAGTGCAGTTGTTTCAGGGGTTTATTAATACCCCATGGACTACCCTACAGTTTGAATGACAAGCAAGCTGGTAGAAATTATATTTATGAGTAGTGTTTCTCACCTATCCTGTTAGCTCTGGGACTGCATGCCACATCTTTTATTTGGGAGTTTAATGTAGCTGTGAAAAAGGGATTGTAGGATCAGAGTGAAAGGTTTGGTCTGCGTTTCCCAAGCAGTAGCTCCTGGAAGCGATATGCAGCTTGTGGCTAGGAACAGGGCCATATCCCCAGCCGTGACTGCAAGGCAGGCTCTGCAGTGAGCTCAGAAAGACCTTAGCCAGACGTCAGCCTTCAGAGCCTGTGCTCATGGCACTGGTTTCCAAACCATAGCAGTACCACTACAGCTGTTCCGGGGTTGGTTTTTTTGTGTTGTTTTGTTTTTCTCTCTTTTTCTTTTTTTCTCTTAAAACAGGGAAATACTTGGTTGAGTGTTTGGGTGTTTTTTTGAATGCACTGTGCTCATAGTTTTTATGCAGTCTTGGAATTAGTAATAAGCCAGGTGCTGCTTGTGTTTCACAGATTATGTATCCAACCCAAGAATCCAGGTAACCTACAGACAGGCTATTAGTTTTCTTCAAGCTGTTCTCTTTGGCAGTAGCATGAACTGAAAGGTTTACATGAATCAAAAACTCATGACCAACTATGAAGTCAGGCCATTAAAGTTATCTGATGATCAGACCCCCTTGAGCAGTTCATTAATAAAAAAATGAAAATGCAGCGCTATACTGACTAAATATATTTGTAATTGCTTCAATGGTAGGTGCTGCTGGGAGGAATCTAGCATCCCTTCTGGAGTCTGGTTTGTTGATCATTGTATGACCCAGTTGGCAGCAAGCCTGTCTTGTGAGGCACAGGACAATAATATCCTGCACAGCTACTTTGCTAAGTAATGGAAATACCCTGCCAGCATTATTTGGGACAGATATGTATTCGATAACTATTGCTGCCAAATTGCATGATAAAGAGAACAACTTTTTTCCATCATAAAGCTTTCCTGCACTGGTCATCAGCAAGCTGAGGCTGAGGAACTCTGCTTCTGGTAAGATGTAAGAGAGGGTTTCTAGTCAAGGTATCAGTAGGCGTGTCCTGTCACTCACTGACAAATCTGCTTCTTCTGAAGTTTTCCATACCATACTAGAAATCTTGGCATTTTGTCAAAATTCAGCATACTTTCAGAAAATTCAGATTGTGGTGTCAAATTTATTTAAAAATTATTCTCACAGATCCAGAAAATCTTAACCAAACAGCGCCGGTAGGAATCCTCTTAGGTAATTTGAATTTCTAACTCTGGTCTCTGCCACATGATGAGCTATCAGCAGGAAATGAGCACTTCTTCACTTCTTCAATCTCAGAATGGCTAAAACCTCATTCTTTAGGAAAAATGGGAATGTGGCAGGCCCCAAGTGCAAACCCATCTCTTTGTGGAAACTTACCCGCAGGCCTGCTGATACGCTGGCTCTTCCTCTGCAAAGTTAATGTAGGCACCTGATGTGTTTAGTCTGATCTTCTTCCCTCTGTTTGAATTTCTCCGTTGTCTGAACTCTGCCTGAAAAATAGATTGGCACATGTTCTCTTATTTTTCAAATTAGTCATGCCAGCTATGCATAAAAGAGCTGGAGCAAAAGCATTCCATATCCGTTGTTAAGTGTTTTATTTTCCAGACTGAAAACGGAACACTTGCAGCTCACATGTCATTATATGCTTGTCATTCCTAATTACTTTCTGGCATATTCCTGGGTGTTTTGTAGACAGAAAAATATATTTTGATTTTTTTGTTAAAAAAAAAAAAACAAACCAAAAACGCAGTTGAAATGCCTCCATAACTAGACTAACAAAGAAAAAAAAAAAAATTGTGTGAGGTGGAGAAGTATTGGGAGAAATAAATGTGTGGACATACTAACTTGTTCCTTTCCAAAAGAGTAGTTTGCTTTGTCTCTTATTGTCAGTAAGTGTTTTGTCCTGAAGGAACGAGAGTGTTACATTTCATAACTGCAGTTAGTCATCAAGCATATTTGGTTATTTTAAGGGCATGTAAGAGTGTGATTTTTCCCTGCAGGTATTCTGTACACTGCAGCATGTTTTACCAAAGGAAAATGTGATGTTTGCATACCTGATTGTACACACAAATTCATAAATGAACCTATATAGAAGCAGATTTGCAGTTTGGATGCTTGAGATGCACTACAAGTGAGCTCCGCTCACTCTCTTGAGGCTGGTGGTAAATAGAAACTGCATCAGTGAAAAATCGAGAGTTTCCTAGCTGGCATTCCCTTTGCTTCTTGGGTTCTACTCTCTCTCGACAGTCAGATGACACCTTGACTACCCTGACAGTGTGCTGGAGTATCAGAAGCCCGTTATCTCCCAAAAGAGCTGCCGTTCCTGAGTCTGAAGGTAAATCTTCAGAGGCACTGCAATTGAGTGACGCAGCTTTGTGGAGCGTGCGTCAGTACACAGGCTGCTTAGGAGAGATGGAGACGTGAAATACATTCGAAGGCTGTGGCTGGAAATTAAAGGCCAATTCATTCTATGTAAGATTGATTAATTGGGGAGGCTCTCGTTTCTCTGCCGTGGGGGCTGCAGCGTACGCCGTGGTGTAGGTGCCGAAGCTGTATCCCTGACTGGGAGCAGGGTTTTCACAGGGCTGATGTCCCACAGCTGACTGGTAGCAGGAGAGGTTGGGAGCCCATGGCTGGGGGCTGCCTTGTCATTGGGAAGGGCTAATCAGCCCCTTTTGGCAGCAGCCCGCAGCCAGGTTGGTTTTGGCCAGGCACAGAGCTGCCTTTCAACAGCCCTACGTACCAGGTGCTGCTGGCCTGGTTGCAGGGGTGGGGTTAGAGGCAGCCTTGGGGCGGCTGGAGCCCAGGGCAAAGGGGGGCACTGGGGTCCGCTCGCAGTGCAAGGTGGCCTGTGTTCATCGCATGACCCAAAGGCTTGTGTATCCAGCGACAAGTGGTGGGAGAGCTCTGTAGCCAGGGCACTGCAGTCAAAGACAGATCTTCAGCAGGCAGGGGTGGGCAGGATTTAGCTTTACCAGCAGATGGGAAATGTGACATAATCGTGGCTGGTCTGTCTGGGCGATACTCTTTTTTTAAGTTGCTAAAGAGTACTCACGTGATGTAATATTAAGTATCTGCACTCAATATCTGAATTGTTCACCTCCCGTAAAGTACTGACTTTGATAAGCCTAAGACCTTAATTCAGCCACCTCAGTTTACTGCCCGCTTTTTAATGGTATGTGCAGAATTTCCCTGGAATGCGCCGTCTGCTGTGATGATCAGGAGCAAAGACTTGCCTCAGGTGACAATTTATTACTAATACAGTAGTTTGCGATTCAGTCAGCTATGCTAAACAAATATGAAGGTACCTGCCCTGGAGAACCGGCAGGTGGCTTTCAGGAACAGTAGGATAATTTATGGTGCCGAACAAAACAAATACAGTCACATGTGGCTGTGCTGCATGTGCTGATTACTTGTGCTTTTAATATGTTTTTCTGTTGGCCATATGCCTGCTGAAATCTGACCCTCCCCAGTATTAGTTGCCTCTTTGTGCTTTGCTAAAATAGCTGCAGGAAAATATTTTTCTGAAATCTGAGATTTTAAGGGAATTTTGAAAATCGCCTGATACGACAGTGAAGGAATCATTGAATATTTAATGTAGAGTGAAGATGATTAGTGTCTTCTGTGCAATGAAGTATATAAGCTTTTCATTATAAGCTTGCCTCTGACTGGATGAAATAAAGTAGTAATTTTTCTGGAAGAACAAAGTTTTCAAGAAACCAAGCCAGTTAATAATTCTGGATTGAATTAGACTAATAGTTTAATCTCTTAGAAGTAGCTGGGGGCCTTATAACTCATAAATACTGGTTAAACACACTTTAGATAAAAATCAGTTTTTCAGTCTGAAGCATGATTTTAATGAGTTGAAAACAGCTAAAAAAAAAAAACCAAACTAATTTCAAGTTGATTCAAATAATAAGTTCAAATATTCTTCGCTGCAGTGGGTGGTCATGATAGCACGCCAGCCACGGCAAGCCACCGACCACTGCTTCCTCTGCAACAGCCTTTCCAGGCTGCAAGGCTTTGTGCTTGCCTCCCTCCTCCTGCCCCTCCACGTGTCTCTTGTCTTCTGTAAGCCAAATGCCACTCTCTAAACCTTTCCCCCTTGAACTTCATGCCTTGATTACCATCTTCTGTGCACTCCTTGGTTTGGCAGCAGCACTGGAAAGGAGCAGCAGCCCAAAGGGGAAGTGGTGTTTAGTAGCACCCGGGAGTGGGGCATCTAATCACCCGTCTCACGTGTGCTGCTCCCGTTAATGCACTACAGAATTCCTGGTGCCTGTGAGACGATGGCATTTTGTCATTGACTCACATTCAATTTGTGGTTTACCCCAAACACCTCTTCCTTTTTTTTTTTTTTTTTTTTTTTCCCTGCACAACTGCTGTCTAGCCTGTTACCCCTTACTTACACTGGTCAGTGGTAGACTGTGGCACTCTGACATTTAATCTTGTAATAAAGCAATGAGAAAACTGTTTTGACTCATGGGAAACCTCCAGATGTAATCACTTTTTTGTTTGGGGTTTTTTTTGTTGTTTGATTTAAACACTGCCTAAAATGAACATGTATCAGAAGAAGCTTCAGACTGAAAAATGCTTTAGCAAAATGCACAAAATCCATCTTTATTTCCAGGTTAGGGGTGGGCATAACAGCTTTTGCTGTGGATATGGACAGGTCCTAAAGCCACGTTAGCGTGACACAAGTGCCCTGCTGCTGGCACTCTCCTATGTCAGAGCAAACGCTCAAAGTCCTGTTTGGTTTGTTGTCAGTAAAGATCGAGGCACTGCTTTTTTTCATGGATTAAGGTGATACTGCAGTGGCTTCTGACAGTATGGTTTTCCCCTTTGGCCCTCACTGCTGCTTATAAAACTTCACAAATACAGCTCCTAAAGCTGGCGGGCTGGTTTTTTTCAGATAGAGTTTGAGCCGTTCTAAGAGCTTTTGCTCTCCCTGAGGCTTATTGCAAAACGAGAATGTTCCCTTTGTCTCTGGCATCAGCTCAGGTTTGTAAACTTCGTTAACCAAAGAAATACTGAGTTCATAGTCCAAAATACTTGGAATCTGGTTGTTGACTTTTGGGTACACAGAGCTGTTGCTCTTGCTCAGCACAGTTTTGCCCTTAAACTTCTGGATGATCCCTGTACACATTTTCTTGTTTATTCCCTTTTCTGTCAGAGGGCTCGTTCCTGGAAAATCGAATGTGAGCACAGTTTCCAAATTGTGCTGAGGGTGATCATTTTCGTTCGCTGTGAGCGCTTGGTGGGATGGATAGTGGATGTCCTGCACGTTACTGATTTTTTTTTTAGCACTGCGGATGGGAATATTTGAATTGCCACAGACGATGAATGGATGGAGTGCATATCGAGAGAAGGACATTGGCAGGTAGGACGTGAGTGTGGGGTTCAGCTGGGAGTTTGTGCCTGTAGGGCGAGTGGGAAAGGGTGTTAGCTGGGAGGGTCTGCGGCAGGCAGTGCTTGCCAGCAGTGATCTTCTGACCTTCACCCGCTCTCCTTGGCACAGCTTACCCCCCTGTCCTCCAGCCTGTCTTCTTCCCTTGGACATCACAGCTTCTTTCTTCCCTTAAAGTTGACCTTGGCTGCTCGTGTGCAGTAAGGTGAGCTCCCATTGAACAGCCTGCTGCTTTGTGTTGGCTGGGCTCTCAGTGTGGGTCCCACATTATCTTATCTTTTAATTGTTATTTTCTTCGGTTTGGGGGCAATGGGAAGGACAGAAAACAGTGCTGGATTATAAGGACTGGTTTTTACAGAGACTTTGAAGGTGGGGCTGATCAGCATTGAAGAATAATGTTTTTTTCTTTGTACAGCATTAATCAATTTGCATTCCATTTTCACCGTGACAGCTCAGATATAATTACTCTGCACTGTGGGCTACTTAGATGAGTACTGTATATTGAAGTGAACTTTTTAACCTACTAAGTGAATCACATGGAGAAAGTTAATGCTATTTATATTTAATTAAAAATTTGCAAACCAGACAGGAGGGAAGCACGTGCACAAAAGCGATGTTACCCTTTATGTTCAAGCTAATTGAGGGAAGCCTGGTGTCTTCTTGAGAGATGATGAGTATGAGTTTCTGCTACAGCTAATTGACTATAATAAAGGGGTTGACTTTTAAAAAGGACGCTGCCCACCTGAATATTGTAATGTTAAAAAAAAAAAAAAAAAGCCTGGTCAGGAGTACAACCTCCTTTTTCTGGTTGATCCTGATTATTTCTTGATAATGTCACCTTCAGAGGGTTGGGGGAAGGTGGACTGAGAAGAGTTGAATGCATATAGTGAGGTTCAGTCTGTCTGTTTACTCCATGTCTCTTTAGCACCTTGCTAGAGATTTGATCTTATACACCGTGCTATAAAATGCCTGAAAGCATGAAAATGTGCCTTTCTCTTGCTTTTAACGAAAATTCATAGCCTTCCTTGTTGTCTACAGAATTTTGTAAATGTGAATCCTAAAAGCTGAGGCCCCAGAAGAAATAAGAAAGCTCATTTTTAAGCACAGTTTTAAGCCAACCTCATGAATGTTGAATGCCTGTGGTAAAGCTTGGCAAGTCAAGTAACTTCTTCATACAATCCCACTCACTGTCTTTGGCGTACAAATGCCTCACCTACTTAAAACAAAGACAGTAGAAAAAGCATCTTTCTCTACATCTTCTTTCTCAACCTGTGAGCAAACTGATTTACAGATACACACGTTGTATATTAGTTGCTCTCTAGGTGGACACTACTTAGGTCCCAATCCTGCAGTGAGATTTCTAAGTATAAGCTGCTGTTAAAATCACTGATGCAGGATTAGAAGGCATGCATCTCTCTGAAAAGGACTCGTTTCATGTCTGGGCAGTGCTGAGGGAGAGCAACAAGGCATGTTTTAGCATGGAAATGTTGGACAGCCTGTTTCAAGTGCAGGGAAGGGACAGGAAGTTCTTACTAGTAAAACTACTGTGTAGAACTGAGTCATACTTGTTTATATATAAAAAATGAGTTTTCTTGTTAAAATAAGCAGCAGTTATGTTTGCTTGCTGGAATTTTCTCAGTATAATTGTTATTTTAGGAGAAAGAGTGTGCTCCTGATTAATAGGACATTACACAAACCTTATCAAAGTACAGGAATTTCCAAGCATCTCAGAATTAAGCTGCCTTTAAACATGAAGAAATAATCTTGCCCTCTGTTCTTTCAACTGTTTCTTTAGGCAACGGTTAAACCATCCAGCTCTCAATGCCACTTATCATTGGGAAAGATATGAACACGAGCTGGAAAACAGTTTTGCCCTTTGGAATCAATAGGCACCTTCAGGGCGGTGATAAATGGCCTCTGTTAAAAAGAGAGACAATTATGTTTGATTGCAGAGGAGGGTTTTCTTGCCTTTTTAATTGTACTAAGATGTTTTCCTCCTCAAAGAGACTGATAGATGCATTTGCATGTTTTTTCCATGTGTTAGTGCAAATGCTAACAGCATTCCAGAGCCTTCTGCTCTCACAGGGAATGGTGCCGTTCATCTCCTTGTCACCTGTGGCTCATATTATCGAACCCAAAACTAAATCCTTCTTGTCCCAATTACCCAAAATAGAGGTTTGGTTTCTTCCTGTGTAGACCATCAGCATCAGTAGCTAATAGGCTCCTTTTGTGGGTTTGAGTTGAATGCAGCTACCGTGATGCAGTGATATTTCTGTGTTTGTGTAACTTCCATGTTTTGTAGTCACCGAAATATCACAACCTTTTGTGAAGTACGTTTGGCTTAATAAATGTGTTTCTGATGTTTATATCTACTGGAAGAAGCATTTGGAGAAGGGAGGGGAAGGAGTGATTGAGAAAGAGAAAAATGACTCATCAGAAATATTTGTCCGCCTTTCTTTCCCGTGTTTGGCTATTTCCATTGTAAACTGTGGAGTGATCAATGCCTCTCTGAATAGGATTGAGGGTGTGAGTTAACTCTCAGAAGATGAAACATTTTGGAGTTTTGCGGGGTGTTTTTTTGTAGGTGTTTGGTGTTTGGGTTTTTTTCCTTTGTTACATTTAAACATGCTGAAGGCTGGCAAAGTTTAGTAACTGTGAAGGATGTTTGTCTAGTTTACGCTAATTCTTTATTTATGATACCCTGCCTTTTTTAAAGGGGTGAAAAAAACTGAAAAATGAACAAAGTGTTTTGTCTCATTTCTGAAACTGCCAACACGAATGTGTATATCCCATTCTAGATGGTGAAGGTGAACTCCCTGGGACTATTAGAGTTGCTGTCCATTAAGAAATGTGTGTACTGCACTTAATGAAGCAGCACTTAGCTTTGCTAGCACTTCTCTGGAGCAATATGGAAGTTCTTTTAACACACGAGTGGATTCCCAGAACTCTTTCTTTGTAAATAAGGTCTGTTCCCGGCGAGCCCTAATTGATAATGACAGTTAATGTAATACCTACTGGCTAGGTCTGGCCTTTACTAAAAGAGTTCTTTGAAACGTATTTATTGATTGCTGCAATCAATTTAGTTTAAAAAAACCCAACAAACAAACAACAACCCACAACCAAAACCAACATTAATTTGGACTCAGTTTTCTTTTTTTTTTTTATTTGATGGAGCGAGTGAGATTAAAGTCTCAAAACCCTTGTTTGCCTTTTTATACGTAAAGCATTAAGTGGTTTTGATTTTACATGTGATTATGGCCACAGGAATTAAGGTTATATGGATATTAATAAATGTAATTTTCTGTCCAGATTGGCCAAAGGCTGTTCAGAAATAGACACAGAATTTACCTAAGTCTCTGTATTATCAGTTCTTTATAAACTAATTATTGTTTATTTACCTGTGCAGAAAATGTGGTTTAGTTGCAGGGCTGAGACAGCATTCCCCTCTGTTTTTCTCAGTCATTAGTGCTTTATGTTTTCATGATGCTGTACAAACATCAGGTAATAAACACTTGTTCCATGGTACAGAACTTATAAAGCTCTGCTGCTGTGTGCAAAAGGGATGGGAATTGTGCTTCGGTGCTTCTTAACTTTAGTATTTTTTTAGAAGTCAGAGGTTTGATTTGATTGCCATTAGCAGAGAATGGATAATGTTAGACATAAATCGTCCAGCCGTGACATTCACCTCATGTTTTTCTGTTCCCTGTCTCCCTTTGCATACATTTCAGTAGTTGGATTCTTAGAGCTGAATTACTTAATGGTTGGAAATAATCAGCTTTTGAAGGGATGACTCTTGGTTTTCTCTTTGTGTATTTTTACTTCAAAATTGACGTAGTTATTTTATGACTTGCACTAGACGCTGTACGAATGCTCAGTGGAAGATAAGGTTTGTTACAAATGTCCTGAAAAATAGTAGTCCCTAAAAGAATGCGTGAAAAATGATTAATTCTTGATTCTTTGTCAAGATTTAATTAATAAATAATTATTATTTACTTTGTTTTGCTGGGTATGGTTTGCTTTCTGCTTCTGACTGCTGCCTAGTATCATTTTCAGTAGGTATGACACAGTTTTATGTAGTCCTGCACCAACAAAGTAAACAAATATACTATGGAAAAATAGGAAAAAAATAGCTATACAATTTAGCAGGATGTTTTAGTTGGGATAACTTCAGTTTAAGTAACAGGTTTTGGTGAACTAAATTCTGATTTTAATGCATTCGCTGAAGAAGGGTCATTTGTGCTGCCTTGGAGGCTGGTTTGAACCCTTACTCACTCTGCATCCCTGCTTTATTTTGGCAGGAACAATTGTACTCTGAATCTTTTGTTACAGGTTTATCAGCGAGTTGGAATAATCTGTCAATCCTGAATCTGAAATGAACACAAGGTTAGAGTGGTTCAAAATTTATAGCTCAGTGTAAGAAGGAAAGCGAGTAACAGGAGAATGATTGAGAGACGGGGAGAAAACTCACTGCTGCTGGTGTTCTGTGATGGGGCCTTTCCTGCCACAGCTCCAACGTGGATTTCTACACAGGTAGTCCACTTGACAATGCACACTATTTAATACTGAGGTTCTTTTTTCCTCTCAATCTTTTCTGAATCATCACCTGTGGTTTAATCTGTGGGCAGGGACCTGGAGTGGAGGTGTGGGGGTGCCAGTTTGTACTGCTGATGGCCATCCAATCAACACTGTCAAAGAGTACACTGAAGAAATGGGGGTTTATATTTAGAAACGAGATAACTGGAGTGTATTTGCCTAATATTAATTCTATGTCCACCCCTCACTTTAATTTTCTGTATTGTTTTTCAAAGGTTTACAAGAACTTGTTTCACATTAAACCTGGATCGAGCTGTCCCTGCTAATTTTTTTTTTTTTTTGCTAGAATTAAATAATAAGATCCCACAGCTCTTCATTTTACAAATTTTGAAGTTAAGCAGATTAAATAGAAAAATCTACAGATTTCTAGTGACGTCTTGACAGTGAGTAGTTGAACTTGAGAGCTCTTGATTTCCTAGTATCTGTAAGAAGGCATCAAAAGAAAATTAGCTGTATGTACTGCACATATCTATGTTGAAATTACTTACCTCAGCATTCAGTGAATCCACTGATCACCTGCAAGAAATAAGCAATTTACCCCCCTACTGTTGTATAATTTGGCTTCTCCAATTTTTTGCTTTTGCCTAAAGCTGGAGGTGGGAGCCACAGCTAAACAGTGTTATGTGAGGTGTACTGAGAAGCATCTGTGTGGCTGCTTGATGTGTTTTGCTCGTGGCCTTAATATTAGGGTTCAACTGATGAGGGAGCTATTAGAGAAGAAGGAGTTGGCTTCCGTCAGAGCATGTTGTGATCGTTTGGGTATTTTCACCCAATAACTTACTTCACCTAATTTTCACCCTGTTTTTGCAATTCCTTGATCCTGTTGACACTCTTCCTCTTGATCAGGTTAAAAATTCCAAGTTTATAAAATCCTGCCTAGATTCCTTTTACAACAATCTCCAACTTCTTGCACTTGAAACATATTTTTCTGTAACACTGAGGCATAGCTCAGTGTGCTTTCACAAAGTAGTTCCATTCATGTGGGAGTTGTAAAGAATGTTGATTATGATCCAGGAAGTTCCTTTTTTGTAGTAACCTAGAAACTTACCTGCAGTTTTGTAAGTAACATGTTACACAACAATTTCATGATCACACAAAACTGCTCTTTTTAGTGGTTTTCCAATAGAGACATCACCCAAGGTTTTTATTTTTCTTGTGCTGATTATACTGTGTAATTAGTTTCTGGTAGTATCAAACCACTAGGAAATACCTCTTAGTAACATAATTGATCTCTAAATGTTACAATTCAGGCACAGCAAGGTCTACTTTCCCAGAACCTCATATTTAACGATGAGAAATTTTGAATCGGGTGCCCCCTGTGGTGCTGTGCTGTGTTTTTTGGCACTCAACACAGTAACATCTTCAAATCTGAATGCCTAGCACTTGCATCACTTCAGCTTTTGATTACCAGCCCTGTGTCACTGGGTGGTACTTCACCTAGAGTTAATAGATCATAATTGGATTTAAAAACTTATAAATACATAGCAGCTTTCTCAGAAGATTCATGACAATCCAACTTCTATTAAAAAATAAAATAGTATCCAAACTAAAAATCTCCACGCTTGGCTTTAATGGTCCAGGGTTTCAGTATGTGAGCTTTTTGGTCTGTAATTGCTTTTATGCATATCTATCAGTTACTGCTACGAACAGAATATGCTTATGTTGCGTTTATATGAAAAAAAAAAAAAATTTGGAGTGTATTGAACTTAACAGGATGCTCCTTAAAATGTCATGACTGCATCAAGGGTGAGCTGTATTCAGCAGCATGAGTTTGCAGCTGGAAAATATCTGCAATCAGTCAAATTTCTGGAGCAGACATATCAAAACTCCTTGGAAAATTGTGCAGAAACCTTACTGAGACTTCTGTTCTTACATGCTGCGAGTAGGCCACATGCTGTGGAAGCTCATCCGCTCCCAGTGCCTCCTTTGGCACCTGATGCAAGTGCCACCTCCATGTACTGTCCGGAGCTGTCAGCACCTGTCCCAGTTCAGTCTAGGGAGAGGAGAGATCACTGTGCCCTGGTGCAAGTGGTGCAACTACGAATTGCTCCCAGGCGATTTGGAGGATGGAGCAATAATAAAGAAATCATGCAGTTCTTGTTGGAGCTATTTGGTTACCACAAGCCCGGTCTCTATAGATGGTGATAGACCAGTAAGCAAGCTCCAGTTGTGCAGAAGGTGAATGTAAGATATAAAGTCTTTGAGTGTATTCATACTGAAGACCCACACTTAGAGGACAATTTAATTCTCCATTTAAATAGAAAGGGATATTTTTACCTTGTTCAGCCCTGTTGAACTGAAAATTCATTTGTGATTTTCTGTGAGTATGTTTTGTTTCTGAAAGTGTCAACTAGCAAGTAACTGGCTTTCAAAGCAGGATGACCTAAATGGAAAGGACTATCTAAATAAAATAAGCTGATTTGTGTTAATATATTGAAATACCTTCTTTTTTTTTTTTTATGAAAGAGAATACAGCTGAAAATAGTTGTGGCTGATATTAAACCAAAGGATAATTATTTGCATCTCTCTGGAATGCTTTTCATATCTTTTGAAATACTTGAAGTACATGATCTCAGCAAAGTATAAACACCAGGAGGTTTTTCATGATTTGGGCTAGAAATAACATGCTCAAGAACTGCAAGCGTTTCTCTACAAAACTGCTGATAGACTTCTGGAGGCAAAGGTTTCAGGCATATAGAACTAAAGATGTTTATTATTTGTCAGACTCCTGAGCTGCACGTAGGTTGTATAATGCATTACAGATGTGAGACATTCTCCTCTTTCGTATTATATACTCTTATTTTTAGCTGAACAATAAGGAGACCATGGATCCCTGATATTCTCAGTCAGAGTAAAATAAGTATATGACACATATAGAAGAAGAAGAAAAGACCAACTCAGTTCACACACTTTATGGCCTTATCCTGTTCATCTTAAACTATGGAAATTCAGACCTCTGCTTTGCCTTAAGCCCCTGTGGCTGGTAGCTTCAGCCTTGTACATATTTCATAATCAGAAAAACAAATGCCACTGTCTAAAAAAGGGGGACAGTGGTTAATTCTTTCAACAGCGGGATAATAGGTTATTTCAACCACACTCAAAGTTCAGTACGATTATACGATTGTTTAAACATCTATTAATGCAGAAGCTTAAAGTAATATTTGCACTCATTCATATTACCCAATTTCCTTCCAGTGCATAATTTTCACCCTGTGCCTTTGCTGTCAAGTCCCAGAAGATGCTGTACCTGTGCAGAAGAGTTTGAATTAATAGCACTGTGTAACTAGGGATGTTTTTCATAGCCATGCAGGTTGTTGGCTTTTTGGATTTGTTTTTTTGGTGGTGATTTTTGGGTGTAAAATTACAACTATACAGTCTGACCCCATTCAAAGCAAGGGCTAGAGAAACATAACCCAGAGGTTTTCCTGTTATGTTTTTAACATGTGCTTTTTATAGATGCAGTGTGTTAATCACCACGTGTTCATTGTCAGGGATAGCAGGCTGTGGCACACTCAGGACAGGTAGGACAGACTAGATGCAGGAGAAGAACTAGTTGCAGGGGAGGGGACCGATGGTTCGATGTGACACAGGAGGCCACGGCAGAGTCGGTCCACAGGTGAGCCGATATCCACTTGGGCGAATAGCCAGTGTGCTGCACTGCTGCAGGCAAAGGAACATTTTGGGTTTGAAATGTGTTTCTGATAAGATGCGCATCACGTCTGATACTCAGATAAATGTTGTCAGTAACAATGCTACATTGTTAGTATGTTGGGGTTTTTTAATGTAAAACCATTTTATTCTGTAATTTATCAGAGTCTCTTAAATATATTGTATGACATGCCAATTCTGATAGCTTCTAAGTTAGAACTTCTCTGGATATAGTAGATTTTATAAACAGTTAAACTCATTTACAGTAAGGGAAAGAAGAGTCATGTGCACCCATGCCAAGTCACCATCTTCACGTTTTTTTTCCCTGAAGCGGAAGTGCAAGGGTATGTTCATCTTTCATTAAAAAAGGCAGAGCTTATCTTCATCATTAGATTGTTTTCTGAATGATGGATGTATTCTTCTTTTCCCCTTAGTGACTTGGTTTATTTAAACTTGACATTCATGTAAATTACTTAAGCCTTTATATATATATATATAAACTTTAGAGGAAATAAGGGAAGTTCACTTGAATTCTTCATTCTTCAAGACTGTTGTAGCAAAAGCTGCTTAGGTTTGAATGATGTTTTATGAGTCCATTATAATTTCAGATGAGTAGGGATCAGCTTGCAACACATTTGCCCTCTAGTGTAAACCCAACCGTTTCATACAGTTAAAGCCAAAATCAGTATCTGCTGATGCTTTGAAAGATAGCAGTACTCTTTAAATGAGCACTGTGTGCGATAGTGGTGGTTTCAAGTCCCTGATTGATTTTCCTTGTAAAGTGGGCCCCTGTGCTCACACAGCCGTCAGCAGCGGGGAGGCAGTTCAAGATGCTGACACTTTTCACCTGAGCGTTGGTTAACTTCTCATGGCAGCGAGTTAACTGCTCATCAGTGCTTTTAGTTTATTTAATTATAAGAATTTATAATTTTTTAGAAATTTTCAAGAAATACGCTTCTGCTGCATTCAAGGGGTAGCTAATAGTGATACTGTTTGCAAAATCTTAATTTTACTGCAAGGCACGTTTCTGCAACTGCAGTTGTGTGAGGATTGGTGTGGGCTGTCCCCTTGACGCTTTTGGCAGATGAGCTTGGGGGTAGCAAGAGCAAGCTGCAAGGATCTTAAGCCCAGAGCAAACAAGTAGCAAATATACCTCTGAGGAGTTAGTGTCTCTCCAGGGCCAGAACCATGGTAAAACCAATCTGATTGCAGAGGCAGGATTTGAGCAGTGAGGAAGGATCTACATACAACATCCAGCTCGCTTTCACCCACAGCTGTGCAGGACAGCGTGTAAACACGGCTGATGTCTGCTGGTGTTGTGATGCCATTTTAGAATTTTCCTGCCTTAGATAGGAAGGGATCTGATTCTCTGAACCAACAACTTTCTTCACTGGAATTCCTAGATCTGGATTTCATTAAGCACCCAAATTCCTTAGTACAAGTGCCAGGTGACCCTGCTTTTTCCTTTATAGTTATTTTACAGAGAAAATACTGTTAGGATGCCCACTTGGTGTGTTCCCTCAGGGTGATGCAGAAAGAAAGCTTTCATCTGCATCCCTCTTGCTGTGCGCAAGGAGTGAAGTGATACATAACATGCTGTTCTGCATGCTTCACAGCTGCATGTCAGTCAAGTGGAATTAATTTATTAATGTTGCTGACAAATCTCTCCACAAAAGTGAGCGCAAGATAAGCGTAAGAAAAGAATGACCTTTCACAGTTCTGGCTGATTCATCACACGTGCTTTCAAAGGGATCTTGCCATAATTCACAATCCTAACTTGGGAAGGAAGTAGGTATCTGGCTGGTGTTAGCTTTGGCAGTAGGTGTCTTTGTAGCTTGGAGTATTAATTAATGTTTTAAAGGCCTGAGGGATTACTTAAACATCCATACAATTCTCTTAGTGCTCAGGAATTTTATATGTTTATTTTTAAAGACCTTCCTTCATTGCTCTTCTAGGACTGGAATAGGAAAGAACAGATTGCCATAAAAGCTTCTAAAATGATATTTCTGCATTAAATACGTATTATGATAAAGGACTTCTCACTGGGGCTCAGATTAGGACTTATATTCAGAATATTGTTCCTGTTGCTATTCCCTGCTGAATTTCTCCATCTGGTAATATTACTGTTTAGGAAGTGATAACATATGCATGTAACAAGTTAATTGTAAAAGCTGAAAATGGGTAATTTGATTGTGCTACCAAAACAATAGTAGTCAAGAACTCCAGCCTGCGGTTGCCAGCTTTAAATTATCATGATTGTTTTAAATCATGCGAGGGGATTGTGGGAAATAGAGCTTTCAGCTTTTCATTACAAATCCCCCGTTTTCTGTCCAGTGATCTAAGGGAGAACAACATGCAGCCATCTGTCTAATAGACTGCGGTGGTGCTTTACAGACCATTACTCTCAGCTCTCCGGGGGAGTAAGAGTGAGAAGAAGGAACATGCCTGAATATTGCAGCATCTTCAGGATCGTAGTGCCTCTTACTACACAGATTCCTAGCGAACAACTGAGTCCACCTCTCCATGGAACTGCCGCATGAGGGGGCGCTGGCAGTTTTCCATGTGAGGAACTGTGCATATGTTACACATAGGCATAATTGGCTAGCCAGCCCTGGAAACAAGAGCAGCATTTTAGGTGCTCTTCTTTGCCACATGAGAGATGTTTCTCTCTTTTTCCCTTTAAAAAGTAGAATCCCGTTCCAGCGTACCTCAACAAATGCATTCTCTGCCCTTGTGTGAGTACTGTACACACATGTGTCGTCATCCGTGGGCAGCACAGGACCCCAGAGCTACCTGTATAAACACTTTGGAGAATCAGGAGGAGAAAATGTCACACTCTAAAGGCTTAAAGCAATGTGTAGAGGGAAATACGTGTTAATTTAAAAATGAAGTCTTAATACCTTCATTTTTCAGACTTCTCATGTTAAGACATCATCTGTGCTGTTATGCATAGGACTGAGGTGCCGGCTTTTCATTGGAAGGTCTGTTCCTGTTGTGGTTACACTGCACTTACTGTACAGTGGCTTCGGGGGGTTCACACTGCTGCTTTGGGCTCATTTCATCTTGGAGTGTTTAACAAAGTGGCACCAGAAGGTAATCAGTTCTTGTTTGCGTAGTTCTGAGCTAAGAAAAAGGAAGAATTTAGTTGGTAAGTGACTGAATTGCTGGCTCAATGTACAGCCCTACTACATTTTTTTCCCTAAGAATGAGGAAAGCTTATATGAGTAATGTCAAAATCACTGTTCCTGTGGCTGAAGCGCATGGTATTTGGGTTAGCGTCCTTTGCCAGTTATCAGACGTTCCTAATGTTTAACTCTGTCCTGATCCTTCCTGTGACATTTGTACTACTTGAGCACATCATATGGCCACAACATGTATGTATGAAAGTCAGGATTTCTGAGATGCCAGTGTCTACATCTGTCACAAATATGTGAAATGTTCTCAGGTTCCTACACTCATGTTTCTTCCTATCACACTTTGCTGACTTTACTTAGCGCTGTACTTGCTTTCTTTAAAAAAAAAAATTTAAAAAGAAAAAACCATATTAAAATGGTACTCAACAGAAATTTACATGTCTAAGTACATGACATGGAAACATGTTCATCTCAGAGGAAAAAATACAGCAGTCATTCTTAGAGTAAATACAAATTATTATGAAAACAAGGCAATTGCAATCTAATATTCATAAATGCCTATTTAGAAATAGCTTCCAAAGAAGCTATAACTCAGTTCAGTAAACAGCACAGTAACTGATATGTTTTGATTAATCATAAGCCAGTGTGATTTTGTTCTTAGTGTGGAGAAGGCTAATACAATTTAAAAGCATTAGCTGTGTGTGCTTAATCAAAGTATAAGCAGTGGTAGTGAAATCCCTTCCAATTGCCCTGACTTACTGTTATTTTGGCATGAAATAAAAGTAACAAAGTAATTTTTAATAAAGAACTTTCTTATTTCAGATAACGACTGTTCAAATCGATAGCATTTCTATTATGCCAACAAAATCTGCCTTGGCATTCTTGTGTGTTGACATGGTAATAAAAAAAAATTTTACATATGTGCTTCAGCTGTATGAAATCTTTTGCTAAAAATGAGATCGGTGGCTTATGAACTCTAAGCTTGAAAAATTTCTGCTTTGTGTAGCTTCAAGAGCTGTTCAAGTAATTTATTTTCTGGCAAGAATTCTCTTTAAAAAATAATTCTGAACTGCTTGAAACGTCTAAAAAAGCTGAGGCATGATTAATTTAAATTTTCTTTGGCCTTTAAATGACACCTTTCACTTTCAGGTGTCCTTTAACTTTTTTAAATTAGGTTTCAGTCACAGTTTAAATATAAAAAATGTCTTTAAACAAAACATTCCCTTTTTTTTATAACACTGGAGTGGGTACTGAGTTGGGGGGGGGGGGGGGGGGGAGGAGAAAAAAAGGTTCTGCAGACATTTCTGTGTCTTAGTTCTGTGAAATTCAGTTTGAATTTACCGTTATTTTCAGCTTATCCCAAACTGTATTTTTCAGCATGACATGAGAAACAGATTTGAAGTAGGAAGTAGGAGGAGGAGCATCCTCAGCCAGAGAATTTTACATGTGAGTGAAACTGATGGTTTTGGGTGAGATTTCCCAAAAGATAAGGGGAATGGAGGGAACACTGTGAGTGGAGAAGTGAGAATCTTCATGGAAGTAGTCAGAGAAAACAAGGTTTCAGGAGTGCGTTCTGAAAAGTGAGCAAGGGAGACTGATGGTGGAATCTGGATTCTGAGTTTTGTCCACCAGATCTTTAGAAGCTTTGTTGAGGTGTAAAAAATCCATCCTTCAGAGTCAGGGACCCAAACTGGAGGCTGAGACCTCCAGTGAGTGAAGGCACTGTGTTTGATGAGTTCAAGGTGGAAATTGTGGAAAGACTCGTGATATTTCTGGGCTGAGAGGGCAAAGGAATTTGTAAGATGAGAAATATTGAGCACGTTCGTAATAGGAAAGGGGAGACAGAAGATAGTGGAAAGTCAGAAGAAAGCCCAAAGTAGAGGGAGAGGGTAGTAGGACAGAGAGCACGAGGAGGGAGCTGAAGGAGTTAGACAAGGAAAAAAAATGTGCATGCGCTTAATACTTGAGATAAATCTTCAGATTGTTTCAGCATTATTCCACTCCCTTCTTCCTTCCTCAAAAATAAAAGACAGCAGAGGGGAATTCTGGCCGTAGTGTCCACACTGGGACAGTTGCCCATCTGGAGAAGCTGTTTTGCAGCTCCCCAGTATCTTTTATCTGTGCTGCTCGGAGATCTCTTGGTAAGCAGAACACTGATTGTGGCCTGCAATTACCTTCTCTTTCCTGAACACCAAGTTCACTCAGTGCTGTGATACCCCTGAAACAATTTTTGGATGCCTAGAAAAGAAGCCGGGCCTCTTATGGGCTGGGCTGGCCTGGCAAACGCGATGCCTGTACTTTCTGGCAGAGCAACACTACCCATTCTGTCTGAATGATGCTGTCCTTGAGTTGTGGCCACCACAGGCAGAGCCAAGCCGTGGGTAGGCCTGGAGATGGGCTGATGATGGGTACACGCTGCTGTCCTGTAAATTATACTGCTCTGTGTTGGATCGATCTTGGTTATTTTTAAATTTTTGCCATAGACTTTCTGCTTGTTCATGGTGAATAAGGTGTGCAGGTTTTGGTATGTGACACCCAGCCTTCTCACCAATGTTTCTACCTTACCAGGCTTTTCTCGTCTTCCCTCTCACCCTGCCTGTGCAGTCATCCTTGTCCATTTGAACTAAATGTACATAGAATCATAGAATGGTTTGGGTTGGAAGGAATCTTAAAGATCATCTAGTTCTATCTCCTAATCTCTCTCTATGTGTTTCATTCCAGCCTCTTCCCTGGACTGTTTTAGACATCCATTCTTAATTTTTCTAAAACACAGTGAGTGTCATTTGAGCTCTGTCTGCACTGTCACAACTGAATCCATCTGTGCTCATTCAAGTATGTCCTTATTTGTGTACTGCTTTCCTATCGACAGGTGTAGTTCTCGGAAATACGATAGGTTCCTACCTGCCAAGTCCTATTCATCCAGCAGCTGAAAGATGCTTAGAAGCCATTCATCAAGAGTATGAACTCCTTTTGAAAGACAGACCTGAAGGGCATGACATTTAACTGTACCTGCCAATCTTGACATAGTCATTGTGGCAGCTGGGACATCCCGAAGGAGAGCGCCTGTGATATGCTTAGGAAAAAAGAAGATATGCTGTTAGCCTGGTGATTGAAAATTGCTTGCCTATGTAAATTATCAAAGGAATTCAATTCTTGTTGGGATGAAACTCTTCTCCTGGTGGTACTCATTTCAGCCATGCTTACAGGAATGGATTGCTTCTGACAGGAGGAAAAATCTCATTCTCCTTCAGTATTCTGTGAGCTGGCTTCCATAGGTGGACAGGTATGGCTGATTTGATCTCTGCAGGGCTCTGTAGCAGGCTAATACCCAGAAACAACAGATTCATTGCATGGTAACAACAGCTTGCTGTGGTATTAGAATCTGACTTTATACAGATTTTATACAAAATTCATGAGCTTGTGTAGAGAAAAGCGCTCACTGTGGTAAGAAGCACTCTCAGCTTCTCACACTGCTATTGCAACCACAATCACTGGAGACAGTTTCTTTTTTGGTTTGCTTTTGTTTTTAGACCTCTGAGTAATGAGCTACCAAAGATAGAATGCATTGATAATGTTATGACTTGTAACTTGTAAGTGGTCAATGATCTGACCCTTTATGAAATACGATATCAACACACGGTCTGAGAATTTACAGCTGCCTTAGAAGGGAACAAGCAGTATGCAGATTGCATAAATCTTAATTTATAATTTATCTATACATTTTTTTTCAGATCTGTTGATGGAATGCTGAAATGATACTTTTATCTTTATAACCAATGTAGTGAGTTTTCGATCTGACAGTGTTCCATTGTATAATTCCCACTGCCCTGGCAATCTAACTGCTGTCCACTGTTCTGATTCATTATTTTTGGCAAGGCAAGGTAGCACACACCAGAGTTATGGAGAACAAGTTGAATTGCAATTTGTTTGAAATATGCCTTATTTTTAAAAAAGCAATGTTTCTTTTCAATATAACTTATTTTTTGTTTATCTGTATAGATCACTTGTGTTCATTTGGAGTTTGGTGTTTTATTTTTAAAAATCATGTTCAGGTTTTATTTCCAGAAAATTGAATTTTTTTCTTTATGCCCAGTACAGAACTGCTTACAGAAATAACTACTTGTCAGTAATATTTTCTAAAGACTCACAATGTAACAAAATGGAACCTCTGATCCCTTAGTCTAGAATCTTACACACTGACAAGATAAATTACAGCTTCATTAAATTAATGATTCAATAATTAAAAAGGAAGATTCAGAGGAAAGGCTTAGAAGAATGGATGAAGTATAAATGAACTCTGCATTAAACTTACCATTAAGCAGAAGAACAATGAAGCATAAATTGCATCTATATAAACGCACACGCTTTCTGTGGGGAGACAGTAGTTATTATGCCCAGGAGCATTCTCTGTAACATCTCCCACTCAGTTACTGTCAGCATCAATTAGTCCATTATGATGAAAACTTCTGAAATGATCTGAGGTTGAAGACAAATGAAAAACCCAATCTCTTAGCTTTCGGGTTATTTTCCTGTTTTAAATAGTTTGGAGGCATTGATTACTTGCAGCTCCCTGTATAAAACAGGCAACTAAATTTACAAACACATTGGTAAACATACCTTAGAAATGCATGAAAATTGCAAAGTCCTTCATCTTTTAATGATGTAATTTAGCATCAGGTTGTAAGTGTTTCATAAGGAAGTTATTAGAGATTATCTGATTTGGCATACGGCGATGTCTTCAGGGATCCCTTGTGATACCTGCATGCTGAAATGGGAAGAGGAAGCACTCTCAATTTCTTCTCATTTAAAGTGTTAAGTGAGTTTATCTGATTCTCTTTTGCAATTACTTGGCATTTCTGTCATGTACCGTATAACTAAGCATGAGAGAATTGCTGAGAAATACTTACATATTGCATAAGTGTATGTATGTAAATGGGTAAGTACATTTATATTCCTAATATAGTCTCTTAGTGGCTACAGGCTGAAAGCTGTCTGAATCCTGCCATCAGTGGTGTTCCTGCCAACCCCTGAAAATAGGCCTCTTTGAATTCCTGAGTCTGATTTAAGATTGTTGATTCAATATTTTTAGAAGAGAAAACAAGCCTAAATCAGAGGAGAAATAATTGGCTGAAAATGTGAATTGCACAAGATACATGTTCTCACTGGGCACCTCAGGGAACATAGACTCTGATGAATTTCTCTACCCCTGTGGAGTTAACTCCTGTATTAATTTTGACCACCCCCCAAAAAAAAATTGCTGCCACGGATAGTTCCTGTTGCCTCGTTAGCCACATGCAAAGAAACCTTAATTTCTGGTACTGATGCTCTTAGAGTGGGACTCTGTTTTGTGTCAGATGGACAGCACATTGTCTTGCACTTTTCTCAAGATACATCAAAACCACTTCAGGCTAAAGGGGATGTGCTTCAGAAGCGTGACTTAAGAGAAAATAAACAACAGCCATGAGAAGACCTCACAACGTATAACAGATACGTGATACAAACAAGTATCATGCGTAAGTCCTGTAATTTAAATGGAGACATATATGCAAGCACGTGCAGTCTTAGGGAAGATGGGTTGAGGGGTAGGTACAGGTTAGATTCCCCAAGTGCCTCGCTGTGGTCGACTTGCAGGGAGATATTCTGAACTCGTGTTCCGTTTTTGTTGTTTCGAGTACTAGCCAAAAGCAAATGGAGACTGCTTTCAAAATAGGACTGGAGAAACATACAAACATGACTATATAGTGTCATTGCTGTATAGGGGCCAAAATGTGTGACACGGGAAATCTCTTCTGGGTTTTTATTTCCATGGGTGTTAGAGGCCAGTAATGCCATGTATAATCTTCATTGAAATAAGGAGCTGGATTTGAGGTCTCCTCACATGAAATATTTGGCACTCAAATATAATGCTGAGTGCCTTCAGCTGAGAACTCTAAAAGATATTTTTTTTTCCTGATATAGTAGCTTTTTACTTGTAGGGTCATTATCCAGATTCAGATTTTACAAACCAGAAATATTTGAAAGCATGAATAAAAGGAAGACTGAAATCAGCAAGAAATCTTTCTTCTTAAACAATTTATGGAGTTTGGAAAACCACTATTAAAATACATGGTATATATGGCTCCCACGGCTTTGTTAAACAGAGACCACTCTAACATTAAGGCTTTTATTGCCTAAAATTGTGGAGCAGAGCCAGAAGAGAAATGTATTTAGAGTATGAAAATACACAAAGTACATGTGTAGCTTGCAAATAATCCATCCTGGAAAACTAACAGAAGGCAATAGAAAAACCACAATTAAAATGCGAGTCTTAGTGATTCTTTCTGCCTCTTATGAGACCACATTAATGACTGTTGATGAGAAAAATAAGATCAGTATTTTACACAGATTCACAGAGTGTTAGGGGTTGGAAGGGATCTCCAGCGATCATCTGGTCCAACCCCCCCCACCCCGCCAGAGCAGGATCACCTAAACCAGATCACACAGGAACAAGTCCAGGCAGCTTTTGACAGTCTCCGGGGAAGGAGACTCCACCACCTCTCTGGGCAGCCTGTCCCAGTGCTCTGTCATCCTCACAGGGAAGAAGGGTTTCCTCATGTTCAGGTTGAACCTTCTGTTTTCCAGTTGATAGCCATTGCCCCTAGTCCTGTCACTGGACACCCCTGAGAAGAGCCTGGCCCCGTCCTCCTGACACCCCCCCTTTAGATACTGATAAGCATTGATGAGATCCCCCCTCAACCTCCTCTTCTCCAAGCTGAACAGACCCAGCTCTCTCAGCCTTTCCTCAGATATGGAAGGTGCTCCAGGCCCTTCATCATCTCAGTGGCCCTGCGCTGGATGCCCTCCAGTAGCTCCTTGTCCTTCTGGACCTGAGGAGCCCAGAACTGGACACAGCACTCCAGGGGAGGCCTCACCAATGCAGAGTAGAGGGGGAGGATAACTTCCCTCGACCTGCTGGCCACGCTCTTCTTAATGCATCCCAGGATGCCATTGGCCTTCTTGGCTGTGAGGACACACTGTTGGCTCAAGGTCCTCCTGTTGTCCACCAGGACTCCAAGGTCCTTTTCCCCAGAGCTGCCCTCCAAGAGAACAGCCCCCAACCTGTACTGGAACATGGGGTTGTTCTTCCCCAGATGCAGCACTTTACACTTGCCCTTACTGAATTGCATTTGATTTCTCCCTGCCCAGCTCTCCAGCCTGTCTAGTTCAGGGGACTGACTAATTTATGGTATCCCAGTTCGGTATCGTCACCAAACTTGCTGAGAGGACCTTCTATCCCTTCGTCCAGGTCACTGACGAATACATTGAATAGTGCTGGACCCAGCACTGACCCCTGGGGGATGCCACTAGCCACAGGCCTCCAACTAGACTCTGCCCCATTGACCACAACTCTCTGAGCTCTTTCCTCCAGCCAGTTCCCAATCCACCTCACTGACCAACGGTCCAGTCCGCACTTCCTAAGCTTGGCTATGAGGATGCCATGGGAGACCGTGTCAAAAGCTTTGCTGAAGTCATTTTATATTAATTGTTTATTTTAAACATTATTATTAAATTTACTCATATTCAGTAGTATCTGAAGCTGCAAACATCTCAGCATATTGCAGGAACAGCTGGTGAGGCTTGGATGCCTTACTCCCCATGGCTGGGGATCTAGAGTGGGTGGAGGGGCTGTGTTTTAGCCCTTCAGCCCTACGTGCATATGCGCTTCCCAGATGCACTTTTCACTCCTGACTGGTTTCAGCATCTCCCTTCTTAGCAAACTTCTGTAAATCCTTTTCTTTAACACTCAGTCTAACCATACACTGTCTGTTGACAGCACCAGTCATGCTGACCTTGGAGCTGTACGTGTCGGTTTTAGGCATTGCTCTGCATAGCCAAGTCATGTCCAGATTCCTTGACTCTACAAAAGAGCTGAGGAAGTGCACTTCAGGGCTGCAAAGCTCAGAACTGTCTGCATTCAGAGGTACAGAGAGAGGAGATCAGTCTGTTTTGCTACATAATTTTGAGTGTTCGTGAAGAACTGTATTTTCTTCTGGTGTTGGGGAAATGTGACCCCTGATAAACTGAAAGTGAACCTGTGCAATGATAAATGTCAGCTTTTGGGGGAAACAAAGTGATGAAGCATTGAGTGAGCAGTCAGTGAGGCAGGAAATGGAGTGGCTGGTTTGGGCTGTAATAACAAAGTGGGCTTTTTGGATTTGCTGTTGAGTGAAGAGGTTGAAGACAGTGGCCACTGTCTTAGCTAACAGGTGATGCTTGGTTTGAATGTGAGCTATTTGTGAAACTTGGAAAGCGAGTCATTTAAAAATGAAGATCTTTAATAATGCTTAGGGTAGCAGCAGCAACACTTAACAGCCAAATCAAACTCAAATGTAATCATTAGCTAAATTTGCTGCTATCCTCTAAATGTCCCTCTTCTGTCCTTGAGAGTTGTGTCCTAAGGTGTAGATTACACCATTTCCAGAAGTGGGGAGGAAATGAGAGCCATGGAGGTTTTAACTTTGCCCAAGTTTCATACAAAGGCACAAGTGATGCTAAAATTTGTCTTTCTGAATTTTAAGCCCTGTACTTTAGAGCATTAAACTGTTCACCCACTGTGCTGGTTAGTCATGAGCTTTTTTGATCCAGAAATTCTGTTTGTATGTTTCTGTATTAACAGTTTGCCAAATCATCCCATGCGCTATGTTTTTTTCTTAGAACAGTGACGATTTTGGCAACATGCATTTAATAGGTGATTTTCTTAATATTCTGTACTTCCTTTTGGAAAAATGTTTTTTTTTTTCCTACCTTCTTACAGTCCAAGCTCTTTGAACCAGTTTTTATTCTTGCAGTACTTTCAGTCTTTAGTTAAAATTAGCAGCTTTGTTTTCCCATACCCCTGTATGTTTTATTTGCATATTTATAAATGTTTACTCAAGAAGGAGTGGGAGATAGTGAGAGGAAAGGGAATAATATTATTCAAAAGCCATTCAAGTTTTCACTTTTGCAGAAAATAATCTATGGACCTGGCTGACCGTGAGCCAACCATGCCATTCTCTTACAAGAAGACAGGTTATAGTAGTATGTATAAAACTGAAAGAGAACTACCTGAGGTAATCCTTTCAGCTTAGCTTTGATAACACTTCAGCTGGACTTCGGCTATCTGGAGAGAGTCCAGAGGAAAACTGTGAGAATGATGAGCAATCCCAACAACCTAGCTGAAAATTTTTGTCTGGAAAGGAAAGGAAGTACGACACGTAGGTAAAAGACTACGAAAAAGGGTGGGAAATAACCTGCCCTTCATTCTCATGGAACAGGAAGGGGAGAGGTAAAGCCATTGAATTACATCAAGAGAGACTTGAGGTACACATCAAGATAACCTCCCTAGTGGCAAGGCTAGTCATGCATTTGAACAGCTTCCCTGGCGAGGTTGCCAGATCTTTTCAGGTCTTTGTTGGTCTTTAGAAAAATCTAGTAGGCCGAGATGAGAGTCAAGCAAGGATTAATTGATCTAGCTGTGAAGAGTACGAGGGGACCAGATGCTATCTCGCATCACTGCCCCGCCATATTTTCTGTAGTTCTGTTAAACAGGTCACCAGTTACCTGTACCCAGTAATTTGTCTTGCTTGAAAAGGAAGTTCAAGTGATGGAGTTGTGGGTTTGGTTTAATTCAGCCTCTAGTAGATTTCAGTTTTCACTTTATTTCAGTCTTGTAAAAGATTTTTTTCCCGCTCATTTCTATTCTTGATTCCTCAGTATCTCTTCTACTTCATTAAAGATCAGTCTAGTTTTTATAGCTTTTCACACATATGGGTTATTATCAGGTACAACTGACTGATCCATTAAGTACTTTTCCTGAAATAAACTGTGGCTATTTTCTTGATTGTAAAAGGGTGCCTCAGACTCTGATTAACTTTTTTAGATCCTTGCTTTTTTGAAGTTTGATAGTGTTTTAAGTGTGGACATGAGAACTGGCTACAATAATGCTGTAATACATCTTTCTTCTCAGCTTATACTTGGTATTTCCTTGGTACTTTATCGAAAAAAATGTCCCTTTTAAGTTACTGATATGTCAGCAACAGTTTCAGATAGCAGAGTCCTGGATTTCCAGCTGCCAAGATCTCAAGATACTTTACATAAACATTGACTAAACTATTCTTCATAACATTCCTCTAGCTCAAGTAGATAATTAACTAAGCCTGGGAATATGACATGTTTCACTTATGGAAGACAGCCTGAATTTCTGGATACCACCAGAGCTATCCTGTATGTCACATGAAGTTGCTGCCTGTTCAGTCTTCTTGTCTGTTTGCATGCTATACAATACTGATGGTTTCTTTTAAAACCCTAAGAGGTGTATTAATTTCTATATTTTGCCTTGGACTGCAAGGCACAACTACTGAGCTGTCCTGTCCACAGATACTTGTAAGCATAATGCAGGGCAAAACGTAAATTCACCTTTCAGCTCTAATATGAGTGCCAAAACAAGTATCAGTCATTACTCAGCTTAGTGCTGCTAAGAAAATATTCCAGTTATTGTTCTGTCCAAGAGGCAAAGACTGCCAAATCTGTAAGAACAGAAATATGACTCAATGAACTATGTAAAACATGATGGACAAAATTTATTGTAATACTCATAAAGATATGAAGAGATTGTGAGAGGAAAAAAAGGCTGTGATATGGAACTAGAATGTTCCAAAATGTACCCCTGTTGTCCAGGGTATGCTGGTGAGGCAAGTGGAAGTGTTAAAGGAGGAAAACAGGTTAAAAGCCATAGATATCTGAATGGAGGAAAAAAGGGAAAGAGGATGGAAGGTTCTGTTGGGTTTTGTTAGTGTTTCCTTGAAAGAAATTAGGGAATACCCATGCAGAGAAAAAAAAGTTGATGTGAGAATTTGAGTGAGTTCACAGTTGCAAAATGGTATTTCAGCTAAGGATGTGAGACTTCATGGTGTTAGTGAAGAAGAGTTAGAAGGTAAAAAGTTTGAACCCAAGAAGGATCATAGAATCACACATACCTCAATTTGGAAGGGATGTATAAGGGTCATCTAGTCCACCTCCCTGCTCCTCGCAGGACCACCTAACACTAGCCCATATGACCGAGAGCATCATCCAGATGCACCTTGAGCTGTGACAGGCTTGGTGCCATAAGCACTTCCCCGGGAAGCCTGTTCCAGGGACCGACCACCCCCTCAGTGAAGAGACTTTTCCTAATGCCCAACCTGAACTTCCTCTGACACAGCTTCATCCCAATTCCCTGTATCCTGTCACTGGTCACCAGAAAGAGTAGATCAGCACCTGCCCCTCTGCTGCCCACTCTGAGGAAGGTGTAGGCTGCCATGAGGGCACACCTCAGCCTTCTCCAGTCTGAAGAAGCCAGGTGACCTCAGCTGATCTTCCTTAGTCTTGCACTCAAGGCCTTCCACCACCTTGGTCACTCTCCGGACACACTCCAATAGTTTGATGTCCTTATACTGAGGTGCCCAAAACTACACACAGTCCTCTTGGAGTGGTTTATCTAGTGCAGTGTTGAGTGGCACATCACTTCCCTTGCCCAGCTAGCCATTCTGTGCTTGATGGCCCTTTTGGCTGCTAGGGCACAGTGTTGACTCATGTTCAACTTGCCATCAAGTGGATGGAATGACTTGGTTGGAGAAATCTTAAAAATGCCTGTGAAGAGCCCATTTTTCCTTCTGTTTGAGACAAGTATTTTCAAAATGGGTTCAGAAAGAAGTTTGGGAGTTTCAGCGAGTTCCACGCGTCACAATTGATGCAAACTGAAGAGAGGAATAAAACATATAACAAATACAATCAAAATAAAACTCAGGCAAATTATGTGTTGTCTTCCATTGGGCTTAGTTGTAGAAGAGTTGTTTGGCTGGAAATGGAAAGAAGTAAAATATGGGAGAAAAACAATAAAGAGAAAATTAGGATTCCTTAGGCCAAATATTGCAAGCACAAACATTCTGAAAATAGTTTGAGATGCCAGAACCCATCTGTTGGTATCCCAGCATATTGGAGAAGCAGGACTTCTCAACAATCCATTCGGACTTGTGAATCCAGGTCATGTGTCTGTTTGGAAATAATCCATCCTTCCTCAAGTGCCTGTACAATCATAGTGTCCATAGTTTACCATCTTTCTTCCAAGGCATGTCATTTATATCCTCCTCTTTTTTAAAGTTCTGTATCTAAACGTACATATTCAGTTCTGTGTCTAAACATACAAAATCATGGAAATCATACAAAATCATTTTCAGGACTGGGTCTTTGCTTAGATACTCTTTTGAAGACCAAAGGATCTTTTGGCACATTACTGTCCATCTCATCTTCTCCGTTTTATTATTTTTGGTAGGTTAGCATGGGACGTTCCAATCAAGGGAGTGATGAGTCTCGGTCTTTCTCTTAGTTTGTGAAGCAAACTAGTCCTGGATGGGCCCTGTTTTAACTCAGTGCTGCCATGTGGGTTAGAATAATCAAATGTGTTTCTGAGGAAATATGTGTCTCCTGAAAAAGCCTCACCTGTATAGTTTACTCACACAAATCTGTGCTTTCCTCTTGTTGAAGTTGCAGGATTTCCAAGAATCATTTAAAAGGTGGCAGCTTGCCATTTATACTTCTAGCTCGCTGCCTTATGTACAGTAGTGCCTCTTTTTCACATATAATGAAGTGTCAGGGCCAAGTACAAATATAACTGTCTTATGCTTGTGAGGCTTGTTCTAAACTGCAGTATTGCAAATAAACAGTGTCACTGCATGCAGTCTTTGTGCTATCACCACTTTCTACCAAGAATGAAACAAAATGTTCTGAGTACAATTAGGTAATCAGAAGTTAGGACATTTCCCTTTTGTCGCCCATAAAGTAGCTAAGAGATCATTTCTGCTCTTGAGCAAGATTTCAAAATATTTTGGAAAGACTACTGGAATAATTCTCCCTGTCCTGTTGTAGTAAGATTCTGACTTTGTCACATATCATTTCCACTTGCTAATGCCCTATCGAGTGTTTTGAAACAGGAATTTGTCAGTAGTCCTTGGTAGTTCACTTCAGTCAACAGCTGCCTTAGACTTTACAACTTCGTTTCAGTCAAAGCTGTCCCTTTAATTTTGGAAAAGAGAGTTGTGGCTCACTGGTCATTTTTTCTCTCTGAAATTAAGAGTTTTTTTGAAATTCAGCAATTAAATTAACATAAGGCTCCTTATAGAACTACATATAAAGGGAGCACACAGTTAGATTCTCAGCCTGATGAAATATGAGCAGGCACTTCTGAAAAGTAGGATATTAGAACTTGACTGTGTATGCTGTGGGGCAGATTAGGTAAAGACTTGCCATGCATGGACCTTCCTAGTACTCTTGTTTCATGATGTGAACAAGGAGAGAACTCTGCTTACAGGTTTCACTTCAGCTAACCACACATAGGGTGTTTTATTTTAACCTTCGTTGCTATTGCATATTATTCTTCCATTGGATGGAAAATGCCTTCTTCTATTTTCAAATGTCTTCAATTTTTCTCTCTGTTGAGTTCAAGGTTTTTCTCCTTTGGTAGTTGGGGGAGTGGGTTGTTTTGGTTTCCTTCTTTTCAGTATAAATGAAGAGGTGATAACCTTTTTACACATTGTACTGAGGAAGGATTCCTGAGAAATATGATGAAATTTTCACTCACTATCACATTTTGCTTTCAGTTATTTGTTGTTTAGGGATCTAGCCCTACATTAAAATGATATATATGAAAGGATTAAAATTCTATGAGTAGAAATCAAGACTCCTGTTGCTCTTTCTTAAGCCAGTACTAGTACTCAGAAAGGAAGACTCTCTTTTAAAATGCTACTTTCTTCGTGTTAAGGTTAGGACAGTGTGGCCTTGGCATCCAGTCTGAATGTATACAGCATTTCTTTAGATGTTTTCTGTGGGGTTTTGCAGACTGCTTTCTTTTCCTGGTTATTGAAAGAGTGTGATACTGTGAAATCTGGTCTTCTTTTCATAGTCCCACCCACTAGAAACCAATATCATGAATTATTCAATTAGTGACAGTACCATGGCTGACTTCTTGAAACTCTTAAAAAAGCTGACTTGCGTCCTTGGGAAGAAGTAGTCTGCCATGTTGAATTAATGTTATTTTTATTTAAATATAGAAGTACTACTAATTCAAAACTGGTTTAGATGCTGCTGCTGTGCCAAATATCCTGGATAATGTGTTTAGGAACTCTGAACATAACAAATGATGCATTTCTTTTTTTTTTTAACGGCATGCCGTTAGAGAAAAAGGAAATGTTAGTTTCTTAAAATGACTGGTTTATAAATTACTACACTGTAATCTGTCATCCAAAGAAGTAGCAGTGAGATACTACTCATCCACACCCTCTTCTTGGTGATTCAGCTTGGAAGTCCAGCTGATTTCCACCATGGACGTGCATTGAAAAATGAGTCTTGATCAGTCACCCTGACTTCTCTTTGCCATTTAAACCTGTGTTTGTGTGTTTTAATGTCAAGGTTGGCATGGGATCCTGCGTCTTGGCCAGTCCCCAGCGACAAAAGGGGTTTCAGGCAGCCACTGCTGCTTGAGTGAGAAGCCCAGGTGCTCCGCTCAGGGCCCCTGTGCAGGCTGCCCAGCTGGTGGCCTTCCCCAGGGGACAACAGTGCTGGAACACCCGTTCAGATTTTGTTAGATTGCCTTCCCACTGCCAGTGACCTCAGCTGTTCCAGAACTCATCTCTTGTGTCTGTTTCCCCTAATTTTATGCAGGTGCTGGGATGGCTGCAGAAGGTCGCGACTTGCAGTTGAGCTAAGGGAGGCGTGAGGCATCACCCATCCCCTGCTGACACTTCAGGTATGTAATAACTTTTATCTTACCTGCAAGTGACTTAATTATAAATGTCGGCTAAGCAGAGGGATCAATAGTATCCTCTAGTGCTCTGCAGATAATCCTCAGTGGTCTCCTAAGCCATTCCTACAAAAAGTGATAATGATGTTATGCAGTATACAGAATTCTCATTGGGATCCATTCATATTTTATTACCCCAAACAGGAGAGATACTGAATTGATTGACTGTCAAAAATTCAGTCCTAATGTAAACTGATGACTTCAAACCCGTTTCTACCAATCTCTAGTACCCAGCATCTGAGACAAAGGCTTGGTAAGTGGTGGAAGTGATTAAAAGCCACATTTCCTTCTCAGAGAAAAATTATTATACTATATTTAAATCAGCCATTTCTCATTCATAATATTATTTAAATTATTAATTGTCTGGCTTTTTAAATGCACAATATTAAAAAAAAAAAAATCTGTGTTTTTTCCAGGGAAAGAGACCATAAAAATATGTGTCAGAACATTGTAGATAACAAATCCTGGTTTAAATGACACTTAAATGATATCTAGTTTGAATGTGTGTATTGGATCTAATTCATATCTGGAGTATATTACTGAAAGCTTAATGAGATTACAGTGGGGTGAATTTGAATCAAACATCACAGAATTACTGTGATATAAGGGATTCATTATATATGGTTCCTTACATACTGTGATACAAGGAACATCACTGTGGTATAAGGGATTCTGCCCTACGGTTGCTCCTGCTGTGGAACTGGAAAGCTGTTAGCTGGTGTTAAATGGCTGCATGAGACTTTACAGCTGCTACCTGTGCGCTACAGCAGTTCTGTCAGTCTTAACTGTCTATTCCTGTTTAAGTGTACACAAATGTAATATCATTAAGTAGTAATGTCATTAGAAGAGAAATTCTAGAGACTTTATGCTTTGGCTGTGATAACAGTAGGTAAAACTCAACACCCTATTCCACGTTCTTAATGTTTCTGAAAGGAGATGGTGGAAATGTAGATGCATTCATTGCAGCATGGATCTCTGCTTGGGAGACTTGTCTAAGGATATACCAGTTCCACTAAGAAAATAAGAAGGTCAGAGTAGTGAAGTGTTACTTGTAAAAATGCTTGTAAAGTAGACATCACTTAGAGTAATTAGGGACCTCCTCAGCCAAAAGCTTATTTAATGTGGTTACCATGCCATCACATACAGAGTTAAGTACACCTGAAAAACAATTTATGAAAGACTTCTCTCATTTTATAGCTGAAGCGTGGCAGCACAACCATACAGAAAGTTGCTTCTGTGCTCCGTTTTCCTGGCTTTCTGTTACTCAGTGAGCTGGTCTGTCCCTGCCTAGGCTTCCCATTCCCCCTTCCTCTGTGAGCAGCCATGCAATAAGCATGCCCAGCACTGGGAGCACAGAGTTTGGACCTGGGATCTGACCTCGCTTCTGACCTCCACCATGGGCTCACTCAGGGGTTCTGCCACCCTCTGTAACCTTGTTGTGTTTCAGTTTCCTATTTGTAAATGAAAGCTAATAATTCTTAACTTCCAGAAAGGACCAAAGCATCCAGGTCCTTAGGAAATGCTGTTACTTCCACAGTGCCTGTTATATTTGATGTGATACTGATGCTGTGTTACCAGGGGAGACTTCAAACCTTTGCATTTAAGTGTGACCCTGAGCTTGGAAATCGGCAGTGTATCATTGGGTGGTAAAAATAATTTCAGTGGTGCTTTCTTGCTTGGTATTTTCCACTAACTATAGATAGATAATATTTTGCTTAGGAAAGAGCAACTAAATTAATCCATGGATAACGTGATCATAGGGGAGGGGAGATTATGCTAACCAGATATCTTGAAAATGTCTGTAATATATATTACCTATGCCAAGTTAGTCTCAGATGAGGAACTGGAAGTGTGAGAACTGTCCCTATGTAGATCTATTAATGGCTTAAACATTATATATTCCTTTCAGTACACGTTTGACAGTACCAGCCCCAGACTCAGTCATCTGGAGGCAAGTTTGCTGTTCAGCCCTTCTGTGAAACTGAGACATTTAGTGCAATTACACACAGTGGGAAATGTTCATCTGCACATTTTCTAGGCTGCGATTAATAAAGTGTTCTAGTCTCTATGAGGTTTTTGTTTATCCTAAATGAATGTGTTGCATTCTTTCCTTAAAAATTAAACAGATGCCTTGTTATTTCAAGTCTGGAATACTGAAAGTGACCCATAGATGTGGCAAGATTAATTTGTGCCTCATTGACATTTACAATCCCAATGGAAGATAACACATGAGGCACAGCTTTAAATAGATACTGACAGTGCTGGTGATTCTGCTGAATATGCTGGAAAAAAATTCAATATCCGGCCAAAAGTAGCAGAGATGTTTGTAAAATAACTGCTGTAAAATATTCCAGTAACTGTAATTTCTTTAGCTATTAACACTTATCTAGCTACCAGGTCAGCACACCTCTCTTCTTTAAATAAAGCTCTGCTAAGTTGCCTGCTGTGGAACACAGCATTCAGAGTACGGAAACCATTTGTGGTGCTGTGAGTGCCTGAGAAAAGCTAAGAGTACGGAAATTAAATTGACTGTTCCTCCTTAATTTGGAAAAGGCATATAGGAATACAGCACTTCTCATGTTGAACAGTCTTTTAAGTTTAGGGAAGGACTTGCCTACACTGAAAATGTCAATAATACAGTAAATGTATCCATCAATTTAATACCAACATGCTGCAATACTTTTCTCATCAGCAACTTGTTTGGTGATGTTAGGCTACCACAAACTAGGTGACCACAATATGTAGGTTATGTCCACTAGTTTGTGCCTGGGATCAAATCCAAATCCTTCAATTTATAGTGTTAGGCATGGATCAGAGATGTATATATTTAACTTTAAAAAAACCCCAAACTACTCCTTTCTTTTTGGTTTTATGGCTACTCCTCATACTTCTGCTTTATCAGTTCATCATAAAATTTGAAGCATTTGCTTCTTAGCATTTAATGATACAGTCATCAGTAGGATGATTTAATTTGCAGTTAAATAAATTGAGTTAAGTTCTGCTGCTGTTGAGTCATATGTTACTGAAGATTTGAAAACAAAGGTAAGATTCAGTTTGAACCAGTCTGGCAAAATCAGGTATTATGTCCTGGCAAAGGGCTACAGGCAGTCATGTTTTATTAAGTGTTGTTCAGAAAACAGAAAGGAAACTAGGAATGTTAACATTAAAATACACTGCACAAGGTATTTACTAAATGATCTGTTTTCTTTTAAAGGCCATACTCTGCACTCACTGGTAGCCACTTTTATTCTGGCTCTTGCTTCTGAGTAAAGTATCTCAGAAATATGCTGCTTGAGAATTATTTGTGAAAAATAGATTTCCAGACTAAATATACTACACTGAACCAGTGAGAAGAGTCAGATTAGATAAATCTGTGGAAACCTCTCCTCCCACACATGGCTCAGTGTGCTTTAAAAATACACTCCAGCAAATCAAGTCTTACACTGTACAAGCTACTGTAGGGTTTATTGTGTGTGATTTGTAAAAATATGTCCATATGGTCCAATCTTGGCAGTAGTGTGTGGGAAGTAAATCTGGATTTTGGAAAAACTAAGATCAGTATTCCAACTTAGCTGCAGTGGTCCTTCTGTTAGTTCAGCAACATCAGACTGTCTTACCCCATCTACCCTCTGCATTTCACCCCATCCACACTCTGTGCTCTCTCCCAGGGGAAGCAGCTCATCCCTTTCACTGTGCTTTGCAAGCCACTCTCCTCCTCCCGTATCTTCTCCTTGTGAAGGCAGTTGCCCTCCTATTTCCATCACTAGCAGACATTAGGAAATAGAAAAGGAGGGGTCCAAGGGACTGGAAAAGTAGAGCCCACCTTACCTCCCAGCACTGATGGCAGTGGGAGGAAGCCAAGCTTTTCTTTGGGCTTTGGCTGGCAGAAAAAGCTGTGGGGTAAAACCACGACAGGGGTTCAGGCCGCCTTCACAGCTTGAAAAGTCATTTCTCATCTTCTCCAGGCAGAAGTGAGTGACACAGGCTGAATGGCACCATTTCATGGGCTAGATCTGGTTTATGAACTAGCTGCTGTAAATAAAAACCTACTTAACAAATCCTATTTTTGTTAAAGAAAGAAATGCTAGTCCTCTTTTTCAGATCTTTCTCTGTAAAGCTGTATCACTATCTCTATTAATCTGTGCTACAGCTCCTAGTAACAGATGCTTGTTTCCATGTCAGATGACTTTCAGCCAGACCAGTAAATTAAATGTACTACTCCCATCAGGACAAATTCCTCTTGAAAAAAATAGCTTTTGGGTTGTTTCAGATAAGATAGTTGCTTGAAAAATAACACACCACATGACACAAGTTTTCCTATCATTTCTGTAGTATGACACTTCAAGGTTTCAGGCTCGAAACTCTTCTCTAGATCCCTTATCAAGCATGTATGTAAGTATACCTCACAGTATCTCTAGCAAGATCTAGAAAAAGTATCTATATCAAAGGAATGCACATATTTTAAGACTTAAAATCTTTTTTAAAAAAAACCCCTTTCTTCTTAGTATGGAACAAAAAGACACAGGGAAATTAAAACACAACTGCAAGCTCTACATTTTGAGGACCTTCCTACTCTGTAAGGGTACATCTGTTGGGTACCTCCCTGCCAGCTGAGCTGTTGAGGAGAAACCTGGCTGACCCACAGTATGTGCTTTTCCTGTGAGTTTTATATGCCTACCATCAAGCGTGTCTGAGACTGGAAGAAAGCCTGCTCTCCTAGGGAGATAAAAACTCAGTTCTGGGCCAGCCAAAACCAGACCTCTCTTAGCCAAGAAACTAATTTATAGACCCCCGAGTAATCCTGCAATTAATTGTTCTCTGCAGCCCGTAGAACAGCTGACATCTGGATTCACTTTTTAAGCTATGAAAGGACTACAGACTTTGAGGGGCTTGGGGGGGGGGGGGGGGGGGGGGGTGTTATATGTGATTAAAGCACCCTGTATCTATTTATATTCAGAGGTAACTGGTTGGTAAGCTGTGAAAAATCTCTACAGACAATAATTTTTTAAATCTCTGAAAGCAGCAACAGAAAAATACCTTCTTGATTGAACTATATCAAGTCATTATTCTTTTTAGTGTATGAGTCCACTCACCTGTTACCAAGTCTAATTGCTGAAGAAAAACTTATATGCAATAAGTGAACTAAAAATCAGGACTAATTTATGCATCAGGGCAATCAAACCTCGAATTTGTGTCTGCTGTGATATTCCACGGTTTTAGTAATGTTGGGAATTTATAATCTATGCAGAAGCGATTTATCTCATGCTGGGGTACACTTCGCAGTAGAGCCTAAAAGCAGTCAGTCTCATCGTGTTTAGTGTGAATGTGGTTGCTTACACAGGATTCAAGGATGATTGGTGTCATACATATTTTAGGAGCAGATGATATCACTAATGACTTCTTAAAAAAAAAAGGAAAAAAATATTTTTTTGTAATATGATAAGGTTTTTCTAAAAATGGAAACCTTTTGTCTCTCCAGAAATAAAGTTCCCTGTGATATTAAAGTTATTCAATGCAAGAACCACAAAAAGGAACAGTCATACTCTCTCCCTTCTACACTGACAGTTTCCACACATGGTCATGTGGGTGAGACTAAAAAGACTGCGGTTTAGACCACAGGGCCTAGTATTGAGTGGGATGATAACTGATCTGCTGATTAAAAGGAGAGAGCCAGTAGCCAAGACTTTTGCTGACAGGCTCCTACACAAGCAACCTTGCTCCCTATTTCAGTATAAAGATGGGTGCTGAGGCAAGACTGCTGGTCAGGCTCCACAGCAGTTGGGTATTGTGCTTGACCAGGAGGGCTCCCAGAGGGTTTTGCTAAACTCTGTATGGCTACAGCACAATGTCCTCCCTTTTAGTTTGCTCATTTTTATTGTACTGTGTTTCTAATGTAAGTCCTGAGATCTAGCTTGGTATGGGATTTCATAGCCCTCAGGAAATGGGTTTGTGTCTGAGCAATACCTGTGGTGGTGGTGGGTGAAGGCTCAGGCTCTTGACTGCTCCTTGGGACAGATACCTTGTGAATTGTGTCTGTAAACATCTATTTCCCCATGGTCCTGTGTAAAATAACAATAACAGCAACGGAGAAATGTAAATGCACTAGTCTGTTTTGATATAAAACAGTTGAATAGGCTCCAAAGTTTCACTTTCTTAATCGGATAGTTGGTAGCATGATGGAGTTTCTGCAGAGGAAGGAGTCCCAGCATCATTTTACCTGTGATGTCTAAAAGCAAAGGTCGCAAGAATTGTTTTAGTCTGAGGTTTTAGGAGTCGTAAATGTGGAGGAAGAGGTTTACACCCACTACACTGGGGTTACCATAGCTAAAGAGCATGGTTCATTCCTATTGTTTGTAAAAGAGAGCTCACTTCGGTTTGGCTAGTCGCTTGAGTGTTTCAGATGAGCTGGTCTCTCCTTTAATTGCAGTTCTTTCTGCCTTAATGCAAATTATTAGTTTGTTGGTTTGTTTTTTTTTTTTTTGGGGGGGGGGGGGGGGGGTGTGTTTGTTTTGTTTTTTTAAATCCAGTACAGCTTTATTTTGTGATGCTAAGATGACTGGCAATAAATCCACAGACTCTGTAATGTTCTGTGGTAGGTAAGACATTGCAGAGGGTTGAATCATGCCTTACTCTGCTGCTGGGCTGTGGTGTAAATGCAGGCAAGCCACTCCTCTTCCCAATCTTTCCCAATCTCTCCATTTTCCCATCTGACCCCTACTGCAGACTGCTTTGGCATTTGCTGATGGAAAACAGTATCTGACAGCATTAAAAGACCGCTTTGAAAACAGAGTTGGCAAATTAACTTTAAGATTAATATGGCTGTTGCTATTGCTTATTTTGCAGACACTTCTGAATTTCTTTGTTAGTAGGGTTTCAAAATGTCATCTGGAAGAATAGTTGTTTGAAGTGCTTAAAAAATAAAGCACTGTACCCAGTATGTACATTATTTTATCTTTGAATACATTCAGATAGTGATATAAACTGATTTGTCTCCCAGTATTTGGAGATACTGGACACTCTAACCTTGGAAAAATCTCTGATAAAAACAGTAACACCGTCCCTCCTATGGCTCTTGGCTTAAGAGGTGTCATCAACAGCTTTATCATAAAAATGTGTATCAGAAGTGATAGGTTCAGTACAAAGGTTCTAGAGATGGTGTTTGGGTGATATATAAAAACGCTGATGTGTTTTTAAGCCACTTTGTTTGTGGACATAGTTCATGTTAGTGTGTGAGCTGCTTCATCAAAACATACTTTGAACTTAAAAGTTGGGTATTTTAATTTCCCGATCTTAACATAGGAAGTGGAGGGAGAAGTGAACTGGCATTTTAAGATTTTATGAAACGTTTGAACAGAGATCAGCTTTTCTTCACACATTATTACTTACCTCATGAAAACTTGCTTTGGTGATGCTGCATTTAAAAATACTGAATAATCTTCTCACCTTGCTGGTCTTACACAATATCTCTTTCAACCTTATGCTGGTGTACAGAATCAAGGATCTACCTCAAAATCTCTGTATATGGCTATACAAAGTGATTTATGCAGTTGTTGAATGCAGCACAGTACTTTCTGGTAGGTGACCACAGTATATATACTCAGATTTGTATGGCCTTAAAACACCAAATCAGCAGAGAATAGGGCCAGGGAACAATGCTGGTATGATCATACAGGGGACATGGTAAGCAGTTGCAATCATACTGTTTCTCGTTAACAGAGAATTTGTTAAGCAGCATCTTTTATTTGTGATTGTTTTGTATTGAATAGAAGGGCTCATATGCTGTCACACTAGTTTAAATGAGATTTAAGGTTAGCTTCACTCTGTAAATTATAGATGCAAAGTAAGTCAGTATAAATCACATCATACCAGTCATATCTAAACCAGTATGAACTTCAGGACATATAAAATTGCCCCAATTTCAAATGCAGTGTTTACTGTTACGCCTTCTGTCAAGCTGATTAATCTTTATATGTTGACTAAGTGATAGTAGATATGTGAGTAGTAGGAGTCATGAGTGGCCATCCAGAAATGCAAGTCCTTTGTCTGTCATTTACCAGCTTTCACTTAATCTGCTATTTAAGTTAATGACCTCCTAAATGCTGTACAGGCTTTGTTATGTAGTCTTTAATCTGATTAGGAACACATGAATAATTTAGCATGCAATTAAACCATGTAATTAATTTGTCCCATGGTAATGGACTGTTAAGTAGTTCCATTAGTCTAGGATAAATACCAGGGTCTTGAATTTAAATTTTACAGCATCTTGAAGATGTTTTTCCTGGAAGAAATGTTTTTAATATATAAATACTATTAAGAATGAAAACCCTGCTCCCCCTGACTTCCTGAAAGTGCCCTTTGAGGTCTGAAAGGCATGTTTGGCTTCAAGGTGATTAGAAGAAATTGAGGATGCTTTGTTAAAAATGCTCAGCTATAGCCAAATCCTGTTTCACCTGAGGCTAGCAGGAGCTTCATCATTTTGAAACGGGGTGTGGTTATAGCTAATTACAAATTTCTTCTAATTTCAGTTTCGTCTGATCACTCTGAACCCAAACATGTCTTTCAGACCTTAATGATCAATTTGTGGAAGTCAAGGGGAGCAGAGTTCTCATGTTACAGAAAAGCTCCCAGAGATCAGATGAAGGTTTATGTGTGATGTGCTGAAACCTGACTGACTACATTTGTTCAAGTACTAGGTAGCGTGCTTTTTATTTCGAGTGATACGCAGATACAAGCACACAGGAGAAGGCTTGCAAAGAAAATGACACCTGGAACAGTGGAACTGACCAGCTGTGCAGTGGCAATCCAGCAGCACATATAAGAACGTTATTCAGTATTAAGCATGTGAATAATCCTGTTTTCCCTCTTGTTCCCGCCCAAACTCCCAGTCACGTCAGAGATTGCTTTCCACCAAAATTCCTGTGCTTCATCACTTCTTCATAATTTCTGTGAGGTGCAAAGTACTCTGGCTGTGTTAGAGGAGTTATTGAGCCATGTTCTCATGTTAAATACGGAACGTTTCCGGCTTAGAATCAGACTGCTTAGAATTTAACTGCTTCACTGGACTGGGGCCACACTGCTGAGTCCTGACAGAATGTAAACTTTAATGCTAGCAAGACACTGAAGAGTTTTGGTTTGGGTTTGTTGCTTTGGGTTTTTTTCACACTGGCGCAGAAATATTTTACAGCACTTGAAATACTTGGTGTCTTTACGTAAAGTGTGACTAGGTTTTCCTTTTAGCAAAACCACATCTTTCAGTACAGATTACTAGGGGTTGGTTCTAGATACAGACTCAGACATTTACTTTTCCTTTCTTGTCATGGTATTTGACATTAAATTGATGCATTGTACTTCTTCAGACAAGCTGGACTACACTTTCTGCTCATATAGAGAAATTCTCACTTTTATTTGCGATTGATTGTACAAACAAAAAAAAAACCCCAAAGAGCTAATTTTGTCTTTTGGATGACTGTTATCTAAGTATGAAAAATATTTAAGAAAAAAAAAAGAAGAAAAATCCTAGGAAAAGATACCATTGTAGCTGAGAAGAGTGTTTATAGGCTGCAAAAATTACCACTCTCATAAACAGGTCTGGATCCTCTTCCTGAATGATACAAGTACATGTAAAGCTGAGTATCAGCTCAGCAATTCACATTTGCGTGGTAGCAGCTCAGTGTTGCAATTTCTTTCAGCTGAGATGCATCTATTTTGCTGTTTTGCTGTGTTTTGGGGGCTGAAATGCAAACAAAGGAATTAAGTCTTCTACAAGTTCAAAATCTTCTATGTAGGAGGAAACTTCAGGCTGTAACTTCAGTTCTCTTACCAGTTGTCTTCTAACAGAGATGATCTGCTAGTCTTACAGCTAAGATGCTCCCTCTGTCTACCTAGTCCATTAGTTTATGGCTGTCAAAGCATAACAGATTTTATTGTAAATAAAGAATTGACACACCGTATGCCACAGCCATCCTTAGACTTCATAGCCCAGTGCTTGAAGTATGACTTTACAGCAGGATTAACATAGAACAGCTCTCAATACAAGCCCAGAGCAATGTCCAAACTCTGGGTTCACTGAATGCTCTTTAACCACACCCACAAACTGATAACCATTTGGCCTGTTACCAGTTTAAATGCAGTTTAAATCAGAGTAGTTAGCTGACACACCAACCCATGGGAAAAAGAAATCAGCTCTGTAAAAGTATTGAACCTGTCTATTACAATAGACATAAAATAAATTTGTGGTCAAAATGAAGCTTTCATATAGTCTCTATTCCAAAATTGAATGTTTGTTTAGGGGAAAAAAAAAAATCTAAATCAAAAGTGAGTAATTATTTTAATAGATTCCATTTTCAATTTTAATACCTAAAACTATTATGAATTATTTAGCTTACATAGAGCTCTAATTAATAATATAAAATTGCCTCCATTCCATAGTTTTAGTTTGTCATAATGATGTATGTTCTAATAATCCTCAAATTTGCATCAACCCATGCATAATAAATGCAGCATTGAGCCAGAGTCCTTCCTTCTTTTCCAGTGGTGCTGTCTTTTGTTGTTAGGTTTTGGTTGGGTTTTTTCTGAAATGTGCCCTTTATGTGTTTGGTATTTTCTTTAATTACCTAATTTCTGCTTCTACAGTATTACTCCTTGTTCTTTTAATATCCCAGATAACCACACACCCTAGGTGAATGGTGTGTTGTTCATATCAACTGTGACAATTTGTTATTTCTGTTTCTTAACAGGGCTGAGTATAGAGCCTGACAAGGGTTCTATAAAAACAGGCATTCATCCAAGTGCTGCTGATGACTCAATCAAGCTGTAATATCAGCAAGCAAGGGAAGAAGTCTTTAGGTCCGTGGCAGTTTCAGATTGTGTTGATTGGAAGGGCTGTAATTCATTTCATCTGCAGAATGACTCTGTCCTGTTGGCATTCAGGGGAACAAGGATAAGCAGGCAAAGTGATTGAAGCTATGGGTGATCAGCCAAACTGGTCTGAATGCCACCCAGAATTATTCTGCGAGGGTATGTGTTTGGTAGTAATTACATAAACAAGGTCCGGGACAGGCCTGGAGAGCCTGCAGTTACATTCCCCTCTCAGCACTTGTTCTTACTTGGTGGTGGAAGTATTGGTGTGTGTTCATCTGCATTGCACACCCCTGTGTCCTTGCCTGTCATCTGATAGAATGACAAAACGTAACAATGTACAGAAAAGCTTCTCAGATTAATCCTTTGCTCAATAATTTTGTGGTTTGGTCTGCAGCAGAGGGGCCACCTTTGCTTCTGGACTGGCTGCACGTGTGCTGCTTTGGCAAGCAGTGCTAACCTGGAGGAGGTTAGAGGGAAAAAACACTCCCATATTTGAAGTACAGTGAATTAACGGAGGTGTCAAAAGCACAAGTCCCTTCATATGCGAAGTTTATTGAAGTGTAATGTCCTTCTCCTTCCTTCAGGTTCTTTCAGGTTCAGGAGCTATCTAAACCTAAAGATCTCACTTCAAACAACAGTTTTGTTTATGACCAAAACTCCTTATGGTTTGTTTACTCTGTGTGTTACCTGACCAGAGTAGATGCAAACCACTCAGTTTGCTGTGACTAAACTATTTCATTTCTCAGCAATTTTCTTAGGCCGGTTTAGCCTGTTATGCAGTGTTCACGTCCCACTGGAGAGTTGTCATGTTTAAATTCACTTGTGATTGACCTTACTCCAACATCACTATAGAAAAGGGCCAAGAATGTGTTTTATCCTTTTTATAACTCCTGGCTCCCTTTCTGTACTGAAGCAATTAGCCTGAGCTGACCTCTAGCCAAATGTTCCTGTGGTCAAGTTTCAGCTGGCTTGAGGACAGTCAGCTGCTGTAATTTTTTTTTCCCCCCTGTTTTTAGCTCTCTTCATTCTTACAAACTTCTGGAGCTGGATAAGATATAGACTATTATTCCTTAGAACAGTGTGTATTACAGGCGCTGATTTTTTTTTCTGTTAAAGAAAAGGGACTTTATTAGTGGCATTTGTCTTTCACACACATACGGGGTAGGTATTGGGAGGTAGGTGTTACTGTATTGTAAAAGGTCATTTTTATCCTGAAGCCAACAGAGAAGCCGTCTCTTGCTAGGTTAGCACTGCAGCTGCCAAACAATGCTGTTCTTGTTGGCAGTGAGCGTGCAAGTGTGTCTCAGAGGAAGAGCAGCGGGTGGTTGCAAGACAGATTTGTGAGAAGTTTCTGCAAGGCAGTAGTTGTCTGATGTGGGGCAGATGGCATTTCAGATGACTCTTCTGAGAAATTCTATTCTGTGCCACCAAAAGTGGGGCAGCCCCTGCTTTGCACCAGATTTTCTCCCATGAGACCTTGACTGTGTGCCCTGTCCCAAGGGCTTTGGGTTTGAGTTCCAAGGAGACGAGCACAACTTGCCCTTTCCAGCGGCTGTTGTACAAAAGGTGGAGCACGGCCCATCCATATTTTCAAATGAGAGACATTGCCATTTTTGAGCTCAGTCGTGTCCGTGCTGGGCATGTTCAGAGTACACCAGTTAAATGTTTCTCCCACATGCAAATTGTCTGGATGGATAACTCAGTGGAGGATCCAATGAGGAATTAGGCAGAGCAGAAATACTGTTGCTTTCCCTTGCTAAGATAGTGCCATTTGTGAGAAACCACTGAAGGATCATCGTTGGTTTCTATACCACGTTTTAGTAGCAAAAAGGCAAGGGATTAAGCAGCAATTTTGATCACCTTTGAGGTTTAGGAACACAAGTGAATCCTGGGCCCTGTTTCAGAAAGCTAGACGTTTTATTCAAGGTCTGTGGTAAGCTGGGACTTTCCCAGTAATTAGAAAATTGCTCTTAAACAAGTCGTAGCTGCTGCTGGAGGGTTGGCTGTGTCCTCCCCTCCACCTTGTCTGCTCACTCCCGTGCCTGTACTGCCCCAGCTCTGCTGCTGGGGTGCATCTTTGTGGAGTCCGAATAAACCCGGTCAGCAAACAGATTTGTTCTATAAATATTTATGGATTCATTTTAACTGGAACAATTTCCTGACGGAGTTCATTGCGTGCAGGTATGTAAACAAGTCTGCAAGTGCAAGAGAAAGAGCAGTACTGGAATGGGATTGTTTTCATCTGCAGCAGCAAGACCTTACTAAGGTTCAACATGATTTGTGGACCTCTGGGATGTATTTCCAGGCTCCTGGGTTGGTGCTCCAGCTGTCAAACCCCTCTCCCTGGGAGGCTGCTGGTCACAGCACAAGGACGGAGGGGATAGTTGTGCTGTGACAGCTGCACGAGGGGACTGATGCCAGTCCCACCACAGAGTTGTTTGGTGCAGTTAGGAGAAAGAAGGGGTGTTCACAGATGTGAGTGATAGACTTTGTGGTGACACTGGTTCTCGCACGAGAACTCCTGTGAGGTTTTGAACTTCTTGTGTGGCTGCTGTTAGGCAGGAAGAAGGAGGAAGGCTTGGAGAAATGTGGTAGGAAGATCAGTAGAGGCTGGTGGACATGGGAGAACAGGGAAGTGTGAATATAGCGGCAGCACAGGATGCCTGGGTATTGTGACAGGGAGAGAACGGGAGGGTTATAAAGTAACACTGTGCTCACGCCTGTGAAAGAGAAAACAAAACTTCAGGGAGAAAGTGGAGTGGCTGAAAGGGAGGGAGGACTGTTGGAAGGGTAGAAATCATGTAAGAGGAGAACTGGCAAATACAGAGAAGCATGTCTGTAGAAGATTTATTAATAAGAGACAATAAGAATCATTTAAACAAGAGTACAGATGGAGCAGGGGAACAATTGAGCTAGCTGAAAACGTAGCTGATCTCGGATGAACCTCGTCCTGTGCCAGTGTAGCTCCTTTCTGAGAGCAGGAGGATTGTTGGCCTGTGATTTGCTTTATGAACTTTTTCCCAGCCCTGTGCACTCCAGCAGCCTTGACTGCTGCTAGTGCTGTTCCCCAGGCTGCCTCACCCTCACAGTACCCCAGATCTTCACTAATGTGCCTCCAGTGTTGCTGTACCCCTTACTTCCTTCCTTCCCATCCACTTGAGAACGGGGGAGTTATCTTCAGAGAGACCCGTGTTTGCTGGGCCAGGGGAAAGCCCTGGCTCAGGGCGCCCGGGTGGTGCAGCTGGGCATCCCCAAGCTGGTGTGGGTGCAGTGGGGACCATGACTGGCCCTGCCAGGTCTGGGTTGGACTCTGCTAGCCTAGAGTGGTTCGAATAAATGCCTCCTATGCTGAGCCTGAAACTCAAGAATTATTGAGCAGTTGTGTTAATGAGGGTGTGAGAAATACCTTCTGATTTTCACGTTTTGTACTAAACAGCATGAATGAGTCCGGAGTCAGTAATAGTTTTGTTTTTTTCTGTAGAGTGATTCAATCTGTTCTTTTGGGGAATTATCTTTTAGATTCAGTGTTACCATAATTTTACATACCTGGCGTGTTTGTGTTTTACGGATTCTGACTAAATTCAAACTTCGCTAACTCTGCTAGGAGACTGACTAGTTTTTTATACCAGATTGGACAGCATCGTTTGTTTATTGGTAACGCCCACTTACAGATTGTTACTCATTAGCGGGCTTGGTTGTTTGGACACTTGTGATTTAATCTCCTGTTAGATGAAGAAAGAAAATGTCTAATTAAAAACACTCCGGTGTTTTGTCATACCAATTTACGGGCAAATGTGAAAGTGGAGCTATTTCTCTTGCTCCCCGCTGCCTCACTGAGCTGGAATGTCAGTGTATCTTGGCAGTTTTGTGCCACAGAACAAGAAACTGCTGCCTGTTGATTCAGCATTCGTGTTCATTTTTGTGTTGTAGATTTGGTTTTGAAGGTCTCCAGTTGCCTGTGTGCTCCACAGGCATGGTTGTAAATGGTCAGGTAGTAATCCATGGTCTGTGTGTGTTCCCCCTACTGCATATGGAGATGGCATGAGCTTCTGGGGGCATGGTGCAGTTCTGTGCAAAGGGCTGCACTGCCCGCAAGTCCAGCGTAGCCCAGCTTTGGGTCTTCCCCATTGCTATCAGATGCTGGTGATAATGACAGGAGCAAAGTAGTGTCCCTCAAGCAGGATTCTGTGATGGGGCTGTAGGCTGTGTGGCACAGGTGACCTGCGGAGGAGTGTACTTTTTGGGGAGGTTGTAAAGGCTTGTTCAGTTATGCTTGGGTTGTAAAGGTTTGCATGCTTGGAGGCTGTAAAGGCTTGTGTGCATGTGGTCAGGTTCATAGGCCTTCTCAGATACGACAGGTGGCAGTTGCCCATGTGAGCCAGGCTCCATGGCAGCCCCTCAGAGCAGGGTGGCAGAGCAGGGGCACCAAGGCAAGCCCTCAGGGTTGTGCAGGGTGCCAGCATGGAACAGAGAATTAGACGGGGTCACTCTCATTCTTACAGCCTACAGTTACTGCTGCCCTCTCCACTCTCCCGGCGTGCTGCCTGCCACAGGCAGTGGCCGTAGGTACCAAGCTGGTGTTTCTCTGCTAACAGGCACTTGGCTTTCGGGCGTGGGTGCTAGCTTATTAAAGTGCATCACTCCTCTCAGCTTTACGGCATGTACTCCTAGATTTGGGAGGGGTTTTACCTGGCATGCAAAGGTTATTACTGCTTCAAAGGATCATGAGCTCCAAAGGGTATCATCATCTCTTTTTTCCCTGAAAGGAAAACTGTTCTTTTCCTACTTTCACGTTTAAACTAAGCGAGGCATTGGGATCCATCCTCCAAAGGCTACCGTTGGGGATTGTGGCTGCTCCCTGGAAGCAGGCTGGAGATTGACAATACTTGATTTCCACCCCTCCCCCATACTAAATTAACTAGAAATCCTTATGGTAGTTCTCTTGTAAAAAATGGTATTCACTCTCTGTCCTAGACTGCAAGATGATGTACGACTTTTTGTGGCAATAAACCATAAACTAAATACACTTCTGGTTTAAAACCAATCAGAAATTCAATAAAACTAGATAATAGTTTAAATGTCATGTCATATTAGTTAGTAGTAGTGGTTTATAAAGAAACTCTCTTACTGTCTTCTGTTATTGCAGAATTAGAGGTATGGATCTTCGGCATCTGCTGTTTATTTTGGCGCTGATCTGTGCAAATGACTCACTTTCGGCAAGTGATGGTAAGTTTTATGATACATTTCTGTGCCTTTGTATATGTACATATATATAGCATTATACAAAGAGTATTTTTATATTCTGTGTATCAGGACTGTACAAGTTCCTTGATTGCAGTAACCTGGGTACCTAATATGAAAAATACGTCAGTTAATCTTGTTCAGACAGTGGATGAGACTGAGACATGTTGCAGAACGCAGGTGAATTTCATAGACAGCATTAAATGTGTGATATCTAAACAGGCTGGATCAGTGTTAGTGTCAGATAACTGGATTTTCTTTCTTAGGTACTGACATGATGAAAGAATTGTATGGTTTTTTGGGGTTTTGTTTCTTTTTTTGTTTTAAATGCTGTTTTTTTCCCTTAACAAGTCTTTTTAGTATATTCATATGTAAAGTGTAGAACTATTTGGAAGCACAGAGGAAGCATTTTAAGACTGTACACTTGGGGCCTAAGGCTGATATAAACAAGTTTCATAAGAAATATACTTAAAAACTTTTGAGTAGAGCTGATAAAAGGAATTTGAAAAGAAAATGCAGCCTCAACCAGCCAGCTGGCTGTGGGTAGCCAGCAGAAGCTTTTTTAGCAAAAAGCTCTGAACACACATCCTGTGCCGTTCATGATTCCACAAATCTGCCCAGGGTTCACATGCACTGAATATACCTCTGGAATTCCACAGTTCTTCTCCTTCCCATCGTTATTCACCTTATTCCATCTTCTGAATTGAATGCCATGCTTAGAAGTACTTGGTCAAGCTGAGTTTTCTCATGATGATTATTTTTCTTGTTGCAACCAGCAATGATTTAGAACCATTTCTCTATCACCCAGAGGCCTGTCCTGACTGTGGTGGGTCCTCTGGGACTGATCTTTTACGCATTTAGAACAAAAAATTCCCATCAACTCCAGTGGGAGTTTTACATTGTGTCAGAATGGTCTGCTTACGCTAATTATGATCTGCTCCTTTAAACAAATGCAACTTAACCTGATCTACTCTGACTTTTTCTGGTGTTTGGGAAGAGCAGTCACAGTTTTCCATAATGAAGAATTTTATGAAAACGTGTTGCCGCTTCTCCCAGAGCTACAGAGCAGCTGCAGAAAGGTGGCTCTGTAAGCAGGTGCCCCTCCTGACTGCCTTGCCAAAATCAGTGTTGGCAGAGAAAGTCAAAGAGGGCAGTTTGAGGAGTGATTTTGGAAAAAGTCAGGTGGAAACAGCTTCAAAACAAACTGAAAATAAACTGATAAGATTTTCCAAGAAAACTTCCTAGTATCTCTCATTTTCTTTTTTTTTTGTTTGTTTGTTTTTTGTTTTAGTTTAGCTCCATACTTAGGTATTACTGAATGCAAATTAAATACCTGTAGAGTTGCACGCCATGTTACATTAGCCTTTGTAGATTAGTTTTCAAATATGGTACTAAACCAAAGGGCTATGACATAACTGACTGTAGTCATAATTGTCCTACAATTTAAAGGTATAATCATCCTCGTTTGCCCTGATACAGTTCTGCATTTTCTTGGAGTTGTTGCATACTTGCGTTTTCTAGATGTCCATATTTCCAGAAGTGCTGGAGGGAGATAAGTGGTATTACTTTGTTGTTAATGTTCTTAATGGGGACATTAAGCAGAAATTAGATATAATTAGAACTCAGATGATCCATGTTCAGAGAATTCTTCCATAAACTTCATTTTGTTTATTAAAAAAGGGTTTTGGATAGGGAAAACACAAGTTTCTGTTTATTTACGTCTCTCTGTGTGACTCAGATGCTTGTCCTCTGTGTTATCAGCAAGAGAATCTATAAGGTTCTCTTCTCCCTTGATAGTTAAAGCTTTTTCTTTAACATTTAACAAATTTGTTTTGCATTCCTAGTGTGTCTGACCATTGAAGGCGATGCATTAATCAAGTTTTCACTTTTGTTCCTTACTTTCATTTCTTACTTGCAACAATACTTTCATTCTGCTATCTTCATGTCCCATGGGAAATGAGTGTGCCTATTTAAGAAGTGTGTAAGGCTGTGTGCAGGGCAGTGAAGTGTTTATTTACATATTAGAATTGAGCTGAAAAATGTGGGGGCTTTATTTAATGTGGTTTGAATCTTCCTGTGTCTTCTGAGTTGGTTAAAAGAAGAGTTTGCTGATAGGCATTTGCAGAACAAAGCTATATACTCATTCTTCCTCCTTTGTGAACCTATCTCTTTAGTGAGACCTATGAACTGAAATAAAATTTGCAAATTCCTCCTTGGTTCTGCTGAAATGTGGAAAGTCATTATTTCACAGTGAAATATGATACATGTACCAGCTTCTATTCATTGCCTCATACAGAATGGTCAGTAGAACAAAAATGAATGTGTCCTGACTTGATCCTTTCCCCTCAGTGTCTGTATTTTACAGTACATTGATTCAATAGACAAAAATAATCCCTGCCCAGTTGCAGTCTACTGGACCAATTGATTTTTCTTTTGCGGTGTAAGATTACGTGAGGATTTTTTGATCCTTGGCAGATGAAGTGTGGTCCAGATGTCCTAAATTCAGTAAAAATCTGTGTTAGAAATAAAACTTAACCACAACATCACCTTTTTGCAACTTTGTCTATACTGGTGAAATATAACTTCCATGAGCTTACCTTCAGAATCAAAAAATAAAGAACATTTTAATTGTGTTCTTGTGCTTAAATCCAAGACACAGTTCTAAATATCTATGCCCTGATTTCCTATGTTATTAAAGAATTGTGTGTGTGAAGAGATCAGAGCTTTGTTGTCCTGAAAATAATGAAACCACTGAACTTCTAATGCTGTAACACATATATTCTGGGGAGGGGAGGTGCTCAGCTGAGAAAATTAGACAAGAAAGTGTAAGTTGAACAGGAAGATTTGAGGTAACTGCATGGGAGAACATCCATTTGCCATTCTTGCATGATTTAGGACAGACTATTAGTTTATTAGCTGTTTCGTTCTTCCCTTCCCCTCCCAGTGAATGTGCTTGTACCTGCAAAAGTTCTTATGAGCATCCAACCCCACTCAGGTAATGAATCCTGACAATCTTAGATAGCTCTGCCAAACACAGTCTTGCTGAGGTTTTCCTGTAACTTGATTAGATGTGCTCCATACCTGTACCATATCTGATGCTTTGCCAGAGGAACTGGACCTGCAGTGTCACGATTCCCTAAAAATCCACTTCAGAAATTGTATTTCTTCTGGCAGCACATTAAAAAAATCACACACATTTGCTAATCTTGCACCAGAGCACAAGAGAGTGTAATATTGACTTGTACATGGAAGGCTTTTATGTCTTGAAAGTAAGTAATGCTTACATTCAGCCTTAAAAGACACTGTGCTTCAAGCTGGCTCCGTGCCGTGGGGCCAGATCCACCCTTGGCACACGATGAAATCCCATACGTGTTTCCTCCTGGCAGGAGAGGGGGTGTGAGGCCAGTAGTTGGCCAGGCAACTGCACAGCATTTGAGAGCAGATATTGGACATTTAGTCACCTATTTGCTGTCTCCAGGCTGGTGCCAAGTTCTGCTGGAGGCTTTCCATTGATTTAGCTTGGTTTTGTGGTCTCCTTTTGCAAGGAGCTTGGCTTGCAGGCTCCTTAAACCAAGGCTTTGGCTAGCATGAAGTGACAGGGGTGCCCACCATCTCTGAGATGGCGATGCTAAATGTGACCAAACGTGTCTACTACACCAGGTCTTCGAGTATAATTCAGAGCTGAGCAGGCCTGAGGCTTGCAGGCAGTGCTGACCCACACACTGTCTATGTCCTCGAGGTGCTGGCGGTATGATGGTAAAGGCAGAACAGAGGCAATGGTAGAAAGAGAGTGTAAAGGCCACAATAACAGGAAGGTAATTTCTAATAGGTGTGTAATTACCATAGGTAAATGGGGTTTGTGCCTTAGGGACTGGAAAACCTAAAGCCCATTTTCACAGCTAATGAAGATACTTTTGTTAAGTCAACAGGACTTATGCTTCTACAAGTTTAGGTTGCTTTGAAGATGGGGAATTGTGTGATTTTCAAAATCTAGTTTAATTTAGTTAATTAGGTACATGAACAAGAGAGTGCTGCATAGTGAGTAGATCACATACATCTATGCAATATCAGTTGTCATTCAAGGAGGGAAAAAAACTTGTATTCCTGTACACCTACACAACTTGTGTTTGAGATACTTACATTAATGTAATTGCAGTGTTTCAAATAGATCTCCAGCATACCCCTATGGAAGTTGGTTTACTGTACCTACTGACATCAGAAGTGGTTGAGGGGAATTGCTCCAGACACAGATTGCAAAATGTTTAGGAAGCAAAATAAATTTTGTCTGCTTGTTCTTTCTCTACAGCTGATGAGTGTAGGTCATATAAGGACGTAGAGGAATAAACTGGGAATTAGTCCCAGTTAATAAAACAATACATAAGCTCAAGCAGTTCCAAAACTAATTTCTTCCCAGTGAAAAGAAGTGGGAAATGTCTTTTATCATTTTTTATACAAGATCAAAGTTTGTTCCAGACTATTACAGCTATGCTAATTCATCCTCTGAAGCAGGTTTAGAAAGGCATTCATATTTAATGCTAGCACAATAAAATATTGGGGTGAACTGTTTTTGTACAATGTTAATCTTAAGAGCTACAAGCCTGAATTTGTTGTTCATTTTATCTAATCTGATTTTAGAAATGTATTTTTTTCCATCACAACTTTTTTTTAATTATTGTATGAAGCTGTTATGCTCAAATGCACTATTTTCCTCATTTTTATATAAGAAGTAGGTCTATTTTCCCTTCTGAGATGTATCAAATCTAATTTTTACTTCCATCAAAACGTCCTTACGTTATGCTGGTGTCTGCTTGCTTATTGTACTGGGATGCTTTGCCTGCATACACACCCGGATTAAACCATCTAAGTATAGGTGTGCACTGGATATCAAAGCTGGCAAGTATAGAGCTGGAGACAGAATCCATAACCCATGCAGAAGGCTTTAGAGTCATTAAAGACACCGCATGGCACCCAAGATGTCTGCATGGGACTCACAGCGATGACACAGGACCTGCAGGACATCTGCATCCTTCTGGTATGGCCAGAAGCTTAAACAGCTCTGTAAAAAACTTAAGGCCAAGAATCTCATGGTTTCAGGCCATCAACTCTGTTAGCTCTTCTTTGTTCCAGGCACTGTATTGGCTAGCTCTCCATTGACTACTGGGAGCTTGAACGCCTAAGGATGAGATTCATCCTTGTATGAATCTCATGGATATCCTCTAGGCATGTAAAAATCTGCATGAGACTTGTAGACAGGACATCTGTGCCTTTCGTAGCAGAGACTGGAAGGCAGGCGGAATATCCTAGGCAGTTTAAGGTCTTTAGGCAACTACAGGTCTTTAGGCAACTGGATTTTTGCCCTCCCTTGCATAAAGTGCGCTAAATATAGGTGTCTTCATTTTGAGCTGCGCCTCACCCTGATAGCTGCTTTGTTTGCCTGTGCATGATTCTGCGTACTTTCTGCTGCGTAGTGTCATAGCTGCTCAGCCACATGCTGTAGCTCTACTGCTGCAGGCAAGGGGTCTTCTCACCGGATTGATAGGATAGCGGTTGGATTCTTGCTGTCACCGTGAAGTTAAGTAGCAGACAGATGTTATCTAAAGGCATGGATTTGACTTTTGTGACACATGGAGGAATTATTTGTCTAAGCAGGAAGGTGCCTTCGAATTGCATTATATTCTCTGCTGAGAAAGGGAAATTTGTCCATCTGTTCATGGACTCAGGAGGTACCAGGGACTTTGATGCTTGTCTTGAAATACTCAGAAAAAAAATCAGTGCCTGTGTGGGGCCTTGGCTGCAAGCATGCTTTGTGATTTAAGTGAACGCAAACTTTGTAGACTGCAGTCAATGTAGTACAAGCCATTTCTCACACATGAAGGGTATTCTTTTATTTTTAACGACTTTTTTTGATGATCACGAAGACTAGACGTATTTGCATATATAACTATCCTAATCTTGTTAGGAAGTGACCAGTGATAATGAGAAAGGGCAGAATCTTCCTTAGCTTAAGCTGCAAACTATCTTGCCTCCTCTTGGTAAACAGTGGTACCACAATGTAGTTGGTAGTTATTTGTTCATTATGGTTATTTTTTTTTCTTAATTCTTTCAACTGGTGTGTCTTTGCTACAGCCTTTCTCTGCGATACCTACTTTCTCAAGTATATGCAGCAATCTAAGTATGGAACACAAGCCAAAGCAGACCTGGCAGTAAAACCTGAAAAGGTCAACACTGTGTTCACCTTATTGCACCCTGGTTTACGTGGACAGAACTGTCAAGAATGTGGATTTAAAACTTCTAACTGCAGACAAAGCCTTTAGAATAGTTGCCTTATTTCCAGAAGTTTAAGTGTTTCTGAACAAGAAATATGTTCCGTTATGGAGAAGAAATTGCTATAGAGCCATTCCAGGAGTCAGGATCAGAAAGCTTGGCACATAGAAGTGTAAGTTATACCACTCTGATCTGGCTAAGCCATTTCGGCTGGAGAGAAGATTCATTTTGGCAAAGAGCAAAGTAGTATTTCCATCATCACTTTCCATTGCGATTAGGCATGGCTTTGATGGCTAGCAGAAAAATCAAAGGGAAGGCCTTGAGTCTGTGCACTTCGGAGTTACTTTTACCGCTCTTTCTTCCTAACCAGTAATATGTATTTCAGGTAAGCCATTTATTTGGCCCAGTGTGACAGTATCTGTGCTCTCACGTGGAGAAGAAAGACAAGATGAAATCCTTTCTTCTGTGTTGGGAGCATACATGGCATTTTAACATAAAGGGATTTGGGATTTCTATGAGTGGAGGACTCATGCTGGAAATGAATTGTAGACAGGCCTGTGTTTTGTAAGAAGGCACAGAAAACAAAAACACAGTGCTAAAGTTTTCAGGTATAATAGCCTTAAATTATGCCCCTAGAAATCCATGTTTAGGCTTGTAACTGAGTAGATCCAATGGTTCAAATGCTAACCTGGGTTGCCAGAGACTGTCCTTTGTCCTGTTCTCCAAACCACATCTCTGACTGAAGACTTTCAAGACCTTGGCTATCTGCACCCACAAGCCTGCCAAAAACACTTCATGAACAATCAGCTTCAGTCAGACACCCTGCAAAATAACGTATGTGTGATAGTTATCCCATCCAGTTATCTCTGTTATCTTTAACATTCCTGCTGTTGTGTGTATTTCCTTCATCACTCTTCGGTTGCCATCGTGTTTTCTTCTCTTGAATGCAAACGCACCAGTTTGCTCTCCTCTGATTGCTAGGGTTTGAGATCATTTGCAAGAATTAGCCACACGTCTGTGGTTAGTGCCAGGTGAGGTCTGAAGAAGTCAGTCGTTCTGCCTCTCAGCTGCAAAGCTTGTAATCCTAGCATATGTCTTCATTCTCCCAAGCAGACCTTTAGACTGCAGGCAAGCCAGCAACACACCCACTGCTCCTTCTGTGAACCAGAATTGTTCCTCCTTTACCAGGGCTAAGCTGCACCCAAAACTGCTGGCTGATGGTGGCCACTTGCGGCTTGCTTTTGGAGGAGAAGCGGTTTGAGGTGCCAGTTTGAATCACAAACTTTTGCCCACACGTACAATTCAGTCCATGTATTTAAAGAGGAAGATCAGATGATGGAGATGATGCAAACATGTGCATAGCAGTTTGTTACCACTCTAACAAGTGAGAAAATTCCTAGTTACGGGTTTTATTTTAACTCCTGTTTTGATATTTTAAATGTAGTTGTATATTTCATGTGAATTATTTAAATGGTTTGTACTGAACTAGCCACATGAACTCAGCTAATAAACTGACTGTGCATCAGGGGCAAGAACAGTCGCTCAAGCAAATAAACGCTAATCCATATTATAAAAGCAGATTGCATAAGTTGTAATGAATCATTCCATGTAGCGGATCACACACAGAGCAAATTGCTTTCAATGCCACCCTCTGTAACAGGAAAAAGAAACCCTTGTTACTGCACATTCATAGCATGCAATGAAATGACCATGGGAACGGGTAACATTTTTTCGTTAATTTAAACAATGATGCAGTTATTGTGTGGTAACTTGCACTGCCTGATTTAAAATACAAGAGATTTTTATAATGAAGAGGCTGTCTTCAATGTTACACCTTTTCTTTCCATACTGTGCTCTTCAAAAGTGACAGTCAGGATCAGACTGGAAACGGAATAGAAGTGTGACTGGGAATTGGAAAGCCATCATTGAACAAACCTGGTTCCTACCAGTATAAATGACCAAGGATTGTGTGCAGCTTAGCAGTATTTTGGCACACGTTTCTCTTCAGCTGCTCCGAGGGATCAGAAGTGAAAGAGAAACATTTTAGAGTAGGAGTTCACAAGATGTCATCTTTGAATCGCACAAAACGACTCTGAAAGCTTTGTACTTGTTGTGGTTTAACTCTGGCTAGCAGAATACCATGAAGCCGCACTCACAGATTCCCCCCTCCCCTCCTCCAGCGGAAGGGAAGAATTGGAGGACAAAGACAAGGAAGCTCGTAAAAATTGAGATAAGAACTATTTACTAATTCAATCTAAATGAATATATACAAATACTACTAATAATAAGTAATTAAACCAATAGAAAACAGAGCATATGATACAATACGATACAATTATGATACAGTTGCTCACCACCCACTGACCAATGCACAACCAGGTGCTGAGAAGCGAGAGCCTGAGAGCCTGAGCCCGAGAGCCACAGCCCGAGGGCCGGAGTCCAGGAGCTGTCGCAGCAGATTCCAAGCGAACCCTATCAGCAATAGCACGACCAGGAAAACTAAACAAACCCACCAACTCCCTCACAAACGAGCCAGCACAGGAGTTAGCAAAGCAGCTAACGCAGGAGTCAGGGAGAGTGTTAGCAAGTGCCAGGAAGAAAAAGAACAAGAGAGTAAGAGAGTAATGGCTCCAAGACCCTCTCCCCACCTATGCCCTGAGCATAACGTACTATGGAATGAAATACTCCCTTGGTCAGGTTGGGTCAGCTGTCTGAACTGTGTGTCACCTACACTGCCTGTAGCGAGACAGCAAGAGCTGGGAACACAGCTGCGGTGTCAGAAGTGGAGAAAGTCCTTGAATTCAGTGCAGGCATTCCCCAGCACCAGCTAAGACCTTATCAGTACTTCTCTCTGCATCCAGGAACACAGCTTCATAGCAGCCACGGCAGAGAGAGTTAACTCTTTCCTGACTGAAACCAGCACAGTAGTGGTCACCACTCTCAGCAGAACCTGATGATTCTCAGGGTTTCAGCAGCGCTTCCAGCATAGTTGGATACTTCAGGAAGTGGAGCCACCATGTGGAGGATGGCTGGGTCCAGCCTTGTGGAATTCTCGGTCAGTTGGGTTCCATAGAGTCCCCCTGTTGCTTGTTTCCAACCTTGGCTTCTCCTCCAGTCTTCCAGAGGGACCTGAGCAGGCCAGAGAGGTGGGCCACTGCCAACCTCATGAAGTTCAACAAGGCCAAGTGCAAGGTCCTGCACATGGGTCAGGGCAATCCCAAGCACAAGGACAGGCTTGAAGGAGAATGGATCGAGAGCAGCCCTGAGGAGAAGGACATGAGGGTACTGGGGGATGAAAAGCTGGACATGAACCGGCAGTGTGTGCTGGCAGCCCAGAAAGCCAACTGTATCCTGAGCTGTATCCAGAGAAGTGTGGCCAGCAGGTCAAGGGAGGGGATTCTTCCCCTCTACTCTGCTCTCGTGAGACCTCACCTGGAGTACTGTGTCCAGCTGTGGAGCCCTCAGCATAGGAAGGGTTGGACTGGCTGAAACGAGTCCAAAGGAGGCCACGAACATGCTCAGAGGGCTGGAGCACCTCTGCTATGAAGAAAGGTTGAGAGAATTGGGCTTGCTGAGCCAGGAGAAGCGAAAGCTCTGGGGAGACCTTATTGCAGCCTTCCAGTACCTGAAGGGAGCTTACAAGAAAGCTGGAGGGGGACTTTTTACAAGGGCCTGTAGTGACAGGATGAGGGGTAATGGGTTTAAACTGAGAAAGGGGAGATTTAGATTAGATATCAGGAAGAAATTCTTCCTGGAGAGGGTGGTGAGGCAGAAGCACGGGTTGCCCAGAGAAGCTGTGGATGCCCCATCCCTGGAAGTGCTCAAGGTCAGGTTGGATGAGGCTTGGAGCAACCTGGTCTAGTGGAGGGTGTCCCTGCCCATGGCAGGGGGGTTGGAACTAGATGGTCTTTAAGGTCCCTTCCAACCCAAACCATTCTGTGATTCCCTGTTACACTCCAGCTGTAACACATCTGGAACCCAGGGGATTATCCACTTCTGAGAATGATGAAAGGGGGAACAGAAATGAGAGAGCTTGGCCTTTGTGTGGCCCTCCATAACAAGCTCTGGCAAGATTTCCATTAGGGAATAAAAGTACTTGGCCTAGGCTGTTTCTCTGCTACTGGAGAGGTACTCAAGGAACTGGAAGAAGAATACCATAGGCTTGATGCTGTAGGTGAGAGGCCAGTTAGAACTCTCTAGCTTCTGAATCTGGAAGAAGTCCTGGTTCTTCCTTAGCACGAAAAGGTTCCTCTGCTTTGCTTTCTCTTCTCACCCAGTGTAGAATTGTGCCAGCAGGGGGTATTTTTTTATAGAACTTCTCGAAAACTGTCATGCTGCTAGGAATTTTGAATTCTTGCATAATGCAGTGAAGACTCTTTTTCCTGAAGTAGATGATTTTTTTTTTTACTAAAAATCTTTGAAAAAGTAGGTAATTACATGCTAAGGGGTGTAGAATTGCCAGCAGGTAGGCTGATAGAGGTGGTAGATTATCTCAAGAGCCAGGCATAATGTCACTTCGGTACCATGTTTCATTCTCATTAAGTTGGTCAAGGAGATTTTCTGGGGAGTTTCAAAGAACACAATAAGAAACAGTTAACTATTGTGCAGTTGGGAATTTATCACTTGTATCAGCCTTGGCAGCATCAAAATGGGATGTAGCAAACCTGTTACTAATTTTTAAAAAAGACTCAAGAAGGTTAGACATCAGAATGTTCGTCCTCTAGGCAAGGAAAGTTGAAGGAAACTTGAAAAAAACATATGTTGATAAATGCATTGATAAGTATTACATGTTTGGAAGTCTGTGTGTATTGAGTTTGTGTGGTGAGGTTTTGGTAGCAGGGGAGGGACTACAATTCCTGTGAGAAGCTGCTAGAAGCTTTCCCAGCTCCAGGTCGGACCCAGCTCTGGCCAGGGACGAAGCCTTCAGTGACAGTGGCAGTGCCTCTGGGATAACCTATGTAAGAGGGGAAAAATCTGCAGGGGAATCTTCAATGGAGAGAGGAGTGGGATGTGAGAGAGACAACTGTGCAGACCTCCAGGTCAGTGCAGAAAGGCAGGAGGAGGTGGCCAGAGCAGAGGTTCCCCAGCAGCCCATGGTGAGAGGGCAGGCTCTGCCCTGCAGCCATGGAAGGTCATGGGGGAGCAGAGACCCCCCTGGAGCCCGGGGAGGGCCCCACGCCAGAGCAGGAGGATGTGTCCAAAGAGCCTGTGACTCCATGGGAAGCCCAGGCTGGAGCAGGCTGCTCCTGAAGGACTGCACCCCATGGAAGGGACCCACACTGGAGCAGTTCGTGAAGAACTGCAGCCTGTGGGAAGGACTCAGGTTGGAGAAGTTCATGGAGGACTGTCTCCCATGGGAGGGACCCCATGCTGGAGCAGTGTGAGGATCCTCCCCTGAGGAGGAAGGAGTGTCAGAGACAATGTGTGAAGGGAAGGTCTTTTTAGATCTGGTTTTGTCTCCCTTTGTCCTACTCTGATTTGTTTGGTAACTAACTACATTGAGTTTTCTTCCACAAGTGGTGTCTGTTTTGACCATGACCACAACTGGTGAGTGACCCCTCCCTGTCCTTATCTCAACCCATGAGCCTTTCGTGATGCTATCTTCTCCCCATCCCACCAGTGGAGGAGTGATCAAGTGGCTGCGTGGTGCTGAGTTGCTGGCTGGTCCTAAACCACAGCACCATGTAAGTCATGTTTCTTTCAAAAGACACTTTGTGTCCGTCACCCATACCTACTGACTCGAAAAAATAGGTTTCAACACAGAGAAATGGTGGTTCAGACCTTACAATGTGTTTTTTCAGAGAGCCTTTGACACACCACCTTTGCAAAGGTTTTGTAAAAAATGCTGGGGAATAAAATGGACAATTTCCATGGATTAAAAATTAATCAAAAGGGGAAACAAAAGAACAAATTATTAGCTCCCACAACAGAAATATCCAAGGATATTTCCCTGCTACAGACTGAACAAGCAGAAATTAAATTGACAAGATGTCTTCTGCCTGGAAAGCTCTGTGATGGCAGGGGATGGAAGCCAGTGCCGTCCTGCATGGTGCCAAGGGAGCAAAAGAGAAGGACGTGAGTGGGAAAGAGCCCCCCGAGGGCTGCTGGAGCCTCGCATCTTGTGTGCAAACGCTCAGCAGAGCACTGCGGCGGCGATGGAGTGTGGTCTGGCTGGGAAAACGTGAAGGACCCACCCAGTCCGAGAAGTGTGTCTTTTGTGGGCTGTCCCTAACTGTTACCCGGAACATGTTCAGAGAAACACCCTGAAAGGAAATATGTTTGTTCTACATTTGGTCAGGGATTTTGTTTGTTTATTATTCCCCTAGCAATGTGTAGTCTTGGCTTTAGGGCTGACATAGAAACTTTAGAAGCAAATTTGAAAACTCAGTTGGATCCAGAGTTTACCCTTGAATCCTTATCTGCTAGAACCCTCTGGTTTTTGCTTTGTAAAGACAAAAGAACCAGAACAATTACATGCCTGGCTGGCAAACACCATGTGCGTCACGTTTCTTTCAAAAGGCACTCAGTGAATGCACACATGCCTGCTGTAAAACAGGAAAGACTGTTAACATTTAATAAATATTAAATCTTAAACAAGAACATGTACAAAGTAAAGCAGTGTCATTATACCCTTTGAATTTGTTTTCTGTCTCTTCGTCATTGAAGCACGAAGCAAAGAATAATGTGATAATTTGACTGTGAACAGGAAATTGCAAGTGTTAGCAAATGTAGATAATAACTATAAATGTTAACATCATCTATTTATTATTTTCTGTTAATGATGAAATAGTTAATATTATTACTTCAGTGTAAATGCTGATGTCAACTGTAGTTACTGTTGTATAGGATTTAATTCAAAACGTCTGTTTTAATCCACTTGTATATGTGCCGGGTTGATCTTTGCTAGCAGTGAAGTGTTTTTCTGGAAGTTAAAAGTAATTATTGAAGAAATGGAAATTATTAGTGGTTCATGGTTTGGCAGGGAAAAAGAAATGCCTTTTCAAGTTCTTAGTGTCTATGTTAGAGGACCTCTATACCAGAAGTGGTTCAGGGTGGAGTGTAACGCAGAAGTGTTTTCTGTCATAGGCTATGTGTGGATATTTAGGGTTCATCCCAGTGAGGTGTTGGAAGTATAAGTCATTAGTCTGACTATTCTCCACTGCTTGATTGAGTCCATTTATTTTATAGGGCAAAGGAAGTACGAGTGGTTTAAAAAGGTATATTTTTTGTACCTTTTTTGGTATAGAGGAGGTATAAAACAGTGGTGAACAATGTGGGAAAATTCTGGGGTGTGTACACAAACAATGTAATTTATTTTCTAGAGAACTGTTTCATTCTTCAGTGGACTTGTAGGGGATGTTTGGTGTTGCTAACTACTTTATTTAGCTTTGACTGTTAACTGCCTCATCTGTTTTAGTCAGAAATTGCCCTGTTGTCCAAGGATGCCACCACTTGGCTCCAGAGCTCAGCTCTTCATGCTGTGAAGACCTATCAAGCCACTTCACAGGAAAAACACTTGCATCTAGGGCAGCTCCGCAAGTAACAAAATGGATGTGAGATCAATAACTTGTTATCTTTCCTTTCTGACTCCATAGCATTTGCACAATAGGAAGCTGTAGAAGTTAATCAGAAAAACCCAAGGTATCTCCTGTTACTCTTGGCACATGCCTTTCAACACACCTAGGGCCTTTCCAAACTGAATTAAAATCCTGGCTGGATTACATACTACTGCCGTACTTGACAAAGGTAGAAGACAAAGACTTTGCTCTTGAAAGGGTGCTCTGGGAGCTCTTCAGGATATCCAGCTGTCACAGCTGAGACTAACCTCTCATTCCTGGCCAAGCCAGTTATATAGAGTTACAGCCTTGTCCACAAAAATACTTGCATTAATATTGTTGAATTCTCCTGACAGAGACTTCATTTTAAGAGAGGTAGCACAGACAAAACCAGCAGAACTTAATGTGATTACCCAAAATATCCGGATGCTATTATCTTCTTTTCCAAGGCCATGAACACTGCTCATTGTTTGAAGTAGGATTTTCTCTGGGTTGCCCTTTCTTTCCTCCCCAAGTCAAGAAACATTTGTTTTTTACCAGGAGGAACATGCGTTACAGAATCTGGCACGTTTGCATGTGGTGCAATCTTGTGAATGTTTTGTTGAGATAAGTGAGTGACAGCTTCCAGTTGGTGTTCTGCAGGAGGTGAGGGCTTCTTTCCAGAAGTGTTGACGATCTTAAAATAAATATATTCTTCTTGCAGAGCTCCCAGTCTGACATGTTATCTTATCCCCTCAGTACAGCAGGCTTGATATTCAGCTACACCACTTTATCTAGGTGATAGACTTAAGTAGCAGTTCTAGTTACAGGAAAAACTGTGCAAGGATTACATCTATCGGAGTTAGCTTTTGGTCTGTGTTGTTCTGCTTTATAACAGAAGACTTGATTGTAAATTATTGTTGAATTCTGGTTTTCAGTTATGAGATCTTGTTACCACTGGAATTCAACATGTTTTTTCTTGCAATTTGTTGAGCCAAAAATGCAAATTTTCTTAAGAGAACGAGGCTCTGTTTTCTTCTTGTTTAGAGAAATGTCAACAGTTAAAGTCTCCCTATTTAATTTCATTATATCCCCTTGAAATCCCTTAAGAAACATGAGTTATGACCATGACAGTGCTTTGCACTTAATGAGTTTTACATCTCAGCAACTTGCAAAGATGTGTGACATACAATTAAGAACTCTAGTAATCCCAAGATAACCTGTATATATGCACTGGCTTTCTAGAAACAGCATTATTTGTCCCAAAGTCATAGCTATCCCTAATGGAAATAGAATATTAGATTTAGCATGTGGCTCTTAACCCTCTTTAGGGAAAGAAGTGGGGACCAGGAGAAACAATATATTGCTTACATTGATAAGACTTCTGGATTTAAAGAGAAATGGTCTCTCTGTGTTGTTCTCCTTGCCTGTGGAAATCTCATCATGCCTTTAGTCACAGTTTATGAAAAGCTGCTGTTGTCTTCTAACAAATTATTTCTAGAAAAGCCCTGAATCTGTCATATTGCCACAGTACTAGAGGTAAACTGCCCAGACTTCTCATATAGGTGGGAACATCCCACAGCATTTCCTGGTTGTTAACGTACACCGTAGCTTTTAAGCGCAGCATGTTAGAAAGACATATGATTTTTACAAAAATGTGTAAGAATAAATCCTTCTTCTTTTAAATCAAGGCAAGGCTTAGGTGCTAGGTAAGGAATAAAAATTGTTCCGTATTTGGGATGGCTGCAGGATGGACATGTCCCTAGGAGGAACAGAGCTGGCACACTCAAATGCCTGCAGCCCAACGTATGGGAGGTGTCGGGAGAACTGCTCTGCAGAGTGCTTAGGATGTCCTGAGTTCTCAAGTGTTTATTACAGTGCTAAGTCGTGAGTGAGATTGACTTTACTGATTAAGCCAGTGTTTTTGCCTTTTTTAATTAGTAAGTGATACCCACACAATTGGTGTGAAATTACCTTTTTCTTTTTTTTTCACTTGTTTTTTGGAGGAAACATGCTCCAGTTCCAGGAGTCACTAGCAGCTGTACCTGTCATGGGTCGCAGCAGAAAGGCAAAGGGGTGGCCATAACCTGAGCCCTTCAGATGCAGCTGAGGCATGTTGACAGCGATGGGTGAGCTTCCAAAGCCACTTTCTTGTCCTAAAGTCAGCAAAATCCCCATGACTCCAGCAAGAGTGTTCTGTAATAACGACATTGGTCTGAAACAGTCTTTCAGCATCTGGCTGTGCCACAGAAATTCCTCTGTGTCCTTGGAAAATTGATTAGTACCTGTGTCCAAGTTCCCCAGCTGTAAAGTGAGAAGGAACTTTAAGAGTAAACTCCTTAATCGGTTTGAGTCAATCAGATACTATGGTGATGAAATTGCTGAGGTTGCGCAATATCCTCTGTCAACAGCATTGCATTTATTGTGCAGAGCAAAACGATAGAAAAATGTATTTATTTTTCCAGCGCTTACGAAGCTGGCAAGCTGCCTCCTCCAGCAGGGCAGGGAAAGGTGGCTGTGTGCATGTCAGGAGGTAGGGGACAGCACCAGCAAGCAGAGAAAACACTGAATTTTTCGTCCAGCGCATGTTTGTTTTCTGCAAAAAGCTGCATAGTTGCAGAAACTGCTTTCCTTCCAACAGTCAGGGGCTTGTGCTAATGTGGTCCCATAACTAATTGTTGCTATGGGAAACTGAAATGACCACCCACACTTTTATATCTGAATGGAGCTTGTGTTCAGACATACTCTTTGATATGTGTGTCAACATGTGCACATAGTGTGTATATATATTTCTTCCCTGGTGTAGCATGGTCAAGTTGGAATACAAAAGGCTGCTTTTAATGTTAAAAATTTGATAGCATGAGCAGGACCTGGAACACTTTGTCTATGGAGCTTCTCAAATAGCCGAGATGCCAAGAGTGCTGCTTGGTGATGCGTCACTTCATTGATGTGCTCAAAGCATATAGAAAGTCCTAAGAAATTTTCACTTTTCTTTCTTTAGTTGTTGCCCATGTGAACCTGCAGCCCTTCTCCCCATGGAATAATATGATCCAAACATGAAAATGCTGGAGCTTTTCAAAGAAGAAAGTATTTTGTTTTGAATTATGAAGCCATTTTCCCATTTTTCTTGCACCCAGAAAAGGGTGTTTTGTCCTATGTTAGGTTTTCTAAAATACTTCTGTCATGAGACATACATCTGATTTAGAAAATCTCAGCTCAGATAATTAAAGTTTGGAGAAGCTGTAATTGACCCAGATGCCCACGGGGACAGGTAGTCACCAAGGCATCTCTGCTGGGACAGGAGAAGGGGTGCCACCAGCCCATGGTTTCTGCTAACCAGAAATTGCTTGCACAAGCAGGAGCTTGCATCAATTCTGTATCAATACACTCTTTGACAGGTTAAATTTGACTTATTTTTAAGCTGCTTAGTTTCTGAAAGATTTTGGATAGGCTATTGAAGCCAAGATGCTTGCTAGCAAGCTGCATTACAAGATCACTAGGGTCAAGAAGTGTAATTGTTTTGCTGTTAGTGCCTCAGGGGAGCAAAGACTTCTCTCAGTGTGGCTGCACCACCATCCTTCGAGTAGGAACTGTGTAAAGCACATTAAAACATGTTGATGAAATGTTGTGGAAAAGGCTGCACTGTCACTGGCTGAGCTGCACATTTGCTTTGGACTGAGTTTGGCACCGTTTAGTGAGACGAAAGGAACACCAGCACTAGAGTACAATGCTTGGCTTCCTCCCTGCTTGCAAAACAGTCTAACCTGCCAATTCCTCCTGCGTACCCGAATGCTGACTGGATTAGTATAAATGTCAATTATAACATCATTTAGGAGAGCAAGCAAACACTTGTTCCTGTCTGGCACTTCCGTGGTGCGCACGAGCACCTTTAGGACCAGCAGGTCCTTCTCTAAATAAAGGATGAGCCGCAGGTGTCACATGAGCATGAGCCTTAGTGTTCCCTTATCTGTCTGGCTTTGTGTCTTTTATTAGGTTGTTCCCCTGTTCTCCTCCCTTTTTTGTTATGAGGTGGTTTTTGAGTCTGGAAAGATAGAGACTGTACATATTGTTAATCTAATTTTCAGATTAGGTATTAATCTGACTAATCTGTTGTTAATCAGAGGGCTGGAGCCCCTCTGCTATGGGGACAGGCTGGGAGAGTTGGGCTTGTTCAGCCTGGAGAAGAGAAGGCTCCGGGGAGACCTTATAGCACCTTCCAGCACCTGAAGGGGCTACAAGAAAGCAGGGGGGGATGACTTTTTCCAAGGGCCCGTAGTGACAGGACAAGGGGTAATGGGTTTAAACTGAAAGCAGGGAGATTGAGATTGCGCATCAGCAAGAAATTCGTCATGGAGAGGGTGGTGAGGCACTGGCACATGTTGCCCAGAGAAGCTGTGGGTGCCCCATCCCTGGCAGTGTTCAAGGCCAGGCTGGATGAGGCTTTGAGCAACCTGGTCTAGTGGAGGGTGTCCCTGCCCATGGCAGGGGGGTGGAACTGGATGGTCCTTAAGGACACTCCCAACCCAAACCATTCTGTGATTCTATGATTTGATTGTGATGGATGTACTAATGTAGACTTGGGTTTTCAAGGATGAGAAGATGACTACAGATGACTACTTAGTGGGATTTTGAGAAGTGATAGACATTTGTCATACTGTTCGTATACTTGTATTTCCTTAAATTACAATTTGAATTTAAACTATGAGATCTGCCATCCAACTAAAATCCTTTACCTAGCAATGAGAAAGTAACAACTAACAATACTGAAAGTGAAAGTAGGAAATTAAACATCTCCTTATGTAGCTGCTTGTTGTACATATCTTGCTTTCCTAGTCTGAGTAATTTACTAATGAAGAGAAGACTTTACTAAAATAAGTGAATATAAAACATATTTTATAAAGGTTTTACTCTTTTTAAATGATCCTAAAGAATTTTAAAAATTAGTTAAACTGAATTACATGCAGGCAGAAGATGGTTCAGGCTACAAAATATTTTAATGATCAGAGTTTCTTGGTGAAATATCAATATTGCAGATTTAAAAGAAGAATAATTTTAAAAGTTTTTCCACCCTCATGGTAGCTTGTCTAACTGTTATCTGTATTTTTGAAGAGTTACCTTAATATTTCGTATGTGCTACGTGGGCCACTTAAAGAGTTTTTATGGATCTCTAAGTAGATAAAACTCTGCTTTCAATTCCTTGAAATTACATAAAAGTATCCAGATGTTTGTCATATTATAGATACAATTGTAGAACTGTGGGCACAATGGGAGTTTCTAATTGACTGCATTTTTCTTTCACTTTGTAAAATATCATACTGAAGAAGATGGATTCTTAGGAGAGTGCTTTACTTTAAAGCATGAAATGTAGTACATAATGACATATTCTAGGTGTCATATTTAATCCTTTTGCCAAACTTACCTTTTGAAACATGAAGAAAACTTTGTAATAAAATGAAGTCTTTTTTAAATAACCGAGAAAATTGCACTTAGTTGTGTTGTCAACAACAAAATTCTGCTGTTTAAAGGGTTTGCAAAACAGTTGTTCTGGGTTTCTTTTTTTTTTTGTAGCTTGTTCTGATTTTTTTTTTTTAATCCATTAATGTGAACTTTAATCGTGTTCAACTTAGCCCAAAGGTTTCCTGTGTTCCAGCTTTTCAGCTGCCTAACCTGTATAAATACATTAGGGCAGTTCTAAACCATTAAAAACAAGAGGAGATGGATGTGTGCAAAGTTCAAATGTGTTCTGCTGGCTTTTATCATCAGTGTGAATCATGTGGCAATTTAGATGCTTAAAATAGTTTGTTGTTCATAAAACACAGCAAAATACAGAAAATGAAATCTCTCTAGAGGAGACAAATATATACTGGGCATTTCAGTTTGGTGTTGTGGGAGGTTTCTTACTGGAAGGGGCTGGATTTCCATTTGTTTGTTTTCATTCTTATTTAATATTTTTTTTATGTACTTGAAATGGTGTGTGTTTAAAGCTGCAGAAACTGAAATCCTTATTTCATCCTCAAAAATGAAATAGTATGAGAAGTTAAAATGTACCCTTCCAAGACAGTGTTAGTTCACAACCATTTCACAAAACAGGATTCAGTCTTCCTGGTGAATTAGTTTCTCACCTCTTTCTGTTGTTTCCCAAGACCTCCAGCTTAATTTCACATTGCATGCAAAATCGGTGAATAGAAGTGTTTAGAAAACTTATAAAGCCCCAAAAAAAACCCATTTCTTGGGCCAGATACAGAGCCTCCTCTCTGGACAGAGGCTGACAGCTCTTCCTTAAAATCAACAGTCGCAGTGTGCCAAAACAGCAAAGCAGCGTGGGAGAGAACAGCAGTTCAGGAGAGTATATAAAATCTAGTTGATTGATTGCGATTGAGTGGATTTCTTTTTGTTTGTTTTCCATCTTGAATTATCGTCAGTGCGCACACATAAAACAGTAAATACGTGAGAAGCGAGCATAGTAAGAGGGAGTCTCTCAAAATCCGTGTAAAGTTAATCCCTTAGAGGTATAAAGCAGGCAGTACTTGCACGGACAGGCATGCTAGGGAACAGAGAGCAGGAGTCAGTGAGGGGAGGTGGCATCTCTGCTGGGACCTGTTCTTTTCTACATATTCATAAAGAACTCTGCAAAGGAGGTGAATGCTGAGGTTTGCAAAACAAGAAGTTTGCCGATGCTCTGCTAAACCGTGGAGGGCCAGCAGAAAAGCTGCGGAAAGTCCTTACAAGGCAACTGCCTCAGCAATAAGCCAGCACACGATACTCGGTGTAGATAAACGTAGAACAATGCTTGTAAACAAAATACACCCTAAGATGGCATGTAAATTCACAGACACCAAATGTTGTGACTCAGCTGGGATTTTGCTGTTGTGGCAGGCTGTCCCCTGAGAAGGTCAGCTCACTGTCTGTTGCAGCTCCATGCATCCACACCCCAGAAATGTGCGGCAGAACTGGAAAAATGCAGAGAAGGCCAACAACAATGAGCAAAGGTCTCAACAGATTCTGCGGAGGCCTTCCTCAGCGTGGTCTTCCCCGAGCTGTTATTCCTCATACGCCCGTAAAGTCAATATCCTGAAATGAAGAACTAACAGCCCCAACAGCAAAGGAGTCTCTCATGCACTTTCACAGACTGCAGCTGGGATGCTGCGTGCAGGTGCTACCTGATGGCAGCACACGGGTTGCATTAAGCCATACCATGGAGGGAAGAAGCCAACTGGCAGAGCTAATTTTACACTGTGTCCCAGGGTGTACAGAATAGTGAAAGTAATTCTGATTGGGTCTTGTCCATTTTTCTGGTTGGGTTTAGTCCATTTTATGCTAATTATTGCATCTGATACAAGCTTTCTGGAGTAACATGTTCAGAAAATGACTATTTGACTTGATGAGCCTCATCTCCTTCTATGACAACGTGACCTGCTTAGTGGACAAGGGAGAGGCTGTGAATGTTGTCTACCTGAACTGTAGTAAAGCCTTTGACATCGTTTCCTACAGTATTCTGGAGAAACTGGCTGCTCATGGCTTGGATGTGCACACTTTTCACTAGGTAAAAAACTGACTGGATGTCTGGGCCAAAGGCTTGAGGTGAATGGAGTTAAACCCAGTTGATGGCCAGTCACAAGTGGTGTTCCCCAGGGCTCAGTGCTGGGGACAGCTCTCTTCATCACCTTTATCAATGACCTGGGCGAGGGGACGGAGTGCACCCTCAGTCAGTTTGCAGGTGACATCAAGTCGGGTGGGTTGTTGGGTGGGTGTTGACCTACCTGAGGGTAGGAAGGCTCTGCAGAGGGATCTGGACAGCCTGGATCAATGGGCTGAGGCCACTGTGTGAGGTTCAACAAGGCCAAGTGCTGAGTCCTGCGCTTGGGTCACAACAACCCCCTGCAACACTACAACCTTGGGGACGAGTGGCTGGAAAGCTGCCCAGCAGAAAAGGACCTGGGGGTGTTGGTCGACAGCAGCTGAATATGAGCCATCAGTGTGCCCAGGTGACCAAGAAAGCCAGTGGCATCCTGGCCTGCATCAGGAACAGTGTGGCCAGCAGGACCAGGGCAAGGGTTGTGCCCCTGTACTGGGCACTGGTGAGGCTGTACCTCGACTGCTGTGTTCAGTGTTGGGCCCCTCACTACAAGACAGACACTGAGGTGCTGGAGCATGTCCAGAGAAGGGCAACAGAGCTGGGGAAGGATCTGGAGAACAAGTCTTATGAGGAGTGGCTGAGGGAGCTGGGGGTGTTCAGCCTGGAGAAGAGGACGCTCAGGGGAGACCTGATCGCTCTCTACAACTACCTGAAAGGAGGTTGCAGAGAGGTGGGTTTGGTCTCTTCGCCCAGGTGACAAGTGATAGGATAAGAGGAAACAGCCTCAAGTTGTGCCACTGGCAGATTAGACTGGATATTAGGAAAAGTTTCTTCACAAAGGGGTTGTCATGCAGTGAAATGGCTGCCCAGAGAGGTGGTGGAGTAGTTACCATCCCTAGAGGTATTTAAAAGACATGTAAATGTGGTGCTGAGGGACAAGGTTTAGTTTTGGACTTGACAGCACTAGGTTAACAGATGGACTCAATGATCTTAAAGGTCTTTTCCAACCTAAATGATCCTATGATTCTAAAGTAGTGTTATTTGAGTCAAACACTGCACAGCCATTTTTCAAAAGAAAGCAATAAACCAGTAAGGGTCTCAAAAGTCTTACTTTTCCACGGATATTTCCTTTGACAGCCTTATGCTAGAGTTTAAAGACATTGTGCCCAAATGAAAGTTCAGTTATTGAGCAGGAGTAATAGAAATGTAGTGCAGAATTAGGGCAGCTCCTCTGTTGGTATGTCCTCCTGCATTCTGGTATTTGTGCTATTTCCACAGAAAATACTGGAAATAGTCAAGTCTCTAGTCAGCTTGAGGGAGTCCTTGGCTCCTTTTCTGCTTTTGGTATGAAATAAGTACCATTCCAGTCAGAGAAGGAAAAAGAAAAAAAAAAAAGGCAAGGGGAAAAAGTGCCAGAAGAAAAACTTCAGAACATTTGGGAACAAGGATGGGCAGCACTCAGCGTCTCTTCTGGTAGTTCCTCCTACAGCCAGGTTTTTCCAGCTGAGGAGGCTTTATCCCTCCTCAGGAACTGTGGCCACGTCCAAGAACACAGGCTCTTGGCAGCAAGCTGGTGCTGTCTGATGTAGCTGGAGAACTGAAAATAACTGTTCTGAGGGAAAAACTTCAGACGTAAAGGACTTCAGGCATGGCTATCTAATGTTGTTAGTTTTAAGTGTATTTTGTGTGATTAGAGAACTGGAGGTTAAGGGTGGTTTTCTGTGTTGGTTTTTTTTCCCTTTCCTCTCAAAAATAAGCACTGAACGGTTTACCCACAAAGATAATACAGGACATAGTGAATTGTATCAAACCTGCAGTCACTTGTGAAATCCAAATTCTCTCTCTGCCTTTTCGAATTATGTGGAAAAAGTTCAGTCATTGAAATCAACGTTCAGTCTTTGCTTTGTACTCATTCGTAAGTGCAGTTGGCTTATTTTCCATGTCTTCATTAATGTTAAAAGCAAAGCTGTAGAGCTAACCATAATGTTGGATAAATAGCTATCTATAAAACCTTAGCATGTTTGGTGGAAGGAAAAAAAGTCGTGGTGTTTGGATCATCACATTGTTGTAATAGGGTGAGCTGCTTTAAAATAATTATTCGCAGTGCCCATTAATTTAAATCAATCTCATCAGCTGCAGTTGTGGGAGCACTATGACCTGGTCACCCATCTAAGGGAAAATGCAATGTAATTGAAAAACAAAACATCCCTAGCTTATACTAGGGTTATAGTTTGATTTAAAGTAAGTGATACAGTGTAGTAGCAGTAGTAGTAGTACAGCATGTTACGATAAATTATCTTTAGAAAGCTCTTGATGTCTTCATATGCACTGCAGACTTGGTAGCAGAACAATACATGGAGATAAAAATGACCACAACGTGTGTCTCTTATAGAGGACTTTGCATTTGAGAATATCAAAATGCTTAATAGAGGTTTAATTCAGAATCACATCATGTTTCCCAAGTATTATTTTCATTTAATTGCTATGGGAAACAGATACAGAGAAACAGTGATTTTCTGGAAATCTTAAGGGGAATGTGATGGTTGAAAATGCGGTGGCTTGGCAGAGGAAAGAACTAAAGTCTGCTAGAGAGCCAGGTTTGTCATTTTACTGGATTTTGCATTTTTCTATTATGTTAGTAGTACAGGTGATGGTTTTAAACTATATACTGTACTGATAGATTACCATCCAGCACTACTGCGGACAACCTTTTTTGACTTTTCGGTTACTGGAAGGGAAGATCCCTGTGTACACAAGTCAGATCTGGTGTTTTTGGAAGGGACAGAATAAAATTTCTCTTGTTTGTTTTTATTTTATGTTTTACTTAACTTCAGATACTATTCCCCTCACTGAAAGCATGAAGTAGAGAGATTTTGTTTGTAATGCTGGTAACACTCTTCGGATTTTATTAGCTCTTAGTCCGCTGAGATCAAAGATTCCTGGCAAGTAACATCTTGATAGTTCCATTTATGTACCGTATATAATTTATGAGGTTGAATTTGGCTTTTCTGAAACAGAGAGATGCATTTATGGAATGATGTGAAGGATGTCTGAAAAGTGAAAAAAATAAGCAAAATGTGCAAGAAAAAAGTGTTATGGTGTGGATCGTGCTGTTTAACAATGGTGAATTCATGAAGGTGTGCTCTGTTCAGATCCTCGCACCAAGGTGCTTCTTGAAAGATTGTTCAGTGCCACGTGTGAGTGGAGAAAACAGGAAAGGAAAAGAGGTGGGTGAGATTAAAGGCCAGCCCCACAGTGGATCGCAATATCAAGAGCACTGCAAGCAGGTCAAGGGAGGATGTCATTCCCCCCTATTCCACGCTGGTGGGTTGTGTCTGATTTTCTTGCAGTCTGGGACTTCCCAGCAGAAGACGTCACGACAGACCAGGATGGCCACTGGGCGGGTGGAGGGCTGGAGCACTTGGCATGCAGCAGGCTAAAGAAACAGCTTGTTTAACCTGAAGAAGGGCGGTCAGGTTTCTGTTTCCTGTGATCGTGAGTACAGGGAGGGCAGTTCGGTGTAAGATGGAGCCAGTTTCTTCTCAGAAGTCCGTGCAGAAGTACAAGGGGCAGTTTTCACAAGCTGCAGCAGCAAACCTCCATGTGGACATCAGGATAAAATTCTTTCCTGTTGAGTGGTCGAGCATTGGAGCATGCTAGAGAGGCTGCAGCAACCCTCTATTTGGAGGGTTTTCAACATGGGCTTGGGCAAGGGCCGTAACAGCCTGGGCTAACTTTGAAGTTGGACTTGCTTTGAAGCTGAACTAGGTAGCCACCAGAGAAACTTCCTACTGAAGTTGTTCTGTGCTTGTGTGGTCCCAGATGGGCTGAGATGGTGGGTGGTCAGAGGTGGCCTCTATCGAGGGCCTGATGCCCAACCATTTCATAAATGGAGAGCAAGCCCTCTGCCTAGGGTGGGGTTGTATGTAGATATGTCCATACAGGCTGCACTATTCTTTTAGCAATTATAATTACATCATCTGATATCTATTGAATTGAAAGGTAGGAACAGCATAGATAGATATAGATAAGATACAGATAGAAATATATATATATTCTGAATTAACGATACTCAGAGTTTACTTTTTTTTGGTTGTATTAGTATTTAAATACTTCTAGGAGCAAATTTTCACAAGTGCTCCGTACTGCAGTTTACAGTCCTATAAAGGTAATTTATGAATGTGTCAGAACATTTAAATTTTAAAGGATTAAGTATGGCTGAAACCCTTTACACCCAACATCCCTCAAAATTAAAGGCTCCTCCTGGATTTATTTTAGTGCTTGGGGGGAAACTGCCATGGTTGTTAAGTGGTTCCGGGAAGCTAATGCTAAAAAATGGTAAGCTGTGCTGAGGGATAGCCAGTTCTGCCGGATCCATGGCTCTGAGTGCTCACCAAGCAAAACTTGGAAATGTAAACAAAGAAAATACTGGAAGACCAGGGCAATTTGAAAGGTGACCTGAGTATGAAACTTTCTCAAAAAAGGAGGGATAAATGAAGAAGGCTAATAATGCTTTTCCCTGCATATGAGTGCAAAATGGGTTCCAGCAAAAAGTATTTTAGGCTTTTTCTTTTGTGGTGGAAAAAAAGAATTTGTAGCAACTACAGTTTTTTAACATAAACCAGTGTGACAACAAGGCAGGCAATATTTTGAGTTCATGAACATTCAAAGCTGTACGTATGAGCTCTACACGTACCACAGTCAGCGTAGGAACCCATTCCTGTGCTTTTGAAATTGGGGTTGCAAGACGTAAAATGTATTAATGCTATGAGTTAGGTTGCCTTCGGAAACAAGCAAGCAAACTGTTCAGATTTAGGAAACTGGAAGTTTCTCACCATGCGGAGTGTGTGATTTGACCTTTCTGTCTGCAATCACAAGCTGGACCGTCTTGTTTACACTTTGGAGAATGATTAAGGATCTTTATTGAGATGATTATCTACAAAGTAGACATATTCCACTCTGGAAAAAAATCATGGCTTAAGTCCATCAGGCTCATGGTGCCTTGACATGATCTTATGAGCAGATGCAACTGGAATCTACATGCAGTATTGTCGTGGAAATGGGAGATGTTTGTGTCTGTGTCAGAATAGTGAGCCCCAACTCTCTGCCTGTCGTAAATAATTGTTGATTTATGACTTTTGTCCTGGACATGATAAGCTGTTCCATTTGTCAACAGGACTTAAAGTTCTCATAATTACAGCCTTTCCTTCTTAATGAGTGGCACCATTTTTCACTGACAGAGGCACAAGCATTTAAAATAATGTTTTTCAGATTTGTTTTCTTTTGTGAGGAATAGTAAGAGGTTCCAGGGAAGACAGTAAGATTTACTGTTGGAAACACTCTTGGTGGGTTTAGAGATGTGCAATTATCATTTTCCTAGTCTTGCTGCCAGATGTCTAAGAAGTCTGTTTCCAAATGTTATTATGGTGAAAATCCTGCAGTGAATCAGTAGAATTTTGTACACTGTTTTACAGACATCCATTTTCTAGCTCTGTTGTGATCTATGTAAAACTCTTTGGAATAAGAAAAAAGAAGACTAAAGTATGGAGGAAGATTAGGAAAAATTAAACATCATTTGGCCACTAGTTGGAAACAGAATCAGCAAGTGTGTGGTAACGTTTCTGCATATTCACCTCAACATTTCAATCTCCAGTCTTCACATGAATATAGAGAGTAAAGAAAGTAATTGTAGTATTGCAGTTCAAGTCAAGAATGAACTGAACAGCAGAGTATGTCTGGAGTACAATGAAAAGGCATAAAAAAGAGCTGAAGTAAAAAGGGGAAGGATAAGAATACCAACTTAGGGAAGGTCTAAGAAATACTGTATACCATGAAAGCCACATAATGCTGGCTCATCAAGAGGGGCAGAGTTTGTAAGATTATCTTCTCTTTTTTTCTTTAGAGTTTACCAATTTTATGTTCCTTTGCAGCAGCAGGGAAGATGTCAGCTTCAGTCTTCAAATGTGTCAGGAGTGATGTTCTGTGAGGCTGTTCTGCATGGTCCCCATGGAGTCATGGAACCATTCAGTCACAGAATAACTTAAATCAGAAGAAAATTTTTCCGGTCTCTAGTCTAACCACCTGCTGAGAGCAGCTGAAGCTGCTGTAGATCTTCACATTCCCTATGAGCTCTTCCATAATTGCAGGTCCTGCAAAGCATTTCCTTCTGTTAGACTGTCTGGTGTCTGCAGTAAAAAACTAGCACTGATGGACTCGGATTGCCTGGATTTTGAAAGTAAATCTTACTTATTTAGCATTGCTGAGGAAATTTTAGACATCTGTAGCTAGCAATACTTTAGAAGATAGGTTGACAGTAACACAAGAATGATGGGCACGCTTCAACCATGATTCAGCTCAACCTAAAGTAGATGTCCATAAATTTTATATGAATTGCACCTATTTCTCTCCACTGATTATTATGGGTGCTGACTGTACGAGGTACATCAGGGATAACTAAAATTGAATTAAGGGAATCTCACCTTTGCTGACTGTTACATGGATGACGACATCTTTCTGTTGCTTGTGGATACTGAAATCCATTCTGCAAGTCAGGGTGCAAACTTACGGAATGTGGTAGGTGCTGCATTTCAGAGTGGCTGTCCTGTAGGGGAATGTTGCTGTGACATTAGCAGCACCGTATTTACGGATTACCTTTAGAAGAATGTACTTTAATTTAGCACAACACTTTTATTGGCTGTAAATACCCTGTTACTTTGCTCCAAGATGTTTGCAAAGCCTTTTAAATTAAGGTAGGTTATAATGGCTTTCTTATCCATTGTGCACATTTGCTGACGTGTTGATAACTTTGTCTGCTTCTGTTCTGCAATGACATACTAGAATTTTTGGCTGGATTAGGCAGTATGAATTTGGTGCAAGCCTAGACAGAGTTTTAACAACTGTCGATAGAAAAGGTCTGTCATGGACAGGTATGTGGAAAAATGCCAATCTGACTGGGAGTTGTAAGGAAAGCAAGAGAAATCACTTTCCAGCATCTTGGAAAGAAACCTGAATCTGTTTGCACAGATATGCTGGCCTTCTGGTTCACAGGTTCTTTTCTTTCTGTTTCATTGTGTATAAAAATTAGTAGAAATGAAGTGAAAAGGTGTTTTTAACTTGCAGGCTTCCTTTCCGTGCCGAAGAGCCTCATTCGCAAACCAGGCTCAATATCCCTCTCTAATTAGTAGCAGATGCAGCATTACGTGCACAAGCGTGTGTCAAGAGGATATTTGGAAATCAGAGCAGAAGGTACTGTGCCAGATAGGAAAGGAATATGTGAAGCTGAAGAAGGGAGTTGTTTGGAGAGTTCAACAGTTGTTTTGTAAAGATAGGGAAGGAAAGGGAACAGCTGTTACAAGTTTTTAGGTAATGCTGCCAATCAAGCACATGGCCACCGCTTCCCTTCCGTGGCGATCTTCGTCTGTTATTTAGGTGTGTCAGAACTGCATAGGAGTTACAAAAGACACCTCCATAAATGGTCTTCAAAAGCGTGTTTAAAACATTTACAGATTTCCCTTCTGTCCCCAAATCCAGACGTTTTGTAGCAGTGCAATGTCCACATTTTCATTTTCCTCTTGCTATCACATTGTTGTGTAAAAGAGACAACCCAGCTGCAAAGGTATTAATGACTGTACCAAGTCAGACAGTAAAACTGCCTCCTACAAAGAACATAGAGGTGGACAGAATTAAAGTGAAAATATTTTGCTGTCACCTCTTTTAGCAATGCTGCTACTATACTGTTATTATTTTTACTATTTGTAATGGTGTTAAAAATACAGTAATAGGATATGTTTAAATGTAGGTTTGAAAAAGTTGGCATTTAAATGTACTTGCACCACTCTCAACATACTTAGCCCTTCAGTTTCAAATGCATCATAATGCTGAATCGAAGTGGTGGTTTTTGTTGTTGTTTTAGTGGGGTTTATTATTTTAGAATAGTACTATCAATAAATATTTTGAGTTACATTGCAAGATCTCTGTCAGTCTCACTCAACACCATGACTACTGTTCCTAACATACTGGATAGACTGTGATTTACAAATACCGATGTGAATTTTTTTACCAGCTTTTGTGGCCTAATCGAAAATAGTTTAATTTTCTTACCTGAAAAAGAGATTAAAATATATTTTTTAAGTATGATTGGAGAAGTAGGATCAATCTTATGGGTCATGAATGAACATCAGAGTGCAGAGCTTTGAGTGGGCACTTGACCCACAACAGCGTGACCTCTGGTGTCATACAGATGTAGTACAAAGCATCTTCTGTCCACTTCCCCTTCTGAAGTGCTCTGTGGAGGAAGAATGTTTCCAGAAAACCTGGCCTTGCATTCCCCCATAGCCACTAACACGGTTTTTGGTGTCAGAAATGTGGGAATGAGGTTGTCAGCCCTGCTACTTGCAATGGCAGGCATTGTCAGAAACACATCATTTTATTCTCCTTTGGGACTATCGTAACTGCTGCCACATGGTCCCTGCTTTCCCCATTGTTTCTCTGCATAATGAAAAGAGAGGAGACAGGCTTCATGAGGGCAAGGAGAGCTTAACTGTGGGCTGACAGTTCCATAAAACCCCATGTGAAGGCTGCAAAATAATGCCACAGGGTAAGGTAACTGCTCTCCCTACACCAGAGGAGTTGCCTTCCGTTGCTGTTACCCAGGGAGGGACATTGGATCATTTGGAGAGCTTCTCTGTAGACACAAATTCAAACAAACGGATCAGCATTCCATCATAAGGAGTGTTAACAATTCTTGAGTGTAATGGGTGATTAATGAGGCTTTATTTTCTGAAATATTTTTCAGAAGCAGATCAAAATCATCTCAGTTCACAGAAATATGTGGCTTTGCTATAAGTGAAATATTCTAACAGCAAGGAATTACAACTGAAAATTTGTAACCTGTACTTACACCAAACATGCTTTCAGTTATTTCTTTTTAGAGTTACCAAACTCCTCAGGACATTTTCTACCTAATATTTATATTCTTACATAAGCTTTATTCTTCAACCTTACTGTAGAACCTGCCTGCAGAAACTGCCTTGTACTCTGCTGTAATTACTGCCAAGATCTACTGCTTTGCTAGCAATCATTTTCTTTAATGAATCATGAAGGATCCATAAAATTTATTCGTAATATTTATCTTACTGTTGTTAAATCAGTGTATTCTTGCAGGGTTGTGCAATCTGAAGAGCTGTGTAACTACTTACAGTTACTGTTGGCAAGCTGGAGGCAGTCCAGCCGAGGGTCGCTAGGATGGATGCCATAGGGAGTACACCATATACAAGGGGAACTGAAGAAACTGGGTTTGTTTTCCATTACCGATAGGAGATTTTATGGACAAGCCAGTTTCTTCTGAGAGGTACACACAAAATAGCAAGGGGCAGTGGTCACAGGTGGCGATAAACAATTACCTGTTTGCACATAAGGAAAAAATTCTTCCACCACAAGTGGTTAAGTATTGGAGCAGGTTTGCTGGAGAGGCCATGGGATCTCTGTCTTTGGTGATAACTCAGAGCAGGACAGAGCAAGGCCCTCAGCAGCCTGATCTAACCTGGAAGATGGCGCTGCTTTGACCACGAGGTTGGACTGGGTGACCCCCAGAGGTCCCTCCTAACCTAAATTATGCTGTCGTCGTCATAAATTAATCAACACAACTTTGTGTGCTCCTTGTGCTTCCAAGCTCACTGATGATAGAACAACTGTAGGCAGCGTGGATCATATTTATGTGATTACAATTGCCTGAGCCTCCCTACTGAGATGTTCTCAGTTGCCTCTCACCTGTGAGGGAATTGTCATTTACTGTGTTTTTGAAAAAGTGCTCAGATTCTGATACTCTCGTGAGAATTCTCAGTTTTGTGAGTGTGCACTCAGTAGACGCTTGCGCTTAGGAACTAAAATCTCCTGACATCACAGTTTGCTTAGGCTCTCCTAGCAATTAGCACTGATGAGCCTGCGTGTGCTGCCGACGGAGGGTGTTTGGGCACGCTCTGTCCCAGAAACGAAGGGGAGTTTCTCTTAGCGGCCGCAGCCAGCTGCTGTGAGCTGGGACGTGGCCAAGCCATGGAAAGGAGAGCAGGAAGCCTGTCTCTTGTGTGCATTCAGTGACCCCCTCGTTGGTGCCAAGGCAGTGTGGAGGAGGGAACAGCTTCCAATTTAGTGGGCACAAGAACTAAACTGGGAGAAAGGGATATGGTCAAGGGTTGTATTTATGCAGCTGCGTAGATGTGAGCTAAAGGAGTCTCAGTGGTCCCATAGATGCCTGTCTGCATGACTTATCTGCTTGCATGCCTTTGAGGCTCCCTCCTGGAGTGACCCTCTCCATATTGCAGGAGAAGCTTCCTGAGAGTATTGAAATTTTATTTGGATAGCCCTTTGGAATAAGCTTAACTGCGGTGCAGTTGGATCCAGTTCTCTGTACAGCCTCTACCTGTGTTATCTGCTGGTGTCTTGGAAACATCATGCAGGTATTCCCTAAAGTCTGGCATTACTTAACATCAGGGCAGGTGACATAGGCAGCAGGCAGAGTTCATGTTCTGCTGGCATCAAGAGAAGCCAAGGAGATAGATCGGACTGGTTTAGACACCGTGGAAGAGAAGGAACCCGTACAGCAGCTTGCTGTGCATTGGAGGACCACTGGGGCAAGCAAATTAAGAGTTGTCTGAACAGAAAAAGTGGGACTGAGCACAAGAGCTTGAAGACTGGGTCCTGTGATAAGGACAGGTTTGTGATACTGAAACACAGGGGAGCACACTGACAAAGAAATGCACAGAAAAGCTCTGCATAAACTCTACAGCTTACTTTCTTCCAGAGCCTGAATTAGAACTGGATTTCTTTGTCTCATCGGCCTGCTGCCTTGTACCGACGAGATGCAATTCTCGGTGGTAAAGCACATGTTCGAGCCAGCTATAGAGTGCCAGCAATTAGTCCTTTCACATCCAGGCAGTGTTGTTGGAGCTGGCATTCAGGAAGGTTGGTTCATACTTATTACGTGTTTTCTTCCTATGTACATAGGTCTTTTTTCCACTGTGCACTAGAACTGCTGAAAGAAAACATAAATCTGCTGGTGACTGAGACTCATCACTGCACCAGAAGTGCACCAGTTTGGTCTCATTAGAGGCAGATGATTAGCATTTTACAGTCTCAAAAAGGGAATCTTTTATTACATTGCTTTTCTCTGTTCAATCTGAACAGGCCTGTACTACATTTTGCAGAAGGGTCCCATGGGGGAGTTGTCTAGGTACACCCTGTTCAGAGTGAGTAAGTGTGGTAGAGCCAGTCCCACCCTCTGTTCATTTCATGAGGAATTTGTGTCTTTTTTAGTGCCAGTGATAGGACCTGAATTGCTCAGGAGTCACTGTGATCCTGCCATTTTTAATTTATAAGCCAGCTTTCTAAAACTGTGTTGAAATGTTAATGTTTATTAAATGTATCTTTGATGTGAACTTAAAAGATGGTTTTCATAGAAGAGATTACCATTGTCTGTGTCAACAAGAGGTTCCTCAGCAGGACGCCTGTGACAAAAAGTAAATCCATTTCTAAACTGCGTTACAAATGGCTAAATGCTGCGACAGCTGCATTATACAAGGCTTTTAGAAAGGATGACAAGGATTCTGTGGCAGCAGTTTGGAGGGAGCTTTCTGATATTTTAGGGACTTGATACCTTTTCATTTGTAATACCTGTGAGGTTCATTTGATGTTTTTACTGTTGCAGTCTTTAAACATGCTTCAGTAAGTGGTCATGGTCACATAGCAGAGCTGTAGTTCTCATGGGTTCTGCTGGCCTTCACACTGCAAAACAGAATTCACACCAGAATGTATTTTACAACTTTTTAGGTAGTTGAATTCTGTTGTCTCAATAGCAAAAGCTCAGTGTTCCCTGTGGAGCTGGCAGAGCACAATTGCCGGATGAGCCCTAATTGTACTACTTCAAGATGCTAAGGTAATTCTTGGTAATTACCTTAAAAGAATTACCTTAGTAATTTTTTTTTGGTTGGTTTTTTTTCTGGATTGAACTGAACTAGCCAGTTTCCACCCTTCCACTTCATGAGATTTGCTGGGAACTTCTGGATCAGAAAACAGAGCTGAGCCCTGGGACCATGCCAAGATCTGTCCCGCTGCAGCAGCCTGCTCTCCTGGGCATTCAGCAGTGGTGCATCGCACACTCCCACAGTCGTCCATCAGGAAGATTGATGAAAATCAACTTAGGATTGCAGTCAAGGTGTGGGATATCAGAGAAAAAAGGAAAGAAAATAAGGGTAGAGGAAAAACACCTTGATGAAAGAGGCAGAGAATTCATCACTGGAAGCAAAGAACTCAGGGAGGGAAAGAGGGGATGAGAAAAGACAAGAAGGAGAAAATGGAAAGTGCAAAAATATTTCTGGCACTAAAACTACTACAAGTAGTTTTATCACTAGTTAAGTGATAAAATCTGAGATCCTCAGTATCCTGAAGTGGCATGAAATGAAATTTATTCTCTCATCTTCCCATCATGTGAATGTTATTCTCTTTTTACAAACCAGACTTAAAAATCCCAACATTGCCTTTTCTTGGACTCTCGCCCTCGTAGGAACCTGGCACCAAGTGTGCTCAGTTCCCACTGAAATGTGTAAATGCTAATTGTGCACTTGGGTTAGATGATTCAACTAATCACATTTTCTTACTAGTGTGTCCTTGGCCTTACCACTCATCACGCATCGCTCACAAACAGTACCATGCAGAGCTTGAAAATGAGGCATTTTTGGCTCTTCTCACGGTTTACAGACTTAACAAGCCATGATGGCCCCTTCCCTATGTTGAGCCCTCCTATTCTGCTCACAGACTGATCATGGTATATCATCAGTGACTGTATCCCAAAAGCTGTGCATCTTCATCTGTAGAAGTCAGGGAGGTAATGCTGCACAAACTGCTCTGCAAGATTTACAAGCGGGGTGGGGTGGAAAGACCACAACCTGCAGTAAATAAATCTTTTTCTAGCTGTCTCTGGCACAGTCTCAGCAGCAGAATAAGCAAATGGCAAAAGTGGAAATATTCTGTTCCTTCAGTTCTTGAAGTCACTGTTGCTTTTCACAGCTCTGCGTGGGGAGCAAGCTAAAACCCACCATGAATGCTCTATGCATTGTGGTAGCTGAGAAATTAATAGGAGTTTTTTTCACCAGGCCAGGAATATCAGTCTTGTTGGTGCAAAATGACTACATGTGGACAGGCTCGTTATTAAGCTGCCTTTCCTTACAGTTTGGTATATCCTCTCTTATGACGTTTCTGGTTTTTTTTTTTTTTTTTAAAGAATGAAGAAATTACTTTGCCCATGGACTAAACAGGGGATATTGCTTAGACTGCCCCATGCTTGGCTGCACTCCCAGGCTGGTGCTTATATAGTAACTTGTAAGCAAGCCTGAGAGGTGTCATTTACACAGAGAGGAGACAGGGTAGGGTTCAAGAAAAGAGGACAGGAGTTTACATCTTTCTAAACTGTGAATATCACGCTATTCTTGCCATACTTCTCTCTCTGAGCTCTCTGTATATACATTGTACATAACTCACGTTTCCTTGCAGCAATAAAATGGAATAGCAGGTTTTGGCACAGAGCTATGAACTGATGTAAGCTTGCCCAGTATTTTTTGACAAGTGAAAGTTTGTATCATGTTTGTGTTTCATAGCAAATCTTACTAAGTTTGTCACTTACTGACCAGGGATGACAAAACTAGGCTGACTGCCTCAAAGAAAGTGTAATTATTTTGTAGTAGTAGAAAAAATATTTTAAGCCGCCATTGATTGACAGTCTGTCTTCCTGGTAGGCTTCTCTTTTCAAAAGCATTGTGTAACAGTAACAGCTGTACCAAGGAATACCTAAAATCCCTTCAGCCTTGTATCCTGTCTCCTGTATCTTCAATGGTTACTTACTAAATACACATCGAACAGCGTAAGAAGGGAGTAAGCACTGAATATTCTTCCTTCCTCAGTGACCTGTGTCTTGGGGGGTTTGGAGATAGATGTGGTGCCTTGATATTTATTACCTTTGAATATTCATTCCTGTAAAGTTGACAGTTGTCTTCTCGAACAGAGAGATATATAAAATTTTAGGATCCTAAATGCCATTTGATAGGGACTTTCACAACTCAACTACAAGTTGAGTGGAGGAATGTGTCCTGTTGTTCCTTTGAACCTGCTGCTTACCAGTTGCATTAGCTGCTCCCCCTTTCATTTCAACAGACAGTGAATTCTCAATCCCAGGTCATCTGTTCTTTCTAGTTTTGTACAGCTCCCTATTAAGCTGTCTCTTTTCTAGGCTGGAAAGTTCCATCTTATTTAATCATAAAAAATCAGTTCCTTAGCTTTTTTGATATACTTCTCTGAAAACAGGTGAGGATAGGAAATAATTTTCCTTTCCAACTGCACTGAAGGAGAAGAAAGGGGGGGGGGGGGGGGGTGGGGGTGTCCATGCATGCATACATACACTGCTGCCCTCCACACTATGGTGATTTCATCCCTGGAGGTTAACTCTGTTGCAGGACTCACACAGCACAACTGGGTGAGGGCAGACCGGAGTACAGAGAGCCCCATCATGCAAATCCACTGCCTTCAAACGTGATGGTTGCTCTTTGGAAGACGTTTACAGGCTTCCCGCAGTGATGATGGGTAATGGCTCTTTGACGTACCTTCTGCAAGGCAGGGTTAGAGATAATTCTTTGTAGTGCTGCTCCTCTAGATGCTTAAGCAACTGATACTTTAATCTGCTCCTCAGTTAACATGGTTTGAAAAGGGCTTGGCACTTTTATGAGGAAAAGTATCCTGATTTGAGCTCAAAATATTTGCTGAGTGATTTCTAAAAGAAGAAAACTTGTAAAGACATATTTGATTTATAGTTTGGTGAGACATACTAGGCACGTTCAGGGGCCAGGTGTAGATTAATCTGTCAGCATTTTGCCACTGTCGTAGGAATTTCCAACATGTGCCACCATGTTCTGTGCCCTCAGGACTCAAAAGGGATCACTCCTGGGTTTGGTTTCCCAGCTCAGATAACAGCACAAACATCTCACCAACAGACCGAGACCTATGCTGACCTACAATAGCATTATATAAGCAGTCACTTTAATAAAAGTAATAGGTCTATCTGCACCTCATGTGATAAAATTATGCCCGGTGCAAGGGGCCAGTGCTAATTTAGGCGCAGTATGAAGCCCACAGTATAGTGCCTAGAGGAGTTGGGGCAGATTTCCACAAGGTGATGGTGTTTTCCTAGCTGAAAAACTGCTTTCAGAGTGAAGAACAGCTGAGTACTTAGTGTGAGCCAACCACTTTCTCTCATCTGCTTAGGAATAGCTGAACTGTTTTGGATGGAGGTTGCCATAAAAGACAGGTGCCTGATACTGAGATTGTCACCTCAAATGAATAAATTCTAGCAAAGTGTAAAGCAGTTGAATACCAGATTTTGTAGTGGGATGTGTAAGGAAGTCTTAGAAGATGGCATGGTTAGCTCTGCTACTGATACATATTTTATCATGTTTCTGGCATCTTATATTGCTCTTCTGTCTTGTGGACCCTGTCCACCCACTCCGCTCTCACTATTCTTCCTGTCTTCCAACAATTTTTCTCTCTTAAGCTAAGGTCCCAAAAACTACTAGAGTTTTTGAGTTTTGTTTTACGGTTATAACCACACTCTCTTGACTACCATAATTTTCCTTTTTTTTTTTTTTCCTTTGCAATGTTCTGATTTAATTTGGACGCTTACCTCAAGCTTAAACATCTAGAAATGAAGCTGGAAATTTTATAAGGTGTACACTGGTATTTCTCATGTTCCTGGTCTTATTGGAACAACTTATACTTTGAAATTCATCTTCTTAATGTTAATTTGACATTTCCATATATTCTTCCTGGTACAACTAAGAAGTATAGTTAAAGAAAAAAAAAAAAAAAAAAAAAAAGAGTGAAAAAAATTCCGTCAGTTTTTCAAATTTCAAAGAAAGCAAAGCTCGGTAGTAAGTTTGTCCAGAACTTCATGCTATTGTTATTTCTTAAACAGGTTTGCTTATTCCTCTTTAAGATGCACATATCTCAGATTTATTGGAGCCAGAATTGCTTGAGCTGGTTATACTGTCAACACAGAGATGTTATCCAAAATTTCAGGTTCATTTAATCAATATAAATTACTCTCCGTAATTCCATACGAGGCAAGTGCAAACCATGAAAGCTGATTTCTCTTGTCTTTATACTCATTCCTGTTGCTGAAGTCACAGAATTACACAGGATCACTAAGGTTGGAAATAAGGTCATCCAGTCCAGCCATCAAGCCAACACTGTCATTCATACCCACTAGACCATGTCCTCAAGTGCCACGTCTACACGTTCCTTGAACACCTCCAGGGATGGTGACTCCACCACTTCCCTGGGCAGCCTGTTCCAATGCCTGGCCACTCTTTCAGTGAAGAAGTTTTTCATAATATCCAATCTAAACCTCTCCTGACACAGCTTGAGGCCATTTCCTCTTGTCCTATCACCAGTTACCTGGGAGAACAGACCAGCACCCACCTCCCTACAACCTCCTTTCAGGTAGTTGTAGAGAGCGATCAGGTCTCCCCTCAGCCTCTTCCAAGCTGAACACCCCCAGCTCCCTCAGCCACTCCTCATAAGACTTGTTCTCCAGACCCTTCCCCAGCTCCGTTCCCTTCTCTGGACACGCTCCAGCACCTCAGTGTCTGTCTTGTAGTGAGGGGCCCAGCACTGAACACAGTAGTCGAGGTACAGCCTCACCAGTGCCCAGTACAGGGGCACAATCCCTGCCCTGGTCCTGCTGGCCACACTGTTCCTGATGCAGGCCAGGATGCCACTGGCTTTCTTGGTCACCTGGGCACACTAATGGCTCATATTCAGCTGGCCGTCAACTGACACCCCCAGGTCCTTTTCTGCTGGGCAGCTTTCCAGCCACTCTTCCCTCAGCCCAACTGGATTTCTGCTTGAGCCTCTGACCCCATGCTCTGTGCTCTCACAGCATTTTTAAGCTCTGCAGAATCACTGGCACTCAACTGCAGGCACCTCATAAGGAGCTAGCATGGTTTTTCATTTTATTTTTTTCCCTGAAATAAGGGCATCATTGCCAGTGAAAAAATTGGGCTCATCTGTGTCTGGCTGCTCATTCCCAAACTTTCATTGCTGCCTCGCACATGCTGCCACAAGCTTTTTTGCATCACATGGTAAGCTGGTTTGAGGAACCAATTTGGCTGGAAAATACTCCTTTTTTCCCTCCCAGTATTAGGTGTTGGCTGCTTCCCTTTGCTGGTCCAGCATACCGCCTGATCATACAGGCTCTTGGAGCAGGAGACCACGAGTGACCTGGAAACCACCTTCTTACGGTGGCGCAGGCAGCTCTGCTTGCTACACGAGTTGCCTGAACTGCAGTCAAGGAGGAGAGATCACTATCTCCAGATGGCAGATCTGAGCACATCAGCACCTTCCTTAGGGTATCAATTAAGCTCTTCGAAGTTAGAAGGCAAGAATCCAGGTCTTTGCACCTAGAAAGTGTGCCAAGGAGCCCAGGAGAAGAAAAATAGTAGAGCCCACCCAGAACAAGGAAGGCTTTGGGGCAACACTAGTGGCACGTGCCAGTAGCACCCTGGGAGGCGTTCAGTGGGGAGAATTTTGACAACACCATGCTGGGATTGTTAAGAGGTGCCAGGCTTGTTGTAGAGATCAGAAAGAACACATCGCAGCATGGAAAGATTGCCTGCACTCCCTTGCTTGGATACTAGCAGGGAACCCACAAAGAAATTTTCCAGCCTGTGGCTACTGTATATACTATCCTTCTTGCTTAATGCAAATGCATTATTTTAGGATGTGATTTGATTCACTGGTTAGGTTTCTTAGCTGTATCTTCATATGTTTAAGGAAATCCCTAATAGCATTGCATCCTTTCTGGGCAACCAAGGGACCTAACTGAGCAAGGTCAGTGTAAACGAGGTTCTTGGGAGCTTGACATAATGATAAAACTGCATCAGACACTTGCATCAAAACTCATCGCTGGTCCTGTAAGTGTGAAGAAGGGCTTTGTGAGCTGTGGATTGAAATTGCACCATTAATTTTATGTTCACATTGCCCAAGAGCAACGATGTGTACTCAGAAATCCCTTGCAGAGCCGATCCTGGCCACGTGAGCTGCAGCACGGGAAGCATGGCTCCTGAGCACTGTCATCAGGATTGCTTTCCACCAGAGCTCGGTTGTCCCCTCTTCTCAACTGTTGCTGTTTCTCTTCCACTGTAACATCTGGAGACTTTCACCAAGATGAAGCATATGAAAAGCAGGTCTGCACATCTCCTCTGCAAGTCTTGAAGCTGCAACATCTCTTGGCTAGATGATGAGAAAGGAAGCGGAGAGAGAAGTTGTAAAACAGCGTGGGAATTTCCATGTCACCAGTGGGACCTCTGTCTCTGTGGCTGTCCCTCCTCTCTTCTGTCTCAGGGAAGAAGGGTGAGCTTTAATATTAGAACTCAAAGGACCGTTGCTGGATATATCTTCCTGGAGGTTGTTTGTTGGGGTTGGTTTGTTTGGGGTTTTTTGTAAACTAAGCTGATAGGTATTTCAGCCCCCTTTTTTTTCAGTAAAGATTCATTTGTTGGAGAGTTCTGTGTGATTGCCTGGACACGGTCAGATGTGATCCATGTTTTTGCGTACCTTTTCAAAATAAACAGCTGTAGGAGCAGCTGGAGGAAGAATGTTCATGTTCCTTAAATTACCAACAATTTTTTTCCTGTTTTGAAATCTGTTACTTTGTGGGTATTTTTATTGTCTTGGGCCTGACCCTGTGCTGTGCCAGCTCTACACGCAGTGGCTAATCATACATCCTCATACCATATCCTGTGCAGACATAACAGAGGTTGTTCGCATTTTATTTCTGGAGTCACCATCAGAATATGACGGCTCCTGTCATTCCGTGTAATGGTGTCTTGGTCACTGACAGAAACAAGGTGACAGAAGCATGGAAGTTCACCATAAACTCATAACTTTGCAGATTCCCATGCTGACTTGAGCCTTAAATGGCCCTTGTGCCATCTGCATGCTCCCTCTGGAGACTAAGCTTTATATGCAGTGTGCAGTGCCAAGTGTTTTGGAGTGGGTGGAAGCAATCAAGATAACCTCTCTAGGCATAATTATTTTCTCCAAAGCATAACTGCATTCCCTGTTCTAGCATTTGTTTAGCCTGGCTGTGAACGGAGGGTGCTGGAAGTCACAGAAGGGGCCTTGCTCAGACTCCCAACTCATCTCTGCAGGCTGTGGGGCCAGCCCTGTAGCACTTGCCTCTCTGAAGCCAGCACGATTGCAAGCTGAAGAAGAATTTGTCTCTAGGGATGCAAATAAGCATCCAAGCTTGAAGTGCTGAGCTCAGTTTTCCTGAAGTTAGGCCAGCGCTGTGACAAGCGTTCAGGGTTAATGAAAGTCTGCTGAGGAAGTGCTTTTGAGGGGAAATTGTTGTTGGTAGAGTATTTACTGCAATGTTTTAGGAGACAAAGCCGTGTTTGTCACAGTCTGCAAGGTTCAACATTAACAGTTAGTGTAAACCTGTCTGACTCTTTGGGATCGTTCTGGCCTCAAAATCAGTGATGACGAGCAAACATTATGGGCTTCTATGGATGAGTTCACTTCTTAGCCGTGCCAGTAAGTGCAGGGAGGTCTGATACATTACAGGACGCTCTACAGAATGTTGGTTTGCTCCTACCATCTTGTCATTTTCCTCTGTCCCGAGTTTTCTGAGATCTAATATTTTGCTGTAGCTTCTGCCTTTCTGTAGTGTTTCCCAAATGTCAACCTTCCACAGGAAGATTTTGCTCTTTCTTTTTATCTGTTTTCATTAAACATAATTGTTTAGCTACCCGTAATTGCAAAGATTGAATCTTCTGAAAAAGCCAACGTTTGTTTCAGGTGAGGGGTTTTTGTCTGTTACTCACAGCTTGTGCGTGAGCCTGGGATGGTTCTTAAGGCAGTTCGTGCAGGTTTTACTTTCCAGGATAAATATTACCCACGGCTGTGATACAGAAGAATTGGTGTCACTTACTTCAGTTGTGTATATTTGCGCACGGGCTTTCTGTTCCTAGCGAGTGTACATCGCAGAAATCTTACCGTCTTATCTTCTTACATAGAATTGCTTGGCCAATCTCCTGCCATAGCTTGTGGCCTCTCTGACGGTCAGTCAAGCACTCGGCCAAGTGTTCCTTTCACCAAGTAAGGCAGTGGGGAGCACTGTCCTCCCTCGCGCCGTTGAGCTTGTGCGAGGCTGTCTCTCACTGTCCAGACTTGGAAAGGGCTTTGAATCCCCTGCGCTTGAGATCAGCTTGGCACCGAGGGCGATTCCTTACGGGCTCAGCAGCCCTCCCTCATCCTGCTCCACCTCTCTGGGTGGTGTGAGACAGCAGTAACCGCTGCTCAAAGCTGTGGCGGGGTGGCCAGGGGCAGGCAGCGTCCATCCAAATTCGGGGGAACGGGGAGACTCCCTACCTGTGTGGGACATCGAAGACCCTCCTCGTGTGGGGACGGAGAGCTCCAGCCCCCCATCGGGCAGAAGCAAGCCTCTTGTTGCAAATAAAGCTCTTTGGGATACAAAGAGTCACAAAATTTAGGTTCATTTTTAGCATCCGTTTAGCAGTTGCTTTCTATAGCCCTCATGTAAAAAAGAAGCAGCTTCCAAGTATAGGTGTTGTTAGGATTTATAGTTCATGGCGTTGGTCTTCTTTCTGGTACCTTTTTTTCGTTTTTCCTTTTTCCCTCTGCCTTTTTCCGTCTGCTTATTCTGCACTGCTTGTAGCTCAGTGTGACATCTGAAGTGACTGAAAATACAGGGATATTTAAAGGTTACATGAGGGGTTCAGCGCTGTAAATCTCAAGCTAAAGATTCTGCAGGCGTCTTTGACAAATTCTGTTGTAACGCAGGCCATAATGTATGTTTCATCTCACCTTTCCAAACTTGCACTGGGTCTGCAGGGCTGTCGAGATTCAGCGTTTGCTGGAGTAACTGAGACGGTATGATTTAGTATATAATCAAGAACTGAGTCTAAGTAAAAGGGTGACATTTCACAAGGTCATTCTTGTTGCTGTAACAAAAGCTGCTGTCTGTTTGGTGACAGAATGGGAATAACTGAGACGACTTTCTGAACCCAATTAGAATTGCAATCAAGAAACATAGTATATTGTGGGAGATATGCTAGGTTAGTCATCATAAAATGTAAGCTTTTCCCTCTTTAGATACTACTTTGTTGCAAAAAACTGATCAAACATGTAATTCATCTTTTATTTCAGCAGGGTTTTTTTCTGTAAGTGCATTACTGACGATCAGCCAAAGCTGGTTAGTTTTCCTTTCATTATCTTTCAGACACAGACATTGCACATTAGCTGCTTCAAATCAGATGTTTGCATTTACTTTTTTCCCTAATGTTTTCTAATTCCAGTCTCACCATTCAGTCTCTATTTTCTTGAATTCTATCAATATATCATGAGAGGTTTCTTATGTAACAAAAATACTATCCATGACATTTCAAATATAAGAGGCCTGTAAAACAGCATATTTTATTTAAAAAATATAAATCACAAGTAGCAGAATTTTCTGTATATTACTGCTGAGGGTGTCTGTGGGGGAATTCTGTGGGCAATAAAAAAATTTACGGTTTATATGTGTCCATCAGGATTAGGATCTAACAGTTTGTACCATGGGAAACTCCACACTTACCATGATGATGAAAACCTGGATTTTAAAAATGCAGGAAAATGCATTCTGAAGGAAAAAGATCCTTCAGAAATGGTGTGATAAGAATGAAAATACGCTTACTGTAGATTACTAAAATTCTGCCCTTTAGAAATCTGAAAAATGTTTCTGTCAAAGTCTTCCTGTTGAAAGAGAAGATAACGTCCTTCTTTATTGAGGTCCACCGCATTTGGACCTACCAGGACTAATGTGAAAGACCTGTGACTGTGTGGCATCATGATAACATCTATGAGAGTTCCTTAAAGACCCATTTTGTGTCAATTTCTTAGATAAATTTAAATATTCTGAGCAGAAGTCGTACACTACATGGGATGTGAAACAAGGCTGCCAACATTAAATGTAGTAGGAAATGACAGGATCATTTTCTGTCTAGAGCTACAGTGGATCTTTGCTCCGTTTTGTCTCTCCCTTACACTTGTGTAAATCCATTTTACCTGCCGATGTTGATTCATACAACAGTAAAACCAGCACCAATTAGAGAGGATTTTTTCACCTAAGTGGAACAATTTCCTGAAGTAAAAGTTAGTATAATCACTCAGAGATGTTCTCACATTCATTATCCTCATAGCTATTTCTACTTATTGTTTTAAAGACAAGGCTAACCCTCTTTCACTCCTCATGTTTTTCGGCTCACCTGTAGAGGGGGTGAATGAATCACTTAATCCCATGTGCCTCCGTATGCCAAAAAAGTAGTTTTGGTCATTTTGTGTAATTACAGCTTGTGGTTGTTGCTGAGGAAATAGTGTGATTATAACTTTAGTCTTGAGACCTGTCTGAATAGCGAACTCTTTCTCTTACTGTGCAGGGGCGTAGATGGAATGCTAGTTGCTGAGACCGTAGTCAAGATACAGAAATCTGGCTGAATGCACAGAAGTGATCTGTGGGCAGTTGTAAGCTCAATTTTGTCTTACTCTAAGGCATTGGATCAAAATCGACAGAACGGCTGCCATGGCGCATTCGTTGACACCTACAGAATAGCAGGGGATGCTGAGAGGAAAACAAAGAGCATGAGAAGAGTTGGGCCAGAGGCCAGGTGACGCACATTCGCTGTGGGAGACGAGTTCTGCAGTACCTGCCTTCAGGCTTTCCAAAGCTACAGGGTCTCCAGAGCAGGAAAGGTGTATCTCATAGTAACACCTGGTGTCGACCTATAGGACATATATCAGCGATTGATCCCTGTGTTTAGAAACCTGAGTGCAAATGGAGCTTCCTAACTGACTGGCAGTGCAGTGTCTGACGCATTACAGCAAGTTGCTGGTGCCAGGATTTTCTGAGTAACCATTTTGGGTTTGACAGTTGTGCTTCTTTCCCACTTTCTAAGCTCAGTTGGGGTTCACATAACGAACCTCACTTCTTCCCTCGTTTTCCCACTGCAAAAAGCAGAGAAGTACGTATGTCACAATAATTTTAGGGAGATTACATGTGAATGAGGGCAGGGACAAAGCCCTTAATGTATTGTGTGTTGAATGTCCAGAACCTGCTGCCTTTAAGTGCATACTGGGAACTTCCTACAGGAGAAGCAAATACTATTATAGATGGTATGTAAGAGCATTTTTTGACTGACCTATGTTTCTTTGATTGCTTAAAAGAACTATTAGCTGTACCCTATTGACAGTGCCTATTCATCTTTTGTTAATCCAAATAAACCATGTACAATGTGTCGCTTCTGTATGAGCGTCACTCGGGGAAATAGTGCCTCCTTGGTGTAATATCTTTGTTATAATAGTCCATGCTTTTGTCAGAAGCAGAGCCTTCCTGGGCATGCTGAAGACTAACATAACAGTAACTCTAGAGACCTAGGTTGGTCTGTAGTTAATGTTTGCTCTTTGTTTCATCCAGTCGGGAAATGGCTGTGGTTTTGAATGAAGAAGATCAGGGCTTCCCTCTAAACAACTCCTATGGTTATTTGAAAAGACTAGTTTATGAAAAGACATTTTGGGCAAATGGGAAACAAGCCAAGTGAGAAAGTTCCATTTTTCAGTAGTGATCAAACTTCAAACACATCTCTGGGGCCGATATTTCAAGTACTGAGCAGAAAAGCCCCCACCCACCTCTGTCTGACTCTTCCCTAACTGAGCTCTGAAGCCCAGGACTGACAGCAGTGGGTCTCACAAAGAGGGAATGGGTGTTTGAGAAAGTCAGGTTCAGCAGAGGCAACGTAAAACTTAAATCACTTTTGGCAGTCTGTCAGAAAAAATGAGAATTTCTTTATAAATCTGTCCACTGTGCTTTTGAATATGATTGTTTTGTCCAAATGTTCTCTGCAGTAGTAAAATAAGGATGAGTCTGGAGGCTTACTTCAGGCCACTCAGTGCTGTACATCTGATCAGAAGATTCTGTTAGGCTCACAGCCAGATTACAGAAATAAAAGCTGAAGGAAAATCTGTATTATTCTGTTAAGCTTGACTCCCTTCTGAGTCACGAGTGCTCCCCATTTGCATGTTCTCTAGTGCTTTGTTCATCTCAGCGCTGAATTGCCAATACTTCTGGGGGGTTGTTTTTCCACTGCTTAGTTCCATCAGGGTAATATCATTGGCATGAATTCTCTCTCGTTTGCTATTTACATCATCCTGATTTTCAGAGTAAGTTAAAATGTATCCAGCTCAGCAACTTTCCCATTTTGGGAAGAACATCAGATAGATACTCCCTGTTTGTTCCTTTAAATGTGTCACATACATTTCCTTTCATGAGCAAGAGCCCAGCTGGGACCCAAAGCATGTATGTCTAGTCGTGGCCTTGGGAACTGCTTGGTACCCCAGTTGCTTGGTTGGGTTTTTTCAGAGAAAACTAGTCTGTAAATTAGCAGGATTTTTATGTGATAGATCACAGTGTTGGCTTCCTTTCTGACAATGAAGAGTGGAGATTTTTGTTTTAGAAGTACTACTAAAAGGACAATCCTGGTAGGTCTACAAGAACTCCACTTAAGCAGGGAACCTAACTGTTGTCACTTCCCTCGTGAAACCCACTAGAAAGGATGCTCTTACAAGAGCACTGCAAACATGCAACGACTCAGGTTCTTGCTAAGTTTGAGGATAAATAGAGCTGAAAATAATCCTTTTTACTCTTCTCTAGTTTGTTTTTAAAATTTCACTGAATCTTCCTTGAAGCTGGTAACTCATAGTTCATGATTCATTGCAATAATAAAGCTCTGAATTACTGAACGAGTAAACATCCTGGCTACAGTAATAAATCAGATACTCTAAAAAGCACAGAGAAATGCTGCTTGCCAGAATGTTCTAAAGTACTCAAATCAATGCAGTCTTCTTTGAGACCCAAGAAAATTATATTATAGTCCAGACGTGCAAAAAGAGTGAAAATACTGTATAAACCCCTGTATACTTTACTCTGTAAAGACGACATTTAGTGGTTCTCATCCTGAAGAATTGTGAAGAATCAGCATGACTTTCAGTCTTCAGGTGCTCAAAGCCACATATAATTTTCAGATGTCACTGTCACTGCTCAGAGTACAGGAAGTAACTCCTCAGATTGCTTTGAGGGATCAACTTTTGTTCACCACATGTGCCCCTGTTGTGTCAGGTGGATCTTGTAGCTGGACTTCTCAGAGGAATCTCTAAATTACGGGTCATGGAATTTCACTCCAGGTGCGCAAGGTAACAAATGATCCTTCTACTAACAGCCTCTAGATGGTTTTTGTCCCCCTAGTTTTTATGTTGCCATGTGATGACTGTCATAGGGAGCTTCCCTCTGGACTGAAGAGTAAGATTGCTGCTGACTTTTGGGGGTTTCCTTCAAAGACATTCAGGTAGTTGTTCTGTGGATAGAATTGGCATTTTTCCTTCACTTACTTCACTTGACTAAAAACTACTCTGAATTCTGCTTCAAATTTCAATGGAGATTGATGATTTGTACTCCATGAAAATCTCTGTAGAGTATGGGGTAGGATTTTTCTGTCACGTATGCAAGCATTATTGCACATAAATCAGGCAGTCATTATTTTGAAACAGTTAAAATCTGCAGAAGCCAGAATTAGCTTGAAAGTTCAACAATGGGACGTACAGGAATTTAGAGCTTGGCTCTGGTCTCCCCAAAGCAGCGTGAATTAATAAGACCAAATGTCAAGAACAAGGCCAGATTGGGACCCAGTACCTTTGTGAGTTACTTCATTCCAATGTAACGAGGGTGTGGAGGGAGAATAAATAACAGGAAACATCCAAATGCATTTGTGCATAACCAGCACTGTTTGGATGATGAAATAGAGGGTTTGGGACACAGTGTCATTAGTAATTCACAATACACAGCTGCGCCTATCTAATGAAACCTGGCAAATTCATGGCCCTGCTTTTGTAAAGCACTGATTGTAGTGGACCTAATGGCTGAAACCTTGTTAGATTTGTGAGGAAGACCTCTCCTTCTGTTGTGCTGTCACTATTCTGCAGGAGTCCTTAACTGTGCCACTGCTTGCTTGTGTCTTTTCACACTCTCCTTGCAGCTGCCTGCTTTTTCCCCCAGTCTCTTACCTCAGTATCTCTTTCGGGCGATCCCCGGTACATGCCATTTCTTCTCTGCACTGTCCAGGTGTGTACATGCTGAACCGAGAAATTGTCACCTTCACTATTTCAGCTGAGCGACAGTGCCTTTGCACGTTTGTGTCCCTTCCCACGCTCCATTTTACAGTTTGTCAATATTATGTTTCTTCTGCCTTTACCTCAAGTCTTTTGCTACCCTTTTCTGTCTTCCTCTCATACACCCTTACGTGTCCTCTCGTGCTTTTCTTTCCAAAGATGTCATCTTTTCCCATCCTTTTTCCCTCCCGTGTCTCTGTCCTCCTTTATCTTGTGCCCCTTGCTTTTGCTCCCTTTGCCCACCCCCCGGCAGATGTTAGCTGTGCTGCAACCTTTCCTTTGTAGCAACACTCCATGTTGTTCTCATGTCCGCACCTCTGCTGTTTGCTTTCCTAAGGCGGCCGTGCGGCCGCTCGCTACCAGCGGACGCGGGGACGCGCTGACTACAGCACCCTGCCCACCGCAGGGCTCCGCCTGGCTCTGGCGCTGGAGACTTGGACCCCCCTTTCTCCCAAACACGGCTATCCTGTGTGCGTAACTCACTCCAGTGCCGACAGAGTGCCCTGCTCCGCACAGCGCATTGTTCGCAGGAAAGGAGCCAATGTTAAAGCTGGGGAGGTAGGTGTCATCAAGGTGTGCCCTGGCATGACTTTTCCAGGAAGGTAACTCAAGTTGCAGTTCTTCACCTGGGTTCACACCTAACAGTCTTACTCCCCAGACCTTCACAGGTCTCTGATTTTCCCCTTAGAGTCTGGGGAGGTGAGTGTCAGCTTGGAGCCTGGTTTGGGGATGCTTCAGATTGTTTTTCTGGAAGAATGTCTGGCCTGGTTCTGAGCACCCACCTCAGGTGGGAAGCCGTTGTCTTCGGAGGGGCTGTGTCTCAGCTAGGACATCCCCTCGCCGCTGCGTGGTGGCTCTGTTTTGCTGCCTGAGGGTGAGCAGTGGGTTTGCTTTTAGACAGCTGTCAACTTTAAACTGGGCTTCGGACTGGAAATTGCTAGTACATGTATAGGAAAAAGAAGGATGCGGGAGATTTTTGTCGGTACTGTAGAAGCTGTTTGCTCTGAGAAGGGCATGGAAGACGTATTGTGATGTTTGCTTATTGCACGTACTGTTCGCCTGGAGGACCTCATTTGTGCTTCCATATTTCCTTATATGGCCTACCACATAAAATTAGTCGACACTAAACATCTACAGCAATGGCTGCAACAGATAAAAGTGTTTTTTATTATTAGTTTTGTACATACTTTCTGGAAAATGTCATTTCCATTTGAGTTACAACCATATAAGCAATGAAGGGGTAATTGGAAATGGGTTTGTTACATTAAGTGCCTTACAATTACAAACACTGTGACCTCCAGCTCCGCTCCCCTTTCTGTGTCATATATATGTAGGCAGGCCAGTTGATACGGCTTGCCTGTAACAGAAATCATGTGATTCCACCATGGGAATGAGGGCATGATTTGGAAAGTACATGCCAAAGACCCTGGAATATGGCACACGTCCACATCCTTGCTCATCCCTGTACTGTCTCATGAGTAGTAGTACTGAGTAATGCTGCATGATTGGTTTTCCCCCAGTCCTGAGCTTTATGTACGGAATCTTTGTGTACCCTTATAGTCACCGCATCAGTAAGCCACGCCCAGTTCTGTTCTGTGGATGCTCAGTAGCACAGAGAGTGTGGGAAACCAGTACAGCCATCGAACTTTGATGCTGTGGAAAAGCTCTGCTTCTGCAAGCTTTTACTCTTTCATCTATATCAATCTTACTTGACAACAGGGAGAAGTTTGTTCTGAAATAGAACAGCCTGAAAGAGAAGAGCCAGTGTCTCTTCATTCAGTGTTACTAAATTCCAGGATTGGGGTGGGTTTTTTATTTTTTTTGTTCATTGATTACACTGTAAACTTGCTAAAAAGTCTTTCTGTCCTTCCCCGAAACACCATGCACACCCCACATCTGTTGTGTGGGGGTGCCTACGTACCATTGCTCAAAGGAGCAGCCACCAAATTAGTGACTGCTTCAATGCAGAGGTGAAAGCATATTCATCTTTCATGTTCCTCAGCAAAACACCCATATTTAGCAAGAACTATTACAGTATTTAGACTTACTCCAGGGGCAAAATACTCTTATGTGGCATTTCCCTTCAGTTTTCACTGCAATATAATATCTTAGAGTTATTAAACTCTGCCTTGTTTCTCTTGAGTACTTTATGCAAAAGGATCTTCTTTATTACTGATGTGAAAGAAATCATCTTCTTTTCCCAAAACAGTTGTTCCAGAACTTCACTGCTGGTCCTTCATGGACAGGTTGTGCCTCACACAAAAGCTGTGTCAGACCAGCTGGCAGGCTGGTGAGGAAGTGACCTGGTTGTTGCCTCCGCTCACTGCATCCTACTGTCTGCATATGTGGTGTCTGGCAATTGATTAGTGCTAGACTGTACCTATTCAAAATATCATCCGCTGACAGAAAACGTTGCTCATTTTGCTGTGCAGTTTGAACAAAGCAGAATTTCCTGGTACCAGAGAAATCAACCTGCCCGTATTAAAGTAAATTGCCCAACATTTGTTGAGTTTGGTGGATTCAGGAGCAGAGCCTAATTGATAGAGCATTCCCTTTCAATGTACAAATCTGTGCTACAATAAATAACTCTCCAGGTCTTCATAACTGTTTCCAGTTTTAAGTACTGTTGATTCCCCTGTTTACATACGTTTCAGTTTCCATCTTTCTGTATTATGCTCTAGCAGTGGCACATTGTGTGTGCCTTGAGAGCAGGTTATGTGGAGATACGCACCGTTGCATAAGGTTTCTCCTGTCACTGATTTGCATATCAGAACATGTTATTCTTCTGTAAGTTTAAGTTTGCTCTACGTTTGATGGGTACCATAAATTCTGATAATTCTACATAAACCTTCTGAAATTACCACAACCAGAAATAATGTGGGTTTTTTTTCAGCAAAAATCTATCCACTTTTTTTCTGTTTAGCTAGCTTGATTATTTTGGATCATTCATATCCTCGTTCCTATTTCACCTACATAACTCCTTACTCTGCCACACTCAAGGCTAGCTCCTTTAAAGTTACATTTTATAAGTAGGACTTTCAAGCAAAAACAAGCAAGGGAACTTAATCTCTAAAGAAGTGAGCCTTCTGACACCTCTAGATTTTAGGACTTTTGGGGTTTAAAGTCCATCTCTGTGTAACACCCACTAAGCTGCCGTTACAGTACCGTCTTCTCTTGTTAAAGAATATAGAGCATTGAAACTGCGCTAAATGGAAAACTGGAAGCTGGTGACCCACAAACAAATGTAAGCCAAAGACATGGCACGTCCGCATTCCTGATTCTTTCCATAAACCACACTATTGTTTTAGCTCCTGTTCTGGCGCCGTTTCTTCTGGCTGAGCCAGAGTTTAGACCATGGCTAATCTGTGGTCATAACATAATGACAGCAGAACGCAAAGAGATTTTGCTCTTTCGCAGCAGTTGTGTCAGCTGAACATGTACCTTCAGCTAAACTCTGGGGCAGGACTAGGAACTTTCCAACCAAACTCAGTGGTCAGAGTGGAAGCCACAGATTTACCAGTTTCTTCCATGTTTTCTACCATTAAATCAGCATTTTCAGCCAGGCCATTATCTTGAATGAAGCGAGTAGTTTTATTCGTGACAATTTGACCGGAACTTATTGGATCAGGTAGGAAAAGAGCAAGTGTGTGTCCATGCTTTGTTTTGCCTTTCTAGTCCAATTAAAATCTCAGTTTGACAGCCTTTACTTTCAGTACCCTGCTGCCTTTATGCCTAACTGCATTCAGCTGAGCTGTTTTGTTCGTTTATCGCAGTCTGGTACAGTGTGTTCAGGAGATGGAACTCACACAGGGTCCTGTGCAACGTTGGTAATTGACTTGTGTGGGAAACAAGGAATTCGGAAGATCCACCCCAAGAGCGCCAAGCCTTATACAAGTCAATGTGACAAAGTTTCCTTCAGTCGGTCACAAAATCCTGCAGTTTCAAAAGCTGGAAATTTGATGCAGAAAAGGGAAACAATCAGAAAATAATTCTTCTTACAAATGGAACTGGTCATAAAGTAAATATATAAATAAACAGGTAAACAAAGAATATATGAATCCCTGACAAAACTGCTCCCTGCTCAAAAATTCTTGTGTTGAAGGAACACCCGGGAGACAATGAATTAAGAGTCCTGTCATGAGAAAATGGAAAAGAAAGTGGGATCTTAGGGGTATGTTCCTGTGAAGTTAGGGTGTACGAGACCAAGTCTTAATCTGTATTCAGTGTGTATTGCTAATCCTTGCCGTCGTAACTGGTGCCGCTTCTGCCTGTGTTGTGATCCATTTTCCTAGAAGAGTTTGTGCATCTTACATTCTTTAATTTAGTTTATATATAAAGCTGGTGAATTCAACAGAATTCAGTGTTAAGACATTGTAGAGCCTGTGTCTGAGATCCTGCAGGACCTCTGAAAATGTAGGTGAAGTTTGATTCCATTCCGTTCATCATGTTAAGTGGCAGTGACTTCATTTACCTTGGGAGATGAGGACATGGTCTTCAGGGGCCTTAAGTATTGTATGTTCTAGCTATAAATATGATGCAGGCATCAACAGAAATATTCTAATTTAGGAGTGTTTTCCAGTATGTCATTTTCTCAAATTCTTAAACTGTTTCAAGAAAAATAGCTATATTTGTTCTTGATGCATGTAGCTGAGGATAGAAACAGGAAAAGCTGTAACATTTACTTCCTTGCACACTGTCTGTTTATAGAAGGCGGCAGAGGCTCATGTCCTGTTGATTACAGGTATGCAACTGCGGCAATTTCACTCATGTATTTGAAGTAAAGGCACAAAATTTCATTTATTTTTCTTTGTTTTGTTTTTAAACAATTATTTGATTTTTAGTTAAATAGAAAAGAAAGTTCAAGTTTGAAAGCTGGAATGTTGTGCATTTTAAAAGTTGTAATACTGTTCTTGAATCTTTTATTCTGTTTTATTTTGAATCTGTGTTACGACAGCTTGCAATTTCATGATAATGTGCTGTTTCTAACAAAGATTTCTGACACATGAAAATTGTTTGATGTGAAAATGTGTAAAAGCTCAATTTAAGGTCAGTGAAAAGCGTTTTGGGATTTAGGCCAAAGCTGGCAAATATTGAATCCCGTACCAGACAAAATCAGTGTGTTGGGTTTGCGTGCCAAGGTTTTGGGGGGGGGGGGGGGGGCACAGTCTTCTGTGAGAAGCTGCTGGAAGCTTCCCCTGTGTCCAACAGAGCCAATGCCAGCCAGCTCCAAGACAGGCCCGCAGCTGGCCGAGGCGGAGCCCCTCCGTGGTGATGGTAGCACCTCTGGGATAACATGTTCAGGAAGGGAAGAAGGCAGCAGCTCGAGAAAGTAGTGAGAATATGCGGGAGAGACAGCCAGGCAGACGCCCAGGTCAGTGCAGAAAGGCGGGAGGAGGTGGCCGTAGCGGAGGTTCCCCAGCAGCCCATGGTGAGAGGGCAGGCTCTGCCCTGCAGCCATTGAGGGTCATGGGGGAGCAGAGACCCCCTGCAACCTGGGGAAGGTCCGACACCGGAGCAGGTGGCTGTGCCCGTAGGAGGCCGTGACTCCATGGGAAGCCCAGGCTGGAGCAGGCTGCTCCTGAAGGACTGCACCCTGTGGGAGAGACCCACACTGGAGCAGTTTGTGAAGAACTGCAGCCTGTGGGAAGGACTCAGGTTGGAGAAGCTCATGGAGCACAGTCTCCCGTGGGAGGGACCCCACGCTGGAGCAGGGGCAGAGTGTGAGGATCCTCCCCTGAGAAGGAAGGAGCAGCAGAGACAGCGTGTGATGGACTGACCACAACCCCCATTCCCTGTCCCCATGCGCCACTCAGAGGGAGGAGCTAGAGCAATTGGGAGCAAAGCTGAGCCCAGGAAGAAGGGAGGCATGGGGGGAAGATGTTTTTAGATCTTTTTAGATCTGGTTTTGTCTCTCACTGCCCTACTCTGATTTGATTGGTCGCTAATTAATTCTTCCCCACATTGAGTCTGTTTTGCCTACGACAGTAATTGGTGAACAATCCCTCCCTGTCCTTGTCTCAACCCATGAGCCTTCCATCTTATTTTCTACCCACCCTGCCCAGCTGAGGAGGACAAGTAATAGAGCAGCTTTGGTGGGCACCTGGCCTCTAGCCAGGGTCAGCCCACCACAGTCAGGCAGAATAGTCAAAATTTTCTAAAAAGTCTGGCTTTTTCCATTTGCTGCAACATCAAAATTTGTTTCAGTTTTAAAAAGAAATTTATATAAAGTTCAGTGAAATAGAACATGTGGGCTAAGAAAGAGAAAACATTTCTGTTTAAATCTTTCCAATCAAACATCAGTTATTTTAAGTCAGCAAGAAGAATTCTAATGCTTTGGCAGCTGGGGGCGGAGCGGGGTTGTAGGCCACTCAACTTACAAAATCTCTTACTTACATACATATGTTCAGGCCTTGTTCAGTGCCCAAAGTGTGAAATGAGGCAATGATATGGGATGAGCAAAACAGAAATCATACTACACCGGTATTAGTTACTGCCTGATGTGGATGCTTGGCAGTGTGTAATAAAAAGCACACAGTCTGAAGCAGTAAGCCCAAGAAATACAAATTGCTGTGGTGTTGAGTGGCTGTGACTGTGTGAGCCGTAAATAAAGGAGTCAATGTGCAGGAAGGCCACAAAATCCTCACGCATAGGAGGAAGCATCTGGTGCATGTGGGTGACGGTATCTCAATACTTTTCTGACTTTGAGACTAAATATTTTGTACGAAATATTATCATAGAATGGTAGAACGGTTTGGGTTCGAAGGACCTCTGAAAGTCATCTGGTCCAACCCCCTGCAATGAGCAGGGACATCTACAACGAGATCAGGTTGCTCAGAGCCCTTTCCAACCTGACATTGAATGTTTCCAGGGATGAGGCACCTACCGCCTCTCTGGCAAGCTATTCCAGTGTTACACCACCCTCGTTGTGAAAAATTTCTTCCTTCTCCCTAGTCTGAAAGTCTGATATTCACCATTGTGGCACTGCAAAAATATTTGCACATAACTTTGCGTGCAGAGTCCGGTAGCATCATGTCGGTCCCTGGCCAAGGATCATTTCACCAGTCATAAACACCTGACTTATATCTACATGTAAATGCCTCATAGAGACTTTTTTTAAAAAACAAATCATCCTATTTCCCAGATAGTTAGTGAAGAGAGTTTGACAATTCCATGTGCATGCAGTCTCCCTCTGGAAAGCTTTCCAGGGCAAGTAGGAAACATTGGCATTGGACTCTTAAAAATCAGGAAAAATGTGAAGTCCTTAAAAGCAGTGAGTCATATCCGCAACTTTTGTCTTTATTTTTCTCACAAGGGTTGATGAGGCTGACTAATTGTAGCAGTCATTTCATGGCCACACATCGTTTCAGTTTTGATAAAGAACAGAAATTACGAATACAGAAGCGACATGTGGCAGGACAGGCACGTGCTTAGAGCTGGCCTCTCAGAGCAAGGTTATATCTACACGATGTCGAATCCACAAAGTTGAGCTCAGTTCAAGGTAGCCGCGCTGATGACTAGAAGCATTGCAAAACTGCCCAGCTAGGTAAACGCTAAGCTGTGGTCAGCCTGATACCGAGCTCTGCAGTACCAGACTTTAAGTGCAGGGCTAGTTCAGGTGTATCTGTACTGAACGCATCACACACAGCTGGGCGAGATGGGTGGTTATCCTGCTGGATTCAGCATCGGTCTGGCCTCACCTCCAGTGCTGTTGCAGCTCTGGGCCCCCAAATTTATGAAGGTTGTGAAGGTCCCTGAATATGTCCAGAGGAGGGCAACAGCACTGGTGACAGGGCTGGGAGGCATGTCCTGTGAGGAGTGTCTGAGGACTTTGGGTTTGTCTAGTTTGGAAAGGAGGAGGCTGCAGGGTGACCTCATTGCCCTCTGCAGCTTCCTGGGGAGGGGATGTAGAGGGGGAGGTGCTGAGCTTTTGTCCCTGGTATCCAGTGACAGGCTGAGTGAAAATGAATCAAAGATGCATCAAGGGAGGTTCAGACTGGATGTTAGGAAGCATTTCTTTACCGAGAGGGTGGTCAAACACCAAGGCAGGCTTCCAAGAGAGGTGGTCGATGCCCCAGGTCTGTCAGTGTTTAAGAGGCATTGAGACAATTCCCCTAGCAACATGCTTTAACCATTGGCCAGCCCTGAATTGGTCAGGCAGTTGGACCATATGATCACTGTGGGTCCTCCAACTGAAAGAGTTCTGTTCTGTTCTGTTCTGTTCTGTTCTGTTCTGTTCTGTTCTGTTCTGTTCTGTTCTGTTCTACTACAGCTGTAGGGTAGGCAGATCCCCACACTGTCCGGCTGTGATACTACCACACTGCAAAAAAGACCACTTGACCTGTCTTTCAAATTTTACTTCCCACAGGCAGAGGCCCCTACAAGCATGCACATAAGCAGAATTTAAATCTGGCCTCATTGTACATAAGGAACTGGAAGAGAAGTTAATGATTTAAAATGCCGAGTTTCATCTACAGCATGTTAGTCTGGCTTATGGATTTGTTTAACTTGTCTCCTTCTGTCTCCTGCCATTTTTCCTGACAGACCTTTCGCGGTGGCCACAGATCAGCAAGTGCAGATCACCTGAACTGGAGACATTTTCATGTTATTGGACTGACGGAAGTTTGTATAACCTCACTGCTCCAGGAACAATACAACTATTGTACATGAAAAGGTAATAATGTGGAAAGCACAAAAGAAGGAGGAAAAGAGAGAGAAGTCATATATTTTGCTATGCCTGTTAGCATGTTGCTTTTAATTGTTGCTGTGATGTGAGCCATGTTGTTTTGAAGGGGAAAAAACGTAGTTTAGGTGTATATTTTTCAATGACAGAATCTGTTAATTGTTCAGCAGTTCGCAGTGACAGGCGTTACCTGGCAGATGGTTAAGAACACAAATTAAGAACACTTATTAAATTTAGGTCCAGGTGGCAGAATCCAAAACTGAACATGGTATGGCTTCGGAAAGGAACTTCGGTTTATTCCTTATCAACCTAATTTGCAACTGTGAGATTTGCTGTATCTGTGCACGCGTGGAGTTTGGACGCAAGCCCCTTTCAAATTTTTATTGAAGGTCTGTAGAGCTCCCATTGATCAGATGCTAAAGTCTGAATGTGCCGGTGCAGAAGAGGCTGCTCTGAGGCTGGGTTCGGTATCATTGAGCCCTGTCCAATTCTTTTTCACATTCCACTTAAGCTTTTGGAATTTTCAGGTTGATGCAATGATTAGCCTGAAAGAGGACACGGACATCACCAGTGATGGCTGTTAGGGCAAACAGTCCTTTTGCTCACAGGAATAGGAGGACGTGAGTTTCTGTTCCGTCTAATGTACTGGGTTTCAACCTTCTTGATCTACAGACTCTTTGTACTGGTGATGATACGTATGCTTAGCAAACTTCAGCCTAATGGCCAGTCTGACTTTCTTACTCTTCTGAGACCTCTCAGAAATCCAGGGATCCAAGTTTAAATCACTATTTAAGTGTAAATGTTTAGCTGACAGTTGTCAGTTGCGTGTACCCTGAGGGTAGAAACTTTGGAAGACAATTGAAGTCTACAATGTGCATGGAGCAGATCACATACTTTAACTTTGTCCTAGAAATTAGAATACTGCAATAAAAGATGTGAACTGAACATCCACATTAAAAATACTTCTTTTTCAATGTGCAAGCCACGTTTAAGGCTCTGGACTGAACTCTGTCATCTAACCCAGTCTCCTGCTTAACACAAGCCATAGTGCCTAACCACGTACACCTTTATCAAGTCCTGACTCTGGCAGAGCTGCAGCATTTGCTTTAGAAAAGGGTCTGGTCTCATCAGCTAAGCACAAGACGGATGCTTAGTGGCAGAAATTCTTTTTACTCAATTTATGTAGCATCTGCCTTTTTACTTCTTAAGCACCCACTTTCGTACTGAAGGCTGCACTTGGCATAATTGATATACCTTAATCCTCCTTCTGTACGGCTTCAATGGCTCTTAGTAAGAAAAGGCATTTGCAGTATATTTTTAACAAACCAAAACTCTAATTTTTAAAAAGATCCCTGTTTGGTCTATATTTGGGCTGAGAGACAGTCTTGAGATCAAGAGCATCAGCAGCAGATCTGCTTGTTCTGGGATTCGTTTTTCTAAAGTGGCTTCAGAATTGCTGAATAAATGCCTGTCGCTTCTCCTGTAGATTATTTCTAACAGTTTCACCATTCTCATTTTGCTTCAACTGAAGCCTTTTTTTGTTTTGGACCCACTGAGTAGTTTCAGCTTGGCCATATGAAGATGACCCTACACAAGTTGCAGTGTTTCTGTCTGAGAGTCCATGACACTGTTTATAACTCTGCTGGTTTCTCTTTTTTAAGAGATGAAGTGAATGTCATATTTCCTTTTCCAATTCTTTTATTTATAAAGAACAGTTGTGAATTTTTGAACAAAGTCAGGATGGAAAAACATAAGAGGTTTCCTGCTAGTAGTTCCAAGCCTGCATTTCAGAAGTTCCATATCCCAAGGGATTTAGCCCCTCCTCACTCACAGTGGTGTCTGTCTCTTCCCTTCGTTCGCATCCTGCATTCCTGGGTTGGTTTGTGCTAGGTCTCCTGCGGCATCCGCCCAGGATGGTACTTTCCCAGGTGAGCACTCAGTGCTCCAGTGCCTACATCCCAACTCAGCTCCCAGGGCAACGCACTGACCTGTCCTTGGCTTTGCAGGTGATGCAGTACTGATCTGCCCTGAGGACTGGCTTTCACTGCTTCAGACCTCATTATGTAGGTGGGCATCTCGCTGCAGTTTAACTTTGCCTGAGCAGCGGTTCCGTAAATGTATGCCAAATTTACCTCAGTTTGTGCTTGCTGGTAGTCTTTAGCACCCACCAGCAGAGCAAGATGTACTCTCCGTTCTCTTGGAGGCAGCATCCGAAGCATAGAAATGCCACTAACAGTACCTAAGAACCTAAACTCATTTATGCAAGTTGTTTGGTTTCATTCTAAATCACAATCAATATTGACATGTTTTTCTCACTTCCATAAAAGTTATGACTTATCAACAACGTGTCTTGTAACATCTATAATTTGTACTTTGTAAGATCTATAAATCTCTCTCTCATGTATATTACATTTTCGTTGTCATTCTAGGAATGATGAAGACTGGAAAGAATGCCCTGATTATATCACTGCGGGAGAAAATAGCTGTTATTTCAACACGTCCTACACCTCTATTTGGATACCGTATTGTGTTAAGCTTGCCAATAAAGATGAAGTATTTGATGAAAAATGTTTCAGCGTTGATGAAATAGGTATGCTCCCATTGTGCATTTTACCTCTATATTTTTATATCACAGTAGGTGTGACACTATAAGCCGTTGTATTACTCATGCTGTATTTAAATTCAACCTCTGAGAAAGGTTAGTTTCTGAAAAACACGATATGTAGGAAGAGATCTGGTTTTGTAACTTATGCTGTCTGATCCATACCAGAAAATATTGCCCAGATTTAAAGAAAGCTAAAAGGATAAAAGCAAATATGTGGTTTCTCTTTCTGAATTCCAGTGGTCTCTCAAATGTGTGCAGATGAGCCTGCCTTTGCTGTCACTCTGAGCGCTTTCTAATGGATGCTGCGTGCCCTTGTTCAGTGTGAGCAAGGAAGGCGTTAAAACCTTACCCTGCAAAGTTCTGGAACCAAAGAGGTTTTTTGTTCCTGAATCAACACTAATCTATGGAGTCGGGATTTTCAGCATTTCTAAGCTAGAATTTATATTTATTGCAACATGAATTGTGACTGTCTGGGACTTTTCAGATGTTGTTCCTTGTTTAGAGCAGTGGTGTATGTATATGCAATCAACTTCTTTCCAGAAGTGACTAGAACACCCACTGCTCTCTTTTCTTCAGATGAACAGAATTAGATTATTTTTTCAGATACCGTAGTTTTTCAATGGACTTCTGTGTTATTTACTAAATTAGTTTATCTTTCTGTGTTACTGCAACTACTGTTTCTATTTCTAGTGAGAATTCTGAATTTAAATGTTGATGGAGAATTGTTTGTCTCAGTGTTTTATAAGCTGCTATTGGGAAATGTAGTGTAATAGGTAATACATTCTTAGTCCTCCTCATCGGTCACTCAGGTGAGATTTATGCAGAGCGCAGTCTACCAGCGGTGGCAGGGTGCCTGCTTGTTACCACACTGGTAGCGACTTTGTCATTGACTCATAGGTTTAGTTTTTAATCAGCAAATAATGTGGTTAATATGCTTTCTTAGTCCTGAAATCATTTAACAGTGTGTAGTAAGAATGATCATTTCACATTGAAAACTGGCTGTTTTATTCCAAATACTCTGTTTAAACAGTACTACCTGATCCCCCTGTCCATCTTAACTGGACTCTGCTAAATACTAGTCAGACTGGGATCCATGGGGATATTCAAGTAAGATGGGATCCACCACCAACAGCGGATGTTCAGAAGGGATGGATTACTCTGGAGTATGAATTGCAGTACAAAGAAGTTAATGAGACAAAATGGAAGGAGGTATGAAGCAAATATTTATTATACAATAGTCGTAGTACAGTGCAGGCTTGTTCTGCGCCTAACACTTTCATACTACTGTGAAACGCAACAGGTTTGTAACTGCTGATTAGATGATGCCGTAAGTCTTAAACAATATACCTGTATTCTTCTGAAGTTTTCTGGAAAACATCGTAACTGTACGTGTCAAGATAGTTGGCAGGATAACAAACCCTGAAATCCTGTGGTACATTACAAAGTATAGCAACAGTTGGATATATGGAAGTTTTTTCAAGGATAAAATATTTCTTTGTTGTTTTCCTAAACCTCAGCTATTTGAAACAGTGCACAGTATTTTTAGTAGTTGGAACAGAAATACTTTGCTTGGGAAATGTCATCACGTCAGGCCAGATTCTTCAGGATACCTGTAAAGTTCTAATATTTATAATTATTGTTCAGTAGATTAAAAAAAAAAAAAAGAAGAAGAAGAAAGAAAAGCTTTGAATTAAAATTTAAAATTTGATGCAATAAGCAAATAAAAGTAAGGTAATAAATGAAAGACATACAGATTTCGTACCAAAGAGCAATGGTATTTGTGACTATATGGATAGTCTGTGAAAAATAAAATATATATACATTAAATCTTTTAAATTGTCTTTTTGGGAATCACCTAACTTCTCATGTAGTTATTTTTCCTGTTACGGGGAAGCAATTGTACCCAGCTTACCTGAATGCACAGGTTAAGTGCCGTGTGTCGTGACATACTTGCGTAGGAGAACTCGTCCTGAATGCCCATTCAGTGCAGTAAGGGCATCGTTTCAGGGCAGATCCCTTCCTTTGCTTTCTGATTAGTGTGAACCGAGCTAACTGAAACAAAGCAGATTACGCTGTTATAAATTGGTCTTAATCTACAAAAGGCAAATTTACCAACTGAGGCATAGTCAAACTGGTTTGCTACCTTCCTCTGTGAAAGACCTTGGACCCCTCCTCACCTCTGATCCTTCTCAGTGTTTGCATTTTCTGTTTATCCTACTCCCTGGCAGTAAATATTCAGCCAGGCAGGTGCATAATGCCTGTAACTTTTTCCTAATACTTGTCTGAATTTCTCTCTACGCTGGTTTAAGCTGTATTTACTGACAGTCTCTGTATTTTAAAGCCTACAAAGTGAGTTTAGACAGTAAATCAAAACCCCTTCAGAACTTGAAAATCGGCAGAATATTTATAACATTTACAAAAGCAAGTGACATTACCGATACCTCTTTAAAAACGCACATTTTAAACCTTTTTGTATAAGCCCTTTAGTTATCAATCATACAGATACCCTAATAAAGCTTTGTCCTTGCTCCAGTGCCATCAATAATTCCAGCATGACGTGAGAGTAGTTCTTCTCAGGAGAGCGAAGGTTTGAAGATCAGTGTTTCTTCTTTCAGAAAACAGATACGGAATTGCTAAATACTGTACTTGCCTCGAGGAAAATAGATTATGTTGTACAGCAGCTGTATATATTGCATGTTATTGTGCCTTTCGTCTTAAAAGCACAAACGCAGAATAATTCCCCGAGACACTATCAGAGCACAAAAGAGAAATTTCTGAACAAAATCTTGGTCTGGCCTATGACAACAGCAAAACTCCGAATAACAGCAGAATTATAGCAACAATTTCACTCTTTGCATTCTTTGCTACAAACATCTCCTGTAGCAAGTGTTGAAGTAGTAAAAAGACAAATGTCTAGTTACACTGTTATTACTAGTTTCTTACACAAAGGATAATCTTTGACTGCTTAAATGTACTGTAGGGCTTTGTATATAAAACTGATAGAAAAATTAATTTATAGTCCTTAAATTGTGAGGGTTTTAGATGTTTTGGGATGAACCTGTTTGACTTTTCATGTATAGCATTCTTTTTTTAATCAATCCCTTTACTAATTGAAAATAGATAACTTACGAATTGAAAGGACTAAAACAGTTAGTCAAGAATTATAACAGTGAGGTGTAGTGATCAGAGGATCAAAATTATTTTCTGACAACAACAAAATCCCCACCCTCGTATAGCGGGTGGTCTTGAATGTAATGGGGCTCACAGGCCATAAAAAAGTCGTCGTTGTTATTAGTTCCTTGCTGGCTGTCCTTTTAATATTCTACCCTCTTATCTTGACGTGTTGCCCATTACATTTACCAGACTAAATCTCTGTGCCCTCTTACGTCTACCCAAGTTTACCAGCCGTGACTAGCAATAGCTGTGCAGACCCTGTGAGGCTGCTGTGTTTTTCAAACAAGGTGTGAAAACACACATCATCTGAGCAGTAGTGAAGAAGGATGACTTCACGGTGAAGCTGCGGCCTATGAAGTGCCTAAAATTGTGTGTGTGGTAGGGAATCTTGAAAATCTAACTTTCCATTAGTTATTTATCATAAATTAGATTGGCCTGATCTCTAACTTATTTTAAAAAATCCAAAAAACCCAAGCCCAGATCCACCTGATGTAGGATGAAATTGGTGATCGGGGCGCAGTCCTTGGTGAAGGGGGCTGGACCGGGGAGAACTCTGCTGGCTCTCATTATCCTGTTGGATTTTTGCTGGAAAAGGGCCGTTTCACACCGCAGCGAAGCGCGCTTAGGGCGGGGAAGCGTGGAGTACTGGCTGCAGAGCCGAACACCATCGTGTCCATACAGCACTGTGGCTGAGATACACGGCTTACCAGTTAGAGGGATGCGGAACTCATCTGCCTGCGCTGCGCTGGATATACAGCCTAACACCTCCATGTGTTGTATGAGTGCCCGACCTGCGCTATGCCTACCCAGGGCGCTTCTGAGCCTTTCCCTCATACTGCCCATCTCCCCATTTTCACCATTTTTCTGTTGAAGTAGGTGAAAGTCATTGCCTTGGTCGCTGTGTTGCCTGCCGTGCCCAAGCCAGCCTCTGTCCCAGAGAGCACTGAGTGTCCCCAGGGCTGCAGCTGATGGGTGACAGACCATCGCTCCGCGGCCTGTGTTAACCCCTCTTACAGGGTCAGACTCGCACGGGCAGCACAGTCACACGTCAGTGTGACAGCAGGTTTGACGCACGTTTCTTATGCACGGCAGTCACAAGCATCACTGCGTGCGCTGGCTGAACAGCCTGCAGTACGTCCAGCAACCCAGCGGTCTGGTTCCAAGCTCCCTTTCACCTGCTTTAAATGACATCACTGATTTTTTTTTCAGGGCTCTAATTTAGCCTTCATACTGCTTTTTCCCAGTGCCACCATGATTCGGGGTGCATAAAATTTTGTGTGGTCCAGCATGCCTGAGAATTTCCACTGACTGCCTCAGAAAAAAAGAAGCAAGCCCACAACAACAAAAAAAAACCCTACCTGTAAAACTTTAGTGTACTATTTCTCCGTGGCATTGCAGTCCCTTCTCAACCCTTTCCAGCTGTGTTGTAGAGCAGTGGTTCTCCACGACCTCGTGCTCAACCACTAGCAGGGAGACAAGCAGTTTGTCTGGGATCACTGCCTCCTCCAAAATCTGACTGGTTGGTTCTCAGAACACTTGAGTCTGGAGCCATCAGGGATCAGAGAAGTCCACAGATCGTAGCTGCCGACAGCATGTGTCTTTTTAGATTATGCAGCTACAGCGATTACAGGGTTGTATTGTTGAAGCTGAGCTTTGCTGGTATCAGCCTTGATTCTGAAGTGAAAGTAGAATACAACTTCTGCCACATGTATTTCAAGTTTGAGCACAATTTGCTTATTTTTATATACTTTCGTTGGGTTGTCGGGGCTCAAATACATATTCTTAGAGTAGCAGTAGAAGAGGAGAGTTATTTCACATATTAAGATCTCTAATGTGACTTCCTACGTAGTTTGATATGCGGCAGTATCTAAGTATGTTCCAGTTAATATAGGAGTCTCAAGACTGACACCTGATTCCAGCTCTCACAGAGTCTCCATTATCGTGCTTCATATATACTTGAAGATTTCAGGAGTTGTGCTGTGCTCCCCAAAGAATTACACTTGTAAGATGTAATACATCTGGTTAGAAGAGCTTTAAATAATTTTTCTTCTTAAAATTAATTCTGTAGTGGGAATTGCACTAGTTTTAAGACTCACGTGTTATTTTAACAAGGTTTCTGGCATTGTGAAGTCAGTAGTACTGTGTTGTAACATTAAAAGGGATTTACAACTTGATAATATCAGTGGGAGATGTTCATTCCCACCTACTTATGGCATGTAACTGGAGGCAGCTGCCTTTCTTCACTGGCTGTATTTACAGGGAGCTTGGATTTTTAGTGGTTGGATTTGGTGATCGTAAAGGTCTTTTCCCACCTAAAAGATTCTGTGGTTCTCCGCTTTCGGTTCCCTGAATCACGGCAAAGCCTGATGGCTAGTAAGTCAAAAGTAAATGTTGTGAACTTTCTCTGAACTCTTCTCATGGTATCCTTACGGTTCCAAGTAGCAAAACCAGCTTCAAATGTTTATTGCTGAAATCGAGAAGCAGCATAAAATTGCCAGTACAACTCAAACAAATAAATGACAGTCCTTCTGTCTTTACAGTTAGAACCCAGGCTCTCCACAATGGTTCCACTGTACTCTCTGAAGATGGGAAGAGATTATGAGATACGAGTCCGATCAAGACAACGTACCTCCGAAAAATTTGGGGAGTTCAGTGAAATCCTATATGTATCTTTTTCTCAAACAGGCATTGAATTTGTTCATTGTGCTGAAGGTAAATAAGCAAAGTGCAGCAAAGTGTCTTTATAGCCATGCTGTGTTTTTGTCTTTTCAGTGTTGTTTTTCTAATCCTTACCGTTGATGTGTGTTTGAGTAGATTGATATTTCACGTTTGGTGAGATTGATATGTACAAGTTCCATATACAAGTTCAGAAGTAAACGCGGCAAGACTGTTTCACATCTCATCAGAGTGTAAAAATACAGATACATTTAAGAATCAGAGATAATACCTGCTGTTGCACATCTCATAGAGGGTAAAATGTAGTTAAATCTCATACTTCATCATCTAAAATGGGCACTCCAGTTGTGAAAAGAAGAACTGTCAGTTACATTAAAGTGTTACACTGCTGGCTAAGTTTGTTATCAGAATGATGTGCTTTTCCGATCTGCCTGATACTATCAAGGACAGCGCGTCCTTTCTGATTCTTGCTTCTGTCTTGCACTTGTTTTTGAAGTGCTGTTAAAGACGGCAGAAGAAACAGCCATTGAGCACCACATTTTTTCTATTAAAAGAATGTGACAGTGTCTTCTCCTAAAGCATTCTCAGGTCTGAGTGACGAAATTAACTCTTCAAAATAGGAGCTCTTCAGCAAATCATTTTAACAAGCTGCTTCACTTCATTTTCGAGGGCATTAGCAAAAGTGTTAAATAAACCCACGCATAACTCACCTTTCAAAATCTTGCTAGACTCCCCTTTCTGATTCCTCATATTACTAGTTTTCATTTCTGATTTATATGAAAAGCTGATCTTCTGGACACGTGGCATTATTTTATTAACCCCAGCTGCATTAAGCTTTCATATGAACAAAATTAAAGTGCTGTGAAAATCTGAGGGCATCCTGCAAGCAGTTTACTTCAGTCACTATAACCCAGATTCTGCAGGTTGATCCATATCCATGCATCTCACACAGCAGCAGTGATCTCATCTGACTGAGAGTTTATTCTTGCTTGTTTTGTGAACCACCTTTAGGCACACAGAACGAACATTTAACTTTCCCGTGTATTAAAAACATAAAGTAGTTAAATTCAAAAACAATATTCTAACTTGCTGAAGCAGCTGGATGTTCACAGGTCTCACTGACGTGACAAGGAGGTACTGGTTCTCCATTGAAGTAGGGACCTGTCTAACACAGGCGTATCGAGATAGGACCTTACTCGTGCCTGAAAACATGCCCAATCAAAATCTAAGCTGCGAGCACGGGGCTAAAACTGGTACCTAAATTTGCTTTTTTATTTTCCCCCAAAAGGACGTCTAGTTATCTTCATGTATAGAATTCTGAAGCTTTCTGTCCAGTATTCCATGGCCCAAAAAAGGAGTAAAGTTTGTGTGGAAAACTTCAAATTGGGACAAATGAGAATCTAAGACTACAGCCAGAATATATTTCTCTATACTTTGTATTCTACAGTGTCAGCTTAAGTATAATGGAATTGCCAGTGTTTAAAAGACAAAACATTTCATTTGTCAGCATTGTTCTTCATTCCTATAGAATTGCATTTCTCAACGGCCTAAATTCTTTGTAGCCACCTGCAAGGTAAACAAAAGGGGGAGTTGTTTTTTTTTTCTCAGTTGATGATTCAAAACATAATTAATGTTCAGCCTTGCGAAAGAGGGGTAGTGTGCTTTTTGACACCCCCATATTTTAGTTTCTGTGAGGGAAGAGTAGCCTGCCTATGATGTAGTATGCTATTAATAACGTTCCCTCAGCTTGGGCGAACAAGCAGTGACGTGGTCTGCGGCATCATGTGCCACCGGGACTACTCTTACCATGTACCAGGCAGGCAGAATGTTCCTCACAGCTGGTTTGTTACAGGCATTGTCTGTTCTAAGGTCTTTTTTTACATTTAAAGACTCGGTCTGGTTTTTTTATATTTAAAACTCAGTGGGCTCACAAGTGCAGTATGGAAACTATTGAGACCAAAAGGGTATTTTTATTTCTGCTTTATACAGAATTTTCACATTTAAGTAACCAAAGATTCTCATATCAGTTTTTACCACTTTGGAACTCTCAGGTGTTGGAAGAGAAGGTTGAAAATAAAGTTGCAACAGAGATGCAGATTCCGGCTAACATGTTTTTGTTCTGTTGTTTCAGAAATTGAGTTTCCGTGGTTCTTAGTTGTTATCTTCGGAGCGTGCGGGCTGGCCATAACTGTGATCTTAATCCTGCTGTCCAAACAACCAAGGTAGAGGGGTTTTATTTGTCAGATTTTATGTAGCTTAAAAAGTAGGGTGCTTCAATTGTTTCAGATCTGTGGGACTGGAAACTGTTTTGAGGACTGTTGTCCATTCTCATAACCTACACGTTCGCTGGCATATACACGTACTGGGCCGTCGGCAGTGGGAATCTGATTATGCTGACAGCCTCTCTTCCTTTTGGATTGCAGAACATTTTATTCTACGCTATTTACGTAGTTAATTTGCTTAGGCTTTTAGGAGGATCGTTTTTCTAGTCCACTCAAATTTTGTAAATAGTGTTTTTACCCACATACTCTTCCGAAATTTCACACAAACGTGTCTATATATTTGCGTTTGTTCTTGGTCTGTTCCACTAATCTCTGATTATTTCTTCATCAAGCCAAGGGAAAGAGCTTGAGTCACAGGGGAGGATTTGGTCTGTGTATAGACTGCAGCTCCTATAAATAACAGGAATAAAATAAAACAAAGCACGGGATTGTGTCATTTATAAGCATTATAACATTGTGTCATTTATAAAAATGAAAAAATGACACGTATATAAAAATGACAAAATGGTCTGAAAGGGAATTCGTCCCCTAATGTTGTGCTCAGGGAGGGATTTTGGCAGAATAATTTGGCTTGGGTGTCACACCAGTACTGCCCTAGACTATGGAGCAGCACCGTGGTCAAGCCCCAGGGCACACATGCATGTTTCCAGTGGCCTTGTGTATACACGTAAGAAGCGAACACTGAGGTGTGTTGCACATACCAGCATAAGGACAAGTCACTGAAATGAAAATAATGTGGTGCAGGTGGAGCATCCCTAAAAACATAATTTAGGCAAGCAGCACTACGCTTTGGCAGTGCTTATTTCAGGAAGCCGCTGCCTGCAGTAGCGTTCCAGTCCCAGAGTTAAGAGGAAGGCTCCCGATACAATGCATGACAAAAGCCTGATGCATCAGAACGGGGCATGAACTACTGGCACGTAGGACCAGGACTAAGGTCAGCACACTGAGCAAGGAGTGGCTTGGTCACAGAAGATCCTGAGGGCTGTCTCTGGTCAGAGCTTATGAACAGCTTCCGTGACTGCTGGAGGAGGCTTTTCTCCACTAAGGACCCCTCGTCTGGAAAGCTTTTCTGGACCCGTGGACCTGTACCCTTTCCTTCGAACTGGTGCACATGTTGGTGGGAGTGGCAGTGTGTGCTGCAGAAGAATGGGCTGTACAGACTTCACGTAATGTCAAATACCCAGGCTCAGTTTCCTCCTGTATCTGAAAAGATACCAATTCCTGCTTTCCTCAGTCGGGATCTGACAAGATCTGAGCCAGGCTCCGTAGGACAGGTGCCATAGGGTTGGGCCATACTCCTTCGGAGCTGAGAGATGCAGGCTTGAGTCATGCAAGGCTAAGGAAGGAGCAGAGCGTGGTTGTCCCTCCTGGATGATTTCTCTAGGTGGCAAGTGGTAAAATGCTTTGTCTCCTGCCTTGGAAGCAATGCCCAATCCCGTCAGAATAGCCAATTTGTGGATTCAGCTGCAAGTGCCAGTCTTACACTGGTAGCCTGAGAGCCCGGGCAGTGGGCAGCTAACTCCGATCCCCCGATGACGTGTCAAATTACTGGATTTCTGGCTCTCATTGAGGCTTGCTGGGCAGAACTTGGAGAGCGTGCCAAAACAAAAACAGGTGGGGGATTTGGGCCTGCCCTAATTAAGCGGAAGGTGCCACTGGCACTCCTTGAGACTCATCTGATCCTCTCAGGACCTCACCAAGGTCACTAGCAATGCAGCAAAACCAATACTTGGATTTGGGTCTGCCATTCCCACGGCTTACTTTCTACAGTAAGCAAGTAACCCAGTATAAAGAGAATGCTGGATTTTCCTGTGGGGAGCTACAGTTTATCTGTTTGCAGAAGAAGCAGTGAGGTAAAAAGGAGGAGATGGGCATGACCTGCTGCTTTTGGATTATTAATGGAAAGTTATCCTTCTGTTTGGATTTTCTTTTGGGTTTTCTTTTTTTATTTTTTTTTTTCCCCCAGTCCCCTCAAAGATTTACTTTATTCACTTTAGGAGGGATTAGACTCCTGTGTATTTCCACAGTATGTACATACGTTATTTACTAATCCTTCCTCTACAAGGGTAAAACCCTGTCATTGTTATATATTACTCATAAGTTAATAATTCAGAAAACAGAAGCATCATAGAGATGGTAAAGTACTAGCCTATTTTTTTTCAGTTTTGTTTCTGTTTTATTTATTAGTTCTGAAGTAAATTACTGTCTTCACCAACTCTCTTTTTCTGTTCCCCTGTTTAAATTTATTGGGTTTTTGCAAGACTGCTGTATCCCTGAAAAAAACTTTTGGGAATGTCACTGCACACTGAGGCTTGTATAAGGTTCCTTTGAAAATCATGTAAAAAGGGAAACTATTCATAGAAGTCTAGGAATTTACTCTTTTTCTGTACAGCATTAAATTGTCAAAATGGATTCCCACATAAATATGTGTGATTTCAAGAAGGAAGGCTGCAGGAAACTTGAGGGTTTATTTGCAATGAGAGAAAACAATCATTGTTTTCCATGGGACTCTTTAAAATTGAATCTTGAAACATGTCAGTTTTTAAGTAAATAAGTAGAAAAGCAATGTAAGGCTCTTTCCTTTATAACTTTCTCCAAAAGGACCACGGCCACTTAAAAGCCATCATTTATTTTTTTCCAGGTTAAAAATGCTGATTTTTCCTCCTGTGCCAGTTCCAAAGATTAAAGGGATTGACCCAGATCTCTTGAAGGTAATACTGTGCTCTAAAATCTACAGTGGGAATAATTGCAGTAGTAGCAGGTGACAGTTGTTGTCTCAGTCAGAAAAATTCTGTAGGAAAAAGTTATGACATGGGGGGAGTTGCCACAGAGTTTGTTTTCATAAAACAATAAAAAAAAGATCGCAATTATTACATCAGCTCCAGTTACCTCTGCTGAAGTTAACAGCATAAAAAGCACTAGTATTTTTATTATTTCCTTTAAAACACTCATTCTCTCTTGCTTTATAGAAAGGAAAGCTAGATGAAGTGAACTCCATCCTAGCCAGCCATGACAACTACAAGACCCAGCTGTACAATGACGACTTGTGGGTTGAGTTTATTGAGTTGGACATAGAAGACCCTGATGAAAAGAACAGAGTCTCGGATACCGACAGGCTCCTGAGTGAGGATCATCTGAAATCACACAGTTGCTTGGGAGCGAAGGATGACGATTCCGGACGGGCCAGTTGTTGTGAACCAGATATTCCAGAGACAGACTTCAGTGCAAGCGACACATGTGATGCCATCTCTGATATTGATCAGTTCAAAAAGGCAACTGAAAAAGAAGAGGATCTCTTGTGCCTGGGTAGAAAAGATACTGATGAGTCACTTCCAAGCCTTGCCGACGCAGACACCCAACAGCCACGTGTGAGCACTCAGTCTGACAACAGCCAGCCGTGGCCTCCTTTTGCAGACAGCATTGACTCAGCTAGTCCATCGGTCCCGACCCAGCTCAGTAACCAGAATTCACTGACAAGCACTGACTTTTACGCGCAAGTGAGTGATATTACTCCAGCGGGCAGCGTTGTACTTTCACCAGGGCAGAAATCCAAGGTGGGGAGAGCACAGTGCGAAGGCTGCACAGAACAAAACTTCACCATGGACAACGCCTACTTCTGTGAGGCAGACGTGAAAAAATGCATTGCTGTGACTTCCCACGAAGAGGATGAGCCACACGTTCAGGAGCAAAGCTGTAACGAGGACGCTTACTTCACCACAGAGAGCCTTACCACTACCGGTGTCAATCTTGGAGCTTCAGCAGCGGAAACCCCAAGTTCGGAGATGCCTGTCCCGGACTATACTTCTATTCATATCGTTCACTCTCCACAAGGCCTCGTGCTCAATGCAACTGCACTGCCTGTGCCAGACAAGGAATTTAACGTGTCTTGTGGCTATGTGAGCGCCGACCAGCTGAACAAAATCATGCCGTAGCTCTTCTTTGACTAGGAGTGTGCAGTATTTCACAGCGGAGAGTCAGCTCGGGCTTGTATGCTGAAACCAAAATGAAGTCTAAAAGTTTCTCGTGGTTCTTATAATTTTATCTGAAATGTTGCAACATAAAATATTCATCAAAATATTCCTATTGTGTTCTGTAAATATTATCTATGAGTTTGTCTTGAGACTGTTTTACTAGCAGTGACTGTCTTGTTCTTGTGGGTGTTGATTTTTGTGATACTCAACGTTGAAATGACTGTGTTTAATGTACAGTAAATCATGCATTTTGATAAAGCTAAAAATCAGGTGGTTTAAAGTCTAAGAATTTAGTAAAAACTGTGCTGTTGGCAGAGATCTTTATATCAGTAATTGAGAACTGAACATATAGGTGAAAAGCAAAAGTAGCTTGAATAAATAACACATCTATTTTGGTTTATATAAATTAATAAAATATATTTTAATATTTTGGTCATAAAAACATAAACGTTTTCTATTACACTACACACTGTAGTTCAGTTATGACGACCCGTTTAAGGAATGTAATTGCTGCAGTCTTAAAAAGGAGTTTTCTGTTTTATAAAAGTTTTGTTCGCAGCAAAACAAAAAATAGATTTTTACAGAGCCATTTTATACCTCCAAAGAAACCCCTGGAGAAATTTTGAAATATTGTAGAAAGTTAAAGTAACTGATTCTATTACTTTCTTCTGGTGACGAATATAGAAATATACATTCAACTTAAAGTTTTGTAGAAAACTTTAAAATATACGAAGTATTTTAGGGCAAATTATTCTGTTCTTCATCAGATACAGGTTAATGCTAGTAATAGTCTTTTTTACAAGCGAAATAGTGTTGACCACAGTATTAAACAGCGTGCAACTGTACGTTCACTGAAAACTTTTGCGAACACGTGAATAAGCTCTGGTGACTTAGCAGCATGATCTCTTCACGTTTGACCAGCTTCTGAAGACCTCCTACAGCCAAAGGTATCACGACATTTGTTAGTTTGCGCCACATAAGATCTTGATTCAAAGAATAAAGTCAAGACTTCAGCACTTAGCCAGCAGTTCATTTTTTAAAGCTCTAACAGGATTAAAAGACTTTCAGTGGATCAAGGGGATTGTTCAAAAGTGTTTTTTTGTTTTTTGCAGCCTAACAGCATCTCTTCTGACCGCGTTAGGCAGACTTTCAGAAGGAAAGGAGAGAAAACTGAAACTCAGTGGGAGAGCTCTCTTTGTTCTTACGTATACTAAGAACTTGACGGAGCTTTGTCATGAACTGTTACTGCTTCAGAAGTTACCTGCCTAGGCCATGGCTCCATCACAGCAGAGTTCTTCTTAGAAAGCAAATACAGACGTTCATTTCTTTTCCCTGACCTGAACAGACGAGTATGAAGTGCGGCGAATGCAGGTCTTGCTCATGTCTCCCACTGAACTCACTGATGCTCTCTTTGTGACCAAGGGCTACAGCACTGGGCCCAACAATGAGGTGGGATTTTTTAAGTTTAGCACGTACTTTATGGTAAATGTGCATTAGATATTCTGCTAATTTGCTGCTATATTTTTCTAACAGCTATATTATTTAGTTTCATATAAAGTTTCATAGATGATAGACACTAATGCAAGTAGTGCCTCTGTGTGTGTTTGGAAGAAGTTTCTTACTCTGTTTCTATTGCCAAAAATAGTTAAATACCTCAATCAAACTCAGAATGTCATTTTGGTACTTTGCTGGTCACACAAGCCATTACACACCGGTCAGAAGATGTGTCTTTCAGTTTCTATTTAACTTTCCTTATGTCAGTGTTTTGTTTGTTTTTCTCAAAGTTTAATAAATGTATTCTCTTTGATCTGTCCTGACACAATGTGTTTTATTGAAGATAATTAGCTTTTTATGGAAAACAGATATTTTATTAGGAGAAATCAGGTATTTCTCATTGAATAAAGTCGAATGCATCTTGCCGTAGAACAGAAGCGATGCCTAATGAGATCAGTGTTTTCACTGATTGATATGTATATCGTTAAAAATAGAAGCACAGACCTAAATTTATAGGCGGAGATAGGACATGCTGTACCCAGAGCTGGCCAAGACATGTTACTAATTTAGCAGACCAGTTTACCTTTGGCCAGAACAGCCTGTGGTTGCAAATAAATAAGCTGCACTAGTTCAAGATTTACACCTACAGTTGAATCCACAAATCAGATATTCTGACAAACCTCAATAGTTACGCGTGGTGATAGTTAAAACCCAGCAGTGTGTGAACTCTGAAATGTCAGATAGAAAATGCCACATCGTGAACGTCTCCTAGTGTGTACTTAGTGATGTAGCGGTGCATCTCTCGAGGGAGGGAGGGAGCTGTTGGCGGAATGCACCTAGACAAGGGTCAGCCCTTTCCTCCCACGGGAATCGGGGTGTGATTCAGTTCCTCTACACAGACACCCAGTGCCACTTAAGGTACATAATCAGGCTTCCAGGTGCTGGTCCAGAACAGCACAGGGCTCGCGTAGATTCTGTCTTATCGAAAAGCCTGAATGATGGCAGATGCCCATGTTTTGAACTGATCCCCAGTGGAAGAAGACAGCTCCAGGAACGGAAACATCTTCATGTCAGGTAGGTCTAAGTTACTGTTACAGTTAATAGTCTGAAGAGCTACTTAGCTGACCAGATATAGGTGTCTGCTGCAGGTAAGCTGATCAGGGCTCTCTGCTCTTCAGACTGGAATGGGAGCATGGACACCTTGCTCACATTCAGACACCAAATATATTTGTTAATTAAGGCATCTTGACATGAATTTCACCTTAGCTGAACTGTTGGACAAGGTAGGCCAGAGAGGGGCCTTGGTGTTCTCTTACAGTTCATACCGTCTGTAGCAACAACTTTGCTCGTAGAACTCAATGCAAATGAACCCTCATGATGAGCAAATACGCTCGCTTAAACCTCTTGCTTGAGGAACTAAGCTTCAGAAGGCTTAGGCCTTCTGTAAGGGTCTAAAAATACCCGAGCTCCAATGGGAGTCGGGGGATTCACAGCTAGACTTCTGGAAACAACAGACAGTGGGTCACCACGGTAATGTGGTGGGAGCTGGAGCTCCCAACTCTAACCTGTGCCAGGTCCGGCGCTCTCTGCCAGAGCCCTTCCATGAGCTGATCCGTCCTTCTAAATCCCGAGAAAGTCATGAAGGCAAAGTGTCAGAAGTTACCTTTTGTTGATCAATGAGTTAAACTGATGGAGCAAAGTCCTGGATGAGCAACAGGGAAGAAAGACAGGACCGCGTGGCCAACAGCAAAGGCGGGAGATGCTGGAATGATCTTCCAAGAAATATGTTTTTGGCAAAACCAGCTCCCTCGTGCAGCTCCCTGATGCAGACAAACAGGAGGAATACACAGCTCAAGGTAGGTGTGCGTTTGCAGGAACACGGTGTGATGACCTCTTTTGATGGTAACTGTCACCTAGGTCAGCTTAAAGGACTGTGAAAAGCCAGCTTGAGCTCCTTCCCAGCTCCCGCAGCACTGCTGCTCAAGTAATCACAAGCCAAATGACTGCAGTCTCTGTGCAGTTCGCGCGTGGGTGTTTAGAAGAGAAATCCAATTGTCAGACTTGCGTTTGCCTCTGAACTTTATGTTTTATAGCGACAATCTGCTGTTTTCCTACAGAACACAGCAACCTATTATTTCAAGATATGATGCACTTGCCAGGTATGGAAAAGCTTGTGTTACAGGGTTGCAAAGCAACCTGTTTATTTACTTTCACCTTTCCTTTGAAGTGGGGGAAGAGATACCTGTGCTCTACAGAAAGAGCCGCTAGGCCAGTGATTTCTTATCTTTTCTCTTACTCACCTTAAGACTAACACTGCTTCTTGTCCCGATGCCAGAGATAGGAGTCGGTGTAAAAGTGACAGAATTAGTTCTTTTAGACATGTCTACTAAAATTGCACTTTCCAAGTTTAAAAGTACAAAGTGAAAAGAAACAGACATTACAGATGGGCAGTGCAAGCACGAGTATTTTGGTGGTAAACCCAGTATGTTTCAGTGCTTTTGGCATGTACACTGGCTGCACTTGTTCCCATTCTTGGAATGATATTTTGATCATATATTGTCTGGCAGCAGCTCCTCTATAGGACCAGCCATATTCAGAAACCATGTTGGTTCTCAAAAGCAAGGAGGATTTAAGTTGCTCTCTTGGCTTTTGATGACATCAAGAAGCACACCTCAGTTTGGAAGAGTTTGATTCCCAGACCCTTCTCGCCATCAGATACAACGTGCATTTACAAGGCTCCAAGTTACTGTTTCAAGAGACTGAAACAGCACCATCTGTACCACTTTCCATTAAGACAAGAAATAATTTTGTCAAACATGACTTGCACTTCTTTGCTGGTTAAAATATTTTTCCAGATATATGAGACAGGAGGCGAGATCATCAGTTTATGAGAGCTGTTCACCCTTTATGAATGAAAATTAACATTATCAAAGGCATGTTTTATATTTCAGAACAGTAGGAGTGTTAAAGAAGAGCTGAGTGCTCTAGAGACTTGCCATGTTTTTTGAAATGCTCCAAGCTGGTGATGGCAGTCTGTGTCAGGAGCACTACTGTCATTCAGTGTATACAACTTCATATGCATCAGCACAGCCGTAAGAATGGGAAATAACGGTCTGGTTCAAAGAGAAACTTAAAATCACATGTAGCCACAGGCAACCATTTTTTCCTCCACTGAGATGTGCTGTCTCGGGGGCTCCTTACAAGACACCCTATAAAAAGGATTGCCTGCCTCAGATGGCCCAGTTTGAGAGGAAAAGGAAGAAAAAGTTTAGAGCATGTCATTATTTTTATTGAAGAAGCAATGCAAACGGGGGGGTGGGCAAAGAGGTAAACACTACAGAGTATCAGGGCTACTAGGGAGAGTAGGCAACATTCAGGAACAGATGGGAGAGGAAAGAAACAGTAACAGAGGTTCATGTTAGAAACCAGGCGCAGTGGAGCAGCTGCCAGGAGTTGGCAGCACACAGGGTAATCAGCTGTAGGTGGAGCTGTAGGAGTGGTGTGGGTGACAACTGTAGTCAGCAGTTGTAATGACAAGCAGACGCAGCTATTAAAATCGATGCATCTAGGAGATCGACACAAATGTTTGACAGGTTTCATTCTTTTCACTTACAGGCTCTGGTATTTCTTTTGCATAATATGAACTTCTTTATCCCGATGTATGAAATTTACCTGGCGAATGATACATTAGCTTCCTGAAATTAGTCTGAGAAAGCAGAGGATCCTTCCACATCATGTTGCAAATTGTGAGAGCATAGCTGAACTCCCGTCCTTCTAACAGGAAGCAATAAAAGTCTGCAGAAGGCTTAGTGGGAGTAAACGCAAAGCTGAAGAGCTGACAACTTTCTGTAGCTTCTCGTCACAGATGCTATAAATGATGCTTCCACTGCTGTCCTTGGTCTGCTTTTGAGCTCACGCTGAAGGAAATAAAATACATTCCATGAGACACCGGAGGCCTAGGCATGCCAGGAAACTGATTCCTCACACTTTTTTCTGCAGTAGTAAAATTAACAGATCATATATTTTACATATTTTTTCACTCGCACAGAAAACCTTACAATATAATACCAGAAAGACATAAAGCATAGAACCATACAGCATTGGGTAACTTTCTCATACTGAGAAAGAACTTAGATTTCACAGCAGCTATCTGTGTAGCACGCACAGTGCTACAATCTTGAGTTACAAACAAAGGAAATGCCAACCTTGCCCTTCTGAATGGAAAACTTCTTCAGGAACCAATTCTGTGAGCCAACTAAACGTATTTTCCTTGGAAGAGTAAGGCACAAGCTTGGAAAGTTACCAAAGACAACATGACTCCTAAGGAAACTGTGCCACCAAAGGAGTGGGTCCAACCCTTCTTCAACAGCCACCTGAGCACCGCATGCTTGTTACCCAGAGACATTAAGATCCTTAGGAGCACCCTCTCCTCCACCTTTTTTTTACTTTTTTTGGACAGAATCAGAAAGATTTGCTGGTGCCTTGAAATGCCATGAAAACTTTAAAGTGAAATTTCCTGAGCCAAACTACTGAGGGAATAATGTGCAACGCTGGGCAAGGCCCTGTTTTAACTGCCATTAGGTCTGTAAACCTACAGTATTTAAAAATGCAAAATTTTACTCAAGGCTAGTTCATACGACTTGTAGAGGTCGTCAGGCTGCAGGAACAATCTAGCTAAAGAATTACCTATTTTATGAAAAGCTTTAGGGACACAGAGTCTCTTGATTTTATAGTGTAAATAATGGCAAAGTTGTTTCACTTTCTTCAGAATGTGATTACTATTAATTAAATTATTTCTATCAATCAGCAACTAATAAATTCTAACAACCTTCTGAATTCACTTCATTGAGGAATGTGTTAAATTACTATTTAGAAGTAAAATGCATGCATTTATCCTGACACTGATAGTTGAGCACTGTCACAAACAGAAACACAAGAAAACAGCAGGGCACGTGCCTTTACAAGTTGTCCTCCTGCTGCCATGGTGTAGCAAACCATGCTTGAGACACAAGCATTCCTTTCGCACCAGACTACCCCAACTGTTTTAACTTCCACAGAAGGGCTAATACTCAACAGAGGGAAAAGTAAGAAACAAAAGAAAACAAACAAAATACTGTCCAAATGGACTGCATCAGATAGGATCAATCGGACAAGATTTGACAATCTCTGGAAAACATAGTCCCTAAGAAAGCAGTGTGTTCCTACGGTGTACTAGGTGTATATAAGACAATACGCTCCTTGCCAGTCTGACACACAGACACACATTTGTGTGGTTCAAGCACTCATTAACACCCTAATGTTTTTTTAAGAGTAGAAGAAAACCAGGTCAGAAGCTCGGCATTACTCTAAAAGTGCATGATATGCAGAATTACAAAGAAATTATAAGAATGTGATTGTTACAATTGCGCTTAAAATTGAATTATAACAGTTTGACCCACCAGTATGTCAACAGAAAATAAATCCAAGGTAAATGGGAAAGCAAAGGAATGCAGGCTAGGTTACTTAGGAAGCCAGTGGAAGCAATACAATGATTTCTCTTGACTTCATCCTTCTTTCTGTATTGAAGGGATTCTCTATTATTCTTTTCCCAGATTCACAGATTCACACAGATTCACAGAGTGTTAGGGGTTGGAAGGGACCTCTGGAGATCATCTGGTCCAAGCCCCCTGCCAGAGCAGGATCCCCTAGAGCAGATCACACAGGAACAAGTCCAGGTGGCTTTGGAAAGTCTCCAGAGAAGGAGACTCCCCCACCTCTCTGGGCAGCCTGTCCCAGGGCTCTGTCACCCTCACAGTGAAGAAGGGTTTCCTCATGTTCAGGATTTCATCCCAAAGGTTCATCACCCTTCTTTGCCATATTCTATTTGAACTGTATAGAATATCTACTGTTAAATACGTCCAAGCAAAGCATGTTTTTTTGTAGGGTCTCACCGTGGCTTCCAGGACAGCGCTTTGGTATGGTTGGAATGCTGTCATGGCTGCAGTATAAACAGTGAACAGTAATTCATTAAGTAAAAAAATCTTTCGAGGACAAAATTATTCTAGTGACTTCTAGTTTTAGAGATGGAAATCATGAAAATCAACAATCTAATTTTGCATAATTATGCTCTCTCTGAAGCCGACTCCAAGTGGATGATATTGATACCCTTTAATGAAGAATACTTGGCTACTGAAGGACTGAGTGTAAGGGCATAATAATATCTGAATCTGCCCGCGTGCCGATAGACACTTTCTTCCCCGTGGCACAGATTAAGACTGTAGTTAAATTATTTAGTCTAGGTATGTGACTTCTGTTTGGGCACGGGTACGTAGGTACGTGCTTGAGAAAATTTAAACAAGGTCAAGATAAATGAGCATCTGTGTCAGACAAAGAGCAAGCAAGCTGTGTTACAACTTAATGTTTTCACTCCTGCTTTGGGTGATGGTTGAGGCAAAAAAACAAAAATACTGTTCTGACAAGCTAAATGACTGCAAAGCTCACTTAGGCTCTAATGACCTATGAGGGGCTTTTTTCCTCTTGGAAACAGCACGTACCAGTCTGTCTATGCAACAAAGTGCTGGAACACGCTGTCTACCTTCAGTACCATATGGCTAAATATTTTATTAAAAGTTATGCTGCAGACAAACACAGACTATTCCAGACAAAGACTTGTAGACAGCATGATACAGTGAGCTGGCTTTCATCTGTAGTAATTGAGAAGGTTACTCCAGAAGGCAAACCGAAGCCATTTTAAATGGAGCATGTGGTAAAGGTAACGCAGAAGACGATTGTGTGACTTTTAGATCTAATGACTCCTGCTGGAGACTACAAAATCCAGGTTTTTACAGAGTCACAGAATGATACACATTTTAGGAGATTTCATTTCCAATTTATGTAGTGTTTACCATTCTCTTTTTTTTCAGTTCACCCTGCATCACAGAACACTCCTGTTGAGATTACAAGAATATGGAATTCAAAAAAGCAACATCAGAAATTTACTTCCTACCAATGTCCTTTTACAAATAATTAAACTCGTATTTTGATAGATGCCATGCAAATACTCATGCTAAGCCATTTTTTTTTCAGTTACTGAAGCTATAAAGCAGAGATTAGGTCACCCTTTGCCAGGAAGAAAAGACACAAGTACAGAGGAAAAAAGTACTTTGTGGAAGAACATGTCTGTTCTGTTTCTGAACAAAATAACAGCTCAAGCACATGCTGAAATTAAGTGGCCTTTTATGGTGTTTGATGGCTCCACTTATGTGGATAAGGTCACATACATAGTCCTTTTTTATTCTTTTTTTTTTTTTTCTAAAACCTGCCATCCCAAGACTTAGATAGCAAATGTCTGATGGCAGCATGCAATCAAGTATTTCTTAATGAGGTTACTTTAATGGCTACAGACACTGTTTCAACAGATCTCTTTGCCTACACACACATATTCACTTATAAACACATATATTTATTTACTTATAGATGCAAATATTTCTATCTTTAATAAATATATCTTTAAATATCTACATTTGAATACTAGACTTAAGTGTGCTCTATTATATTAACCTATTTAGTAAATAGGTATTTGTATGTATTTGTGTATATTTTTGTTTTCATCCTTTGGACAAATATAGAACATTTTGGAGAACACAACAGAAACGGGTACTTCTGTACCAAAAATCCCTCCTGACAGACAGTTTTCATCTCCTACACCAGAAAAATTAATCCTTTTAGCAAGAGGAATGCAACATAACGAACATTATGCTGATGCCCAAGATGCATGGTAGTACAGTTTATCCCCCCACCTTACTGAGCTACCCTGCAGCCTGGCCCTGTAGTGTGTTAAACACTGTGGTGCGTGCTTTAGCAGTCTAAATCGGGTTAAAACCCATGCTCCTCCTTCCACCTGCTCTTCAGAGTGAGAAGAAAACAATTTTGCAAACCGAGTTAAATCGTGCAAACCTGAACTCAGTAAACACAGCTGACACAGTCCCCTGATAGAGCTGGGGTTGTAAGGAAGGGTATTAAAGGCCACCAAAATGTAGTAATAACATGAAGATCGGTTAAAAATTGCTAAAGCCTTTGTCTGACCATGAGAGTTGAAATGCACACGGAAGCTGCTGTTTGTGAGAAACCCAACAGGAAACATGACTGGGACTACCATGTCACAGGTGTTTGACACAGAAGTTTCTCTTACAGGGATGCTCGTAATGGCAATAAAAGGCGTTCATGTTTTCCATGTGTTGAAACCCTTGTGGTAGGTTGCACTGCAGCATCACCCAGCTACCTGCAGGGTCCTGCCAGAAAAGACCTCCCTATTTGGAGTGGATGTCAGACATCTGTGACCACCAGACTCTTGAACTGTCTTGCCAGAGAAGTTACTACCCTATAAAACGGCAAATAAATAGAATGAACTCCAAACGAACTATAGAAAACTCATATTTTGAAAGTTTGCAGTTCTAAACTGCTTACTAGTTTAGCAGCAATATTGTAAGAGCTAAAACAAAAGAATATTTGCTGACTGCTAAAGCTATTATAAGTTAAATGTTCTATCCCTATCCTTCAGGGTTTTGTTCCATGCATTTCTTTGTCAAAATCTGTCATACGTTTTTCCCTCAAAGTTTTTTTCTGTGTTTGTTCCCAGTTCTCTCACAGTAATCACCTTCCCAGTCGTTAAATGACATATTTACATACGGGTCATTTAGAATAGCATTACTGCAAATACAGCATATGACCACGGGGTAACATTTTTGCCTGATCATAAGAATTGGATTTCAGTCCTCATTCCTTGTCCTCCTGTGAATGTAATCTATTAAATAAAACCACAACTAAATAATTAACACGAAAAACAGTCTGTGCAATACACTGTGGGTTAGTGTGCATTAATATCCTCACTACTTGGAGTTTGTTGGTCGTTTTTTTTTAATCTTTGTGGCCCTCAGCAGTGGTTGTGCACCTTTCCCTGGGTCTAAGACGAGCACTCACTGCTGTGACATTTCTGTTTGACTGAAACACTGATGTAGTCTTCTCTAACAAAGAGCTATTAAACTTGGAATATTTTTCTTTAAGTACCAAACCTTTCAAATGGGTTTTTGGGGGTGCTGCAGTATGCAAGAACAACTGAAAATATGTAACAGATTTTGTAAAAATTGGTTAGTGAGGCCAGGAAGGTGAGCTAGAAAACACAAGCAGCATGTATTGGGTTCCCTGGGATAGGACAGGAGTTCCCTTTCCCTCAAGCTGACACACTTAGCAGCCTGTCCTGTCCCAAGTTGTATCTCAGCTGCAGATCAATCCCCAAAAATTATTTTCATCGCTTTGTCTATGTCTCATGGAATATCAACCCTCAGACATTGTGATAAAGTGGCTGCCTGTGCACAGCATTTGTGACCATGACTGGTAGGTTGTTACTTCATGGATGTTCTCAACCATGAAGGATCCAGCAGGCAGACTGCTTCTGGTCTGCACAGCAGCCAGATCTGCTCCTGAGCACAGCATCAGCAAGCAGTCAAGATGTAACATCTTTCCTCTCTGTTACAAACAAAACCAGGCCATCTGAGAATGCTATGACGTAGTTTGCATTTCGGAGAACAAGTCCATTTATTCTAGCATGGAGATATGGCTGTAGGAATGTAATTTTACAGCCTGTTAACTGTTGTTTCTGTCTAACTCCAGTCCTAGCAGGACTCAAGAGAGGTTGGTATGTCGTGATCATCAACTCAACTTTAGCCTAGAAAAGAAGCAATTTATACCTAGTAAAAAAAATTATGATGCAACTTGCTCCTTTTCATACTTCATCAGGAAGATGGATTCCCCAAAGCAGCAGACCAACCCTCAGCCAGCACCTGCACCGCCGCAGTGCCTGCATACAGGGAGCAGCCTGCCTCCTGGCCTCCAGCCCCCACTGCCAGCCTCCTGGCCTCCAGCCCCCACTGCCAGTCTCCTGGACTCCAGGCCCCACTGCCAGCCTCCTGGCCTCCAGGCCCCACTGCCAGCCTCCAGCCCCCACTGCCAGCCTCCTGGCCTCCAGGCCCCACTGCCAGCCTCCTGGCCTTCAGCCCCCACTGCCAGTCTCCTGGACTCCAGGCCCCACTGCCAGCCTCCTGGCCTCCAGCCCCCATTGCCAGCCTCCTGGACTCCAGGCCCCACTGCCAGCCTCCAGCCCCCACTGCCAGCCTCCTGGACTCCAGGCCCCACAGACAGCCTCCAGCCCCCACTGCCAGCCTCCTGGCCTCCAGGCCCCACTGCCAGCCTCCTGGCCTCCAGGCCCCACTGCCAGCCTCCTGGCCTCCAGCCCCCACAGACAGCCTCCTGGCCTCCAGCCCCCACAGACAGCCTCCTGGCCTCCAGGCCCCACTGCCAGCCTCCTGGCCTCCAGGCCCCACTGCCAGCCTCCTGGCCTCCAGGCCCCACTGCCAGCCTCCAGCCCCCACTGCCAGCCTCCTGGCCTCCAGGCCCCACTGCCAGCCTCCTGGCCTCCAGCCCCCACAGACAGCCTCCTGGCCTCCAGCCCCCACAGACAGCCTCCTGGCCTCCAGCCCCCACAGACAGCCTCCTGGCCTCCAGCCCCCACAGACAGCCTCCTGGCCTCCAGCCCGCGCTGGGGTGGATGTCTTGGAATCTTTCCTCACAAGCTCTTTGTCGTAATTTCCCTCTGAAAACAGGGAGTGACAGGCCGCGGAGTATCACCGCCCGGTAGCCGTAGTTACACGCCTCGAGCGCCTCAGGCAGCACGGTCCCGCCGCGAGCATGCGGTCGAGCCCACTGGCGAGGCGGCGGGGAGGGGTGCGGAGCGGCTCCCCCCGCCCCAGGGTCGGTGGTGATACGCGCCGCCGGCGCAGCTGCGTTCCCGCCGTCGGGAGCGCTCGCGCCTGCTCCGCTCAGCTGGCGGCGGGGGAGCGGGGCAGGGGGAGGGGGCGCGTCTCATCGCCCGTATCGCGGGCGCCATCATCCTGCTCCCAGTATCGGTTACGCCCACGCACTGAGGGGTACAAGGCAGGGCTCTGAGTGTCCTGTGCGCCTGAGGTTGTGAGGGGGCACTTTGTGTGGACACACCGCAGGGTGAGGGCGGGAAGGAGGGTGTGGGCCCAGGTGGGCGCCGTCGGCGGGTTTGCAGTGGTGCAGCTGGTGCCTGTGCTGTCTTGCGGCTGCCTGTGAAGTAGGTTAAGGGGGTGGGTGCCACTTGGGTGAGGGTAATTTTGATCTGCAAACCGCGTTTTAAATGTGCTCAGGGTCTTCAAGGAGTGAGTACTGAAAGCAAGGTTCTAGTCAATGCAATGTCAGGTGCCTCGCTTAAAGCAGGGTGGAGTTCAGAAAAATGCCGAGACTGTCTGAAGCGCCTGTTATTGAATAGTTACTGTATTCGATCGAGATACGCAGCCAAAAATTAATATCTGCCCATTTTGGTTATAAGCACAACTTTCACTGTTATATGAAGCAAAAATGCAGCCTTAAATTCCCAAACGTGATCGTCTGCTACAATACTCAGAAAAGGATGCTGAGAGAGCATGGACGGCAAGGGGTTAAAGAGAAATTAAATAAAGGTGTTGGCCTTATGGCTGTCAAAAATACATTTTAAATCCTTAATTTCCCCCCTAGTGAAATAAACACCATAGTTCAAAACAGTGGTGGGAGGCTTAACGAAAATGCCTGTGGAAGATACAACATATATAATAATAATAATAATCGTCACAAAACCGAAAGCGATGAGTTGTCCTGCTGGAAAAATACAGCATTAATAATACAACATATTATTTTTAATTTACTGTTTCAGTTCAGCAGGAGGTTTATTCCCAGTGGCACTGTTGCCTAATGCTGCCAAGTACTGAGCACATCCTGTCTTCTGAGGAAAAATATGATGCGATGGAATAAGGAAACACAAATAAAACTGCACACAACCTGGCAGCTCCCTGAACTCCCATCCTCAGTCAAAATTTAGAGGGTAAAACACACTTTTAAGAGCACGATGAAAAGAAATGGCGATTGACAAACAAATAAGATGCTGCCCACGATGAGGGCTGGGAAGATCAGGACTTCACATTCATAGTGTACATTTAGATTATCAACTCCTAGAATATTGAGATATGTAATTGTTTTACAGAATGGAATATTCTGAATAAACATTTTAAACTCAATGTTGACAAACCATGGCATTGTAATAACAGAAGTCTTTTAAGATTGCTAACAACAAAAAAATGCTAATATAACTTAGAAGCATTAGTTCTTTAATGTTACATAAATTCTTTAAAATGTTTTATTAAAAAAAGTAATTACTTTTAGCTAATGAATTAGTTTTGATCTCTCTGAAGAAACGGGATACAAGAACAAAATGAGCAGAACCAATATCTTACTGCTTTGGTAAAGAAGTTACATATACATTAACACTTGTAAATGTTGCATGACTGAGAAAATAATCCAGTTATGCAATTTTGGTTTGTGCTTAGCAGTTGTTCATTTGCATATCTGTTTCCGCTTAACTTTACTGTGTTTCTGGGTAGTATACACATTCTAACTTCCCTCTCATTGCAATTTTTTGTGATTTGCAAAACGTTCATACATTATCACATAGACATGATAATTTTGTTTGGAATACATGGTTTATGAGGTATTGGAATTTTTGTTTCATAGAATCACAGAATGGTTTGGGCTGGAAGAGACCTTAAAGACCATCTAGTTCCAACCCCCTGCCATGGGCAGGGACACCCTCCACTAGACCAGGTTGCTCAAAGCCTCATCCAGCCTGACCTTGAACACTCCCAGGATTGGGGCACCCACAGCTTCTCTGGGCAACCTGTTCCAGTGCCTCACCACCCTCTCCATGAAGAATTTATAGAATAAAGCCTGATGCTCAGGCTTTTTTTTTTTTATATAGAATAAAGCCTGAATATTTTTAGAAGTATTCATATTACATCTTTCAGATTGTCTTGCAAATGTATGTTGAAGATTCTGTAAGTAGAATTTCCACTAAAAATAGGAATTGTATTAATAATCTGGAGTTATATGAGTGCTTTTCCAGATACTGTCCTTTTACTCATACGGTAAGGTTTATGTGCTGCATTTATTACTGCAAATTTTTTATAATAAAATGTAAGTAACTTGAAGCCTGACTGGTGAAGTATTAGAGCCATCTACACAGGCAAAAGGTCTAGATCCAGTGTTAATCTGTGCCTGGTAAAATCTCATTTGCTTAAGTAACATTTTTTAAACCAATCAAACTTAATAAAATTATTATCTGTTGCCTCTAAATTATTCACAGCAGAGAATAAGTAATTGTTTGAGCTGATTGAATTTCCTACTTTTTAAAGTGAGGACAGGAAGACCAATCTGGTTTAGCAGCATATCGAAAGAGAAATTGGTCTCATGTTTTAAAAGCACCCTATGTGCATACTACTAATATATTTATCTAAAATTGCATTTATCTCAAATTGTCTGTGGAAGAGGATTCAGGTTTATTTTTTAGTTGCAGAAAAAAATTCCAAATTCCGCTATATCATCTAAGCGTTCAATAGATTTTGCTTGGACTTTCTGACATACATCGTGTTTCCCAGAAATGCAAGACCTTAGGTTGGTTGGAGTTTAGATTCACATGCAAAAATACTTTCAGTTTATAAAAACAAGTGTTCTTTGTTCTGCTTACATTTGCACATGTGAATCTTTTGACATACTATGAATGAGAAATACAGGAATTCCTAGATCTACTTTTTTATATATACAGTGATCACTGGTTCATATGGTCCAGAAATAAATGAATCACAACCATGAAGAAACTATGAAGAAAGTCAGTGCTGTGAGCCTCGATAAACTCTTAGATAACTTCTCGGAGATAGAAAAGGTCAGTGAAGAAGGTAAAAAAATGTTGAAACTTCTATCTATAAATATTTTGTGAAATTTGATAGGCTTTTCAAGTGAAAATTCCTTCTAAGTGGTATCAGCTTGTTCTTATTAATAAGCCTTGTAATACCAATTTTGTTTGGAAAATGCTTGTATTGACTGTGTCTCAGAGTGATATGAGTTACTTTTGTGGAGTCTGTGCTAGAATTTTAATGGTGCTAAGGCCAATTCTGGCTTCTCAGCAAAAGCTGAGTGTCCCTTTGTACAGGGAAGTGTCCCTTTGTATCAGAAGCTGCTATAGGAGATAATGGTATTACACAGCTTTGCTGGACTGTCCTTGCAGAAATTGTTCCTTGTTCTAGAAAAATGTCATTCCCATAGCTGAAGTGTCTGTTCTTGTATTCCATATGCACTGAGGTCTCCGTATTTTATGTATATGTCAGTTCTTAAAAGATTGATCCGCTGAGAAGAATCAGTCCTGTATTTCTTTAGACCCACATTGGCCAGCTCTCAATGGGTGATTGATCCTGATCAGTAAATCCGCACTAGAAATAATATAAAAGGGGCATTTTTCATGGAAAAAAACCCATAACAATTCCTATTCGCACCCATTACTCATGTTGGTGCTCAGCAACGGTATTAGCAGTCTCTTATGTAAAGCACTGGAAAGAAACCTGCTGAGGACTAATCCAGACTGCAGACCACAGAGCTGAGAACAAACCAGTTTATAACTAGTGATGGAAGTCGGCATTTTTAGCTCTGCAGAGTAAACTATCAATACCACAGTCTTTCAAGTACAGCATTGTCCTTTATGATGGAATTTCCAGAATGGCAAATAATACAGGCTTGTGGCTGTAGTGTTGTGAAAATGTTAAATTTTATATTCATGTAAAACCAAGATTTAAAACTTCTATCAATAGATACAGTAAATATAGTAAAATATTTTGTATTTTTCCATTTTTCTAGAAGATATCAGAAATTAATGAAGCAAATAACCTACTGGTTCTTCAACTGGAAAAATGTAACAGGTTGTTAACATTAAGCCAATCAAAGGAGGAATCAGTAAAAGAAGGTAGGATTTTTTTCACAAAGCAGTAGAAGAAGTTCTGAGAAATGCTTCCATTATTTTCAGCCGTAGAAAATATAAAAATAAAATAGCAGGATCTAAGATACTGTGTAAAAAACAGTAATGCTTAATCTTGGGTCATATATTATGGAATATATCTATATATGGAATCCACCTCATTTGCATAAACCAGATAACTTTAATCCATAAGAACTGCATTGCAATATCTGTTTTCCAGTTGATGTTAATATCCATTCACCTTAACAGATATTTTAGTGCATGCAGTCCCTATGAAAGAAAAACTTTCCTTTTGTATTTTCTTTCATTTTTCCTCTTTGTCTTCTTCCTTTTGATTGTGTTACCTCCTTTCCCAAGGAAACAATACGTTTGCAGGGAAACGGAGAGGATCAGATGAGCTTGGTAGACACTATGATGTTGTTGTGCCAAAATGTTTACCTTTCCCATCCCTACAGGCCTCCTGAGCTTCTAGTGAACTGTCACAGTTTACGATGCCAGCATTTTTAAGCAAACAAAGATCAGCAATTTTACTTACGTTAACCCACAAGTAGCTCAGATGTCTGTGTAGAACAATAGGGTCAATATTTGGGAAAAGTAAGGTCAGCACTTACACTATCGTCCCCCAAGCTGAGCTGTTCCATTGGTATCAATATGACAAATGTTATGTTTCACCTGGTCACCCGAAATATTTTGCCCACTGAAAAATGAGCCAGGTGCATTCTTGAACACATATTTTGCCACCAGCTGAAAGGTCAAAGCTTGCTTGTAATTGGAGATGGCATGGCATGTCAGACCAGTGGAGCTGGTGCTCCGAGATAACACAGAGAATTAAGTTTCTTAGTTGCTTGTGTGATTTGGCTTCAAATATGTAATGATGGACCAGGTCCAAGGTCAGGACAGGAGGCTGAGTCAGGATCAGTTCCAGAAATGGTAACAAGGGCCAGACATGGCCTAATGATCACTAGCAGGTCCATAGTTAGGAGGCCGGTATGAAATCAAGCCAGGAAGTCACTCCCTAGATCATGACCAGGGCATAGCTCTACATGGTATGTGGTTGCAACACAGCTGCAGCATAGCTCAAGGTAGGCCAAGGGCAAAAGCCTCAGTTTAAAATCAGCTTCCGAGGGAAGGAGAAGCCGCCATTTTTGAGCCTTCTTCCAGCTTTCTTCAAACAGCTTTTTTCAAGGTCACCAGCTGTACTCTTTCTGTTGGCCTTGAGCCCAGCCAAACACCCAGGAGGTAGGTGGGTGGGAGAGAATGCACTTGGGGCCTTCACAGGTTTCCTCACAACTTTGGAACACCTGAAGAAAGACTTAAGTTCACTGGAAGCTTTTCAGCCTAAAGAGAAAGAATAGAGCTGACATGATTCATAGCTGTAAAACAGTGAGTGGCATACAGAGAGTGACTAGGGAATGTATATTCACTGTTTCACGCAATAAGAGAACTAGATGGAAATTGAACTTGATTGATTTAAAGCAAACAAAAGGAGGAATACTTTCCATACTTTACAAAATAAAGTTGTTAAATCAGTTCCACAGAAGCTTGTGGATAACAGAAGTATAGATTAGATTACTCCAAAAATATTAGAAAAATTCATGTAATGAAACATTACAAATTTGTTAAACACAAAGACAGTACCCACCACTCATGTCTCCCTTATTCTTGTGTTTCGGAAGCTCAGAGGACATACTAAGGTTAGTGTTTACCCAGCTTTTTTCCCCTTTCCTGAAGTATCTTCTACGGGCTGTTGTGAAGTGGGATAGCGAACTGGATGGAACTTTGTTTTGACTCATTAGAGCCATTTGTTTCTCAGTTAAGCACAAAACACAATGCAGGGCAGTCGTTCAGAAACAGATCAAGAGGCTTCGTTACTGACAGAAACAGAGAGGAGGGGGTTTATACAAAATTGGTTGAAAAAAGGGAAAGGAAAAGGTGGACAAAAAGAATAAATTATTCTTACCATAAAACCTATGGGATAAAAGCAGAGCAAGTGGAAGAGACAGTGCAGGAAATCGGAGCAGCTGGGATGACTGCAACAAGAACTGTGGAAGTAGGATGGACCGAAAATAGATGAAAGTCAGAAGAGACATTTGGCTTTGTAAATGCTAGTGCCTCACTTTGATAAGAGTGAAATGATTTGAGGAGACAGTTATGTTGATATAACTTAAGAGAACAACTTCTGAAGCTGTTTTGAAACACACAATGAAAAAAAAATGTGGATGGCAGGAGTCCAAGTAAAAAGAACAATCAGCATGAAATATGAACTAAAGTTTTAGCAGCAGGGATAGTCAGGAAAAAATAAATTTCGATAATATTGAAGTCATGGTAATTGTACAAATTAGTACAAATATAGACAGGAGGCAGGATTGTTGGAAGCCAAGGATAATTGTCAATGAGTAAGAGAGATTGCAGAGCTGTTAGTAGCAAAAAAGTGAAAAGCAGGAACTTCTAACACAACATGCGACATCCAATTGGTGGCTCTGAAAGCTACTTGATAATAAGGAAGCAGAAAGTAAAGGAGAGATGCCAAAGGGATAGAATGTATTTAGAAATTAAGACAGTTATTATGGCTGTTCTGTTAGGTTAACGTGCTTATCAGTAAGGTAGACACTTCAAGTATCATGGCATGAAGTGCTCCTAAGTTTATATTTTTGAACTGTATTCATTAATGGTGATCAGAGAGCGGAGTTTAACAAACCATCTTCCATCTTGGGCAGAAAACTGCCATAATCGGCTGTGGATGATGTCAGAGAAATCTCCAGATAAATAGTTACCATGTTACTGGAGATCAGCAGTGACTGTAACGTTAAAAGTATTTCAAAAGGACATTATGGTTGGTGTAGTAATTATAAATAATAGTAAGTATATAATGTCTCTCGAGCATTTTGCTTTTTTGTTTTGAAATCGATAAAAATTATCTTTGCACCTTTATCAAATTGACCTGCAACACTGACCTTTCAGAAGGGGTAATAACATACCATGCATTCAGAATCAGAGCTCTAAACGTGTTGCGTATAATAGTTCCACTCTTTGTAAAACTCTCTGAAAGGAACAGAACTGTGGGATTAAAAGAAACACTATTATTGATGAGGTTGTAGAGGGATCCTGTGCAGAGCTGGAGGAGGTGTAAGGGACAAATGTAGCAACGATACTTCCATTCTTACTCTGACAACAGTTATTTTATTAGGTTCTAGCAGTGAGAATGGCTTTTATACAGGTGATATTGCCAACAGAAATAGGAGTAGCATTTTGCACCCCAAGAAATCTCAAACAAGTGAGAACCTGAGGTCTCCTTGATATCCCGGATTGCCAGACATCTCTCTCCAGAACTGTTTACAGTAAAAAAGGGCTGAAAATTCTGAAGGACATGCAAAGAAAGAAAACCTCTAAAACTTGAGAGAGTGAAACACTTGAACCAAGGGTAAGGTGGGAAAAGATGAGCAACTGGGCAGGTGTATACATCACAGAATCACAGAGTCACTAAGGTTGAAAAGACCTATAAGATCATCCAGTCCAACCATCAACCCAACACTACCACACCCGCTGGACCATGTCCTCAAGTGCCTCATCTACATGTTCCTTGAACACCTCCAGGGATGGTGACTCCACCACTTCCCTGGGCACTCTGTTCCAATGCCTGGCCGCTCTTTCAGTGAAGAAGTTTTTCATAATATCCAATCTAAACCTCTCCTGACACAGCTTGAGGCCATTTCCTCTTGTCCTGTCACCAGTTACCAGGGAGAACAGACCAGCACCAGCCTCCCTACAAGCTCCTTTCAGGTAACTGTAGAGAGCAATCAGGCCTCCCCTCAGCCTCCTCTTCAGGCTAAACGCCCCCACCTCCCTCAGCTGCTCCTCACAAGACTTACTCTCCAGACCCTTCCCCAGCTTTGTCACCCTGCTCTGGACACGCTCCAGCATCTTTGTGTCCTTCTTGTAGTGAAGGGCCCAAAACTGAACACAGTACTCATGCTGGCTTGGCCTGATCCCCTGGCAGTCTCTCACCTGCCATGTGAGCTCAGTCAAGAGCTCCATAATCCCCGGTACCGAGGTCAGGCTGACAGGCCTGTGGTTCTCCGGATCCTCCTTCCATCCTTTCTTGTAGATGGGCGTCACACTGGCAAGTCTCCAGTCTTCTGGGACCTCCCCTGTTAACCAGGACTGCTGGTAAATGATGAAGAACAGCTTGGCAAGCTCCTTTGCCAACTCCCTCAGTACCCTTGGATGAATCCCACCCGGCCCCGTAGACTTGTGAGTGTCCAGGTGGCATAGTAGGTCATTAGCTGTTTCCTCCTGGATTATGAGAGAGTTTTTCTGCTCTCCATCCCTGTCTTCCAGCTCAGGGAGCTGACAACTGGCCTGGCTATTGAAGACTGAGCCAAAGGCAGCATTCAGTACCTCAGCTTTTTTCTCATCTGTTGTTTCCCTCCACATCCAATAAGGGATGGAGACTCTCTTTGACTCTCTTTTTGTTGCTAATGAGTTGGTAGAAACATTTTTTGTTGTTTTTTGCAACAGTGGCCTGTTCTGAAAGGTCATACATGAGCTTTGTGTTGATATGTTCTTTGCTGAACAAAGGTGAGATTCACAGGTTTTTAGTGTACATCAGTGCAGATCCGCTTATGACAGACACAAGTCTGGCATTCTTTTCTCTTCCTAAACATTCTCTGTGGTGAATAAACGGGCTCTGTGGTGCAGGCTACACATCTGAACTAAAACATACTATAGTTTTTAAAAAGAAAACCATCACATTATTGCTGACAGAACACATAAGGTGGCTCCATTTTGAGTTAATTAGTGGGTTTGGTCTGGTTTTTTTTTTTTTTTCAAATAATTATTTTGCTTTCTTTAAATATTTCTTGTCAGAATTGCTCTGTAGCGGTAGATAATGCTTCCAAGTAACCAAGGTGGGACAAACACATGGAATGCCACATGGTCACAGCATCTTCCGGATTGCATAATTGTTGACTTAGTGTTTCAGAGGTGTCAAAAGAAAACGTGGTTGATGTAACTGCCCTCTAAAATAGCCAATGGATTTGATTATAAATGCAGGTGGAAGAAACTGCAATAAATTATAGGTACTAAACATGGGAAAAGAGAACTTAGGCTGCTCAGTCTTTCTGCATGGAGGGATTGTTCTTTACGGGGAAGGAACCACACAGAATTCATAACAGATGCTATGCTGTGATCCCCAAAGCTGCAACCATTTAGCAAAATTTTGCTTTTTCTTCCTTTATGTAGGCAAGCTAAACTTGTGGGTGACCAGGTTTTTTTTCCAGTCACAACTGTTAATCACTTAAGGGATTTGCCAAGATACATTCTGTGAAGATAAGAAAGATAAGCAAATATTCTCGGGACTGGACAAAAGCGTGGCTTGCACTTAAACAGCTGTGATTCATTGTAAGACTAGCTACTGTCCTGTTGTTTTACTCCAATGCAGAAATGTCTTTCCATTTTGTGCATGAATTGCAAGTATTTGGGTTTATTTCCATACATTTTCAAATAGGAGAAAATTCATAGTAGGACTAGTTGCTACCAATAGGCCTCCTAACCTAGCGCATCTGATTTTGAATCGGATTTTTCCACAAACGCTTTCCATCCAGCACAGCAGCTGAGGGCAGGCAACGTTTCTGTGCTGTTCGTGCTCCCTCTACTGTTATTTTGGAAGCATGGAACGGGAGCATGCAGCTGACGAACGTACTCGGCTGCACGGAAAACGGACTTGATGGAAGAATAGGCTAAAGTTCAAAAAGATTGAGTGGGAAACTAAATCTCTGAGCTGGGATCTTAATTCATCTTCCTGACTCCATTTATGTAATGCAGTCTTTAATTATGTCATCTACAATTTTAAACAGAGCTTTGGTCTTACGAGTAACTGTTATTTAGCATACTTTATCTGCTTGTGGAAATTGAAAGCCACTTAAGAAATGCAGTGGTACTCTGGAAATAAGAAGAAAGGTTTTAAGAGTAAACAACGTCAGTTGTGGTGTCCCCAGACTTCCCAGTCTTTGAATGTTCTGTAACTTTACAGATAAGGTTACAAGGAATTAAGTGTTAGAAATCGTAGTTAATGAAAACCAAATGTCATATTACAGCCTGTCCATATGGTGTTCAGATATTAAAAATACCATTTTTAAAAATAAAATTATGAAATACCAAAACGTAAACTGATAACAAGTTGCCTGTATATACATACCTACATAACTCGTTAAAAATGATGTAATGGGTACATAGTAGCATATTCCGGTGCAAGTTTATGTTGAGCCACAGATGAACCTTAATACGCACTAACAAGGAGGTGAAAAACTGCAGTGAATGGATAATGATGTTCTTGTTAAAAAGGAATCTTGGCAAAAATGCTGTCAGGAAAGTAAGCCTCAGCTTCATTAATTACATCAAATTGCTGGAAGGCTGATACGGAAAACTTCCATTATTTCCCAGAAAACAATAACATCCTTATTTTCTGTCTAGAAACAAAAACGTAATAGTTTTACTGCTTGATAAAATTGTTCTTAATCTATCGTCAAACTAAGATCTAAAATTAAGCAGTAACCATTCAGTAATAAACTATTTGCATCTTATAGTCAGTAAGAAGACTAGTATTTAATTAAGAAACTTATAAACTATTTGAGAAAAGTTTATAAACAAAATATAAAATTGAAGTGGTGAAGAAATTATTAAAAAGTACTGGATCTTTCACTTCTTTTAGAATGTACTGCTCTACAGAATGTGATAAAGGGTCTAACACAAACCATTGAAAACCAGTGTAACGTGAAAGGTAAATCAAAAATGTTCTTATATATACTGTACTCTACTGTAATTTAGAATAAGCAGGCATTTAATTTTTTTGTCTATATTTACTGGTTTTTTATAGTGAGAAACTCACCGACAGCCAAACAGAAAGGAAAAAAAAAGCAAAAATAATTCTGTGCACATTTTAGTGGTCTATATGTTCAATGAATGTCTATTGCTATTATCCTACTTAGCACCTGCATGTAAAACTTCTGTCTCTGTGAGACGTTTTTAATCAATAGTTGGTCTTTAAATTTATTTCAGCATAGCACAGGCAATTTTACAAAAAGTGAGAATGGGAGAAAGTATTATTCAGCTGTTGTACTGTAGTGTATTAAAGGGTTTATGCACAGTTTTTATGGCTTTGTTAAATGAAAGAGTCTTAATCCTCAGTTGAATGTTATTAAAATTTAGCTATTATCCATAAATACTTGAGAGTTATTAATTTCTATTTTAAATTAAAAAATATATAAATATTTGCTATATCTTTGTACCAACTTAGCTGTACACCACGTAGTTAATTTTATACCCATTGAATGTTCAAGGCATATTAGCATAAATATTAATATACCTCCAAAAATTGGAAGTATATGGCTGTTTTATTACTCACAGTGACTTGTAATAATCAAAAAAGCATTATCTTGTCTGCTTTTTCTAAATTCTGGTTTTGAGCTACTACTTTCTAGTGTTTGGGAAACAAGTACTTAAAAAGTTGCATCTTCCAATTTGAAACTGTTGGAGACATGATAATAATCCTTTGTTTTTTGAGCCAAAAAGAACTTTGCATCTAGATTTTTATGAATGCATCACTTATCAGAAGGCTAAAGATGGTTCAGAGTAGTAATACAAGGAAAATATTATTATTAAGTTAAAAAAAGTTTAAAAATGGAGAATGTGATTATGCAGTTCTGTAAATTATGATTATCATGTCTACAAAATAGTTTCTTAAAGTGCAGACAAGTCAGCACATGCTTTCATGCTAGTAATACTACCAGAATGTACTTTTTAGTGTCTCTTACAGTTTTTTATTTACATAGATGAAAATGATAGACTGAAAGGTACCATTCACATCTTGGAAGAGAAATTAAAGGTTTGTGAACAGGTACGTCACAAACAATCATTCTTTAGGTGGAGAAGAAATACTTTATCTTCTACTGTAGTAGTTCATATATCTTCACATTCTTGGGTTTGCTGGTGATACCATTACTGTTGCACTTTTCCTAGCGTTTATCACGTGTAAAAAGAGAAGGGTTGTTCTCACGACAGTACCCATAGGAGAAAGTGTTAGGGGGACTAAGAGGTCAAAACTAGTAAGCAGTGACAACTCTGGCTCAGTCTAAGATGCACTTCTTTTTTTTAACTTGTACTTACCATTAAATTCAACTTTACATTCTAAAATCTAATCTCTTTCATTAAAATTCATTTTTGTGTGGAAATAAGGTTTTGATTTTCACAATGCATGCTGTACTGCAAGAAAATCGAGGATTGTCTGAATTTTGTCCACAGTTTCTTTGGGAGTAAATGCTACATAGATAATAGGTCTCGGTGCCTCATAACAAATTCCTTTTACCATCCCTCTGCTTTTTATCTATGCTACTCACTTGTGCAAAGGAGGTGACACCAGCAGGGCTAGTTAGTTCTCTGTGCCAAGCCTGCCCATCTGTTACCAGTATAGGACTAGGAATCTCACTGCTGATTTCCTTTGCCTGTGTTTGTACTAACTATGAATTAAATCTCTATACCAACAGAGCTGTTATCTTGATATTTTGAGAATAAAATCAGTAATGCCTTCTGAAGGACATAAGAAAACTGTGACTCTATACATTATATACGTGTATGGGCATAGTGGAACTTCCTGTTATTGTTCTGAAGGCACTTGACTATGTCCACATACATGACCACCGAGGAGTCACTGCCTTTGTGAGTGCCTTTGAGCACCACTCTGGTGGGTGGCAGCCTACCTGGTCAGAAGGCTCCGACAAGAGCTTTGGAGTGGCACGTTGGCAGCCATGCCCAATTCCTTGATAATTCTGGAGTGGTTATTAGAGCAAACTTCCAATAGGCGTGCTCAACCTCTGCACTCGAACATCAGTGCCACCAGCATCCCTACTGCTGATACCACTGATGTTTCTACTGCTGCCAGTATGAAGTTGTGGAATCCTAGGTACAAGTAGTATTTGCAATACTTTAAATACCACTATTATTACACAGTCTTACCATCAAAAATCCACAAAAGTAAAACCATAGTCACTTAGCTAACTGCTGCACTGTGTCAGATCCCGGACTGGGGAAAGAAATAGTGAGTCTCCATTTGCCTGTTCTCCTAATAAGTACCATTTCTATTTTTATATTAACTGATAGCAATGAAATTAACCGATAGTAATGCAATTAAATCAGCTACATTTTTCATCTGTGGACTTCAGCCAGGTTGTGTAAAAAGTACTTGGGCATTTTGAGTGTATTAGATCGAGGGTAAAACAAGTACTGAATTGCAGAGTTCTGTACATTTTGACACAAACATTGCACTTTGCACAGAAATCTCAAGATTTTTATAAAGCTTTTTACATTTTCAGGAATATAAAGATCAGATTGAGAAACTTATGATAGAAATGAAAAACAAAGAGGAAGACCACAAATTAGAAATAACACAGTTGAACTGCGATACAAGGAAAAATAGTAAGTTCTCTGAAGAGGGAATGTTACAGCATTGGATAAAACACGTTGTAGCCTGTAGGAGATACACTTCATCCAGGCTAAGTACAAGCTGCACTTCTTAGTGGAAACATATGAAAGCTAGAAGTGGACAGTGTTTAACTGGATTTTATCTTTGCCCAAGAGAGTTGACAGAGGCAATGAGGCAATGGTACAGCAACACAAGATGAGCTTACTCTCCAGCTATGCTCAGGAGGGTAGGACACTGTTTTCACAAATAAATAATACTGCAATGAGAAAAAACTTATTTCAATGTTTATGTGTGTCATTAGTGGCATACCCTTGAAGAGTAGGAATTTTTGGTCATGCATTTAGCTGGAAAAAGCCAGACAAAACATAAAATGTGACGGTGCTTTAAAGAGGCTCGATCGAAAGGATGGGACAAGGTGGTTTTCACATAAAGTATGGCTTTTGCTTGAGTGGAATGGGTTTCTTATGCAACAGTGACCTACTGTTCAAAAGGTTTTAATATTTGGGAATTTATGTTGATTTTTCCATCTAAACATCTTTTATAACCAACCTATTTGGTGTTGCTCTGTTACTAGTTGAAGTAAAGGAAGAGGAGTATAGAGAACAGAGAGAGAAAAAAGAACTGGAAATATTAGAGCTCTCTAGACAGCTGAAAATTCTAAATGAAGAGAAGCAGAATGAAATAATTAAACTGCAGATAGAGGTATGCATTACAGGCTGAGTTAAAGATCAGTTGGATTTTGGGTAAACTTAGAAGAGACAGTAGTGAAAAATGTTAATTATTACTTAACAAAGTAATAGGATGGAATCTTAAAAAAAAAAAAAAAAAGTCTTTGGAAAGATCAGTGGCATGTCCTTCTTCCAGAATGGTATCTGAGTTTCTTCTACTCAGAAATCAAGCTCTACTTACTGTGTAGGGAGGCTGAAGTTTGCTGAGTTCTTGTTTTAAATTAAATTATTTTGAAAATTTGGCTGGCTTTTGAGCTATTAAACAAACAAAAAAACTAACCAAACAAAAAAAACCACCCCACCACCCAGAATGTTTTCTGTTTATAATTATTCATTTTAATTTCTTAATGCTGGGAAGATATATTTTTAATAACATTCCAGGAGCTTAAAGACTTATAATACTGTGGAGATTTGAGTCACAGAATTCCACATGTACTTCATGGCTTGGGTTTTCAGCCACTCTCATTACAGAGACAATTAAGGAAATGCTTCAGACTTTTCCCATATTAGAAAAGAAATAAGGTGTGAAAGTGTTCAGACTAAGTTTCCTTGGAACATGAGGGAATTGTGATTTATCATCCCCTACATTTTCTTCTGCAGACATGAAGCTGTGGAGCCTTCAAAAAGATTTTTAGTAGTCATCTTGTTTGTCTAAATGCATTTGGATTATGATATTTGTACTATTTACTTTTTGCAATATTTTGAGGCATTTTTTTTAAGAAATGTAATTTGTAATTGCATTCCTTTTCAAATAAACTGAAGTAGCATCATTGTCCTAGGATTTAATAGTAGATAAGGTTGCTAGCACTACTTCCAGGCACTAAATCTGTTTTTTAAAAAAGGGAAGATTCTACTTGTGTTACTTCAAATACTTTTTTTCCTGTTGGGTTCTTAATGTTTTGTCTTTTTGTGATTCTTTCAGTTCAATGCTAAATTAGCAAGAGTTCAGAATAAAACAACAAAATCATTTCCAGATGCTTCTGTCTTGCCACAAAGTATCTATCGAAGGGTATGTGCTTTAATAGCCTGTGTTCCACAGATTCCAAATACCCTTGCAACCCATTTCAAAGGGCAGGTCCCTGGGCTTCTGCTGTGTTGGCTCTGCAACAAAACCCTGACCAGTGGTGGAGGGTGGGCGGACGTGTTTCATGCCTTCTGAGTCAGTTCTACTCACCCTCCCACACCCCCCTTCCCACCTCTGGGCAACCAACTTCATCTCTCTGCACTGATGCTGGCGTAGCTGGGGTTCCACAGCAAAAACTCACGTGTGAAGTGGGTTTAGTAGCGAACTGGTAACCTGGGAACTTAAGATAAAGCTGACATAAGTGACGGAGATATAAATTATCTGTGTTCATGATTGGTTCTGTAGGCTTGGAACTTTGCAATGTCACAAAAATAGGACCTGGGGAAGTCATCTTTGTAATTTTGTTGTACGCAATACCCAGAAAAGTATTCTTGGAACATTTCTCATTAGCAGTAGCATACTGCATTCTTACAGTTGTGGTGTTTAAAGCCATTGCTTTCCTTTTTACAGAAACTGCAGCATCTCCAGGAGGAGAAAAACAAGGAAATTGAAATTCTCCGAAACACCATAAGAGACTTAGAGCAACGTCTTAATAAAGGCCAGGACTTGCACTTAAAACGTAGGCGGTTTTGAGTTAATGACATGACGTATTTCAGTAGTATGTATAATGAGAAATAGAAACAGTGTATTTCAAACTGTGCACCTGAGATTAAAATTAAAACACGGAGTAATACGGAATACGTTTATTGAAAATGCTCTTGTCAGATATTCCAAAGGCATGCATTCTGTGTATATTCAGTACTACTTTCTTGCTAATCAGCTTTCACGATAAAAATATTCAGGTTTTGTAGGAGAATAATCTTCCTGTTAAACCAACAGTTAATCAAAGGTGAGGAATGCTAAACTACAGACAGAGAACTTGTACAAGTTAAAGTGGTGTATTACCTTAGTAATCAACACAGGTTTATCAAGTTCAGCACTGTTACAAAGATAAACTTAAACCAAGATTAAATTTCTTCTACCCCTCCCTCTTTTCGATAGGTACTGATTGTACATGAGTTGTTAGAACTCTGCTTCTGACCTTAGGCACGGTATCACCTGATTTAGTGGGATTTTACAAGCTGTAGTAGGGTGTATTAGTGGACCCTGATGCTGTCTCTAAGCCACAGAAGTTAAGAATATGAATCTGTTACTTTAAAATAATGCAATTCCTGCTTGTATCTTAAGTTTGAGATAAGAAGTTGTTTAGGCACGTTGCTTAGGAATAAGCTTTTCTTGTACCTAATTTGTATCCCTAGGTTAGGGAAAAAAGGCCCAAACCAAACAACTTTTGAATATTTTCCATCTTCTTAATAAAAAAATGATTAAAATATCTGTTTCGGTTATCTTCTATTCTTGATTGCGAAACATCAGGCAGGAGCCCCTAGGTCATAGTTTATGCTCCTGTCCTCACAAATGCAAACAGAACGTTAGAAGAGAAACAAGACAGACAAATGAATCAAGAACGCTGATGTGTCCCCCGTGCAACTGAAAAACAAACTACGGGTCAATTAAATTCCTTTGAATGATGAAGCTTTTCGCTGATGGAATGCGACAGGTATGGTGTAATTCTAAGAGCGCTGCTCTAAAAGTCCACTTCTCTGCAATATTTTAACTCTACACACCTGTCTCAGTATAATTTTAACTGGGGGCAATACAAACAATCCGTTAACCTTTCCACTCTCTCAGCTACACGAATTCAGGTACTAGGAGTCCCTTGTGTTTTTAAGGTGCTTAGTTTGTTTTTCAGGCTCAGTTTCTTGCCTTTTCCTGTCACTGTCAGGTGTCACTGGTGTCACTCGCCCCTGCTACTGGCGACTGTCAGGCAGCACTGAGCAGACGTCACTGTCAAGATTCAGTGATGTCCTCTGCTGACAGCTGGCCATGTCACCTGCAAGAATTTGGCAGTGCTCCGCGACACTGTCAAGTGACAGAATTTCCTAGCTCTTCAAACAGAAGGTGTCGACAATGACAGCATCAGCTGGTAGAAGCCGAGTCTGATGCTGTCTGCCAGTTTCAAGTTAGCTGGTTCTTACAGCTGGTTTTCCCCTTTTTTCATAGCTTTTTATCTGGTGTACTTCCCACACTTTCCCCTGGAGGAACAGTGTCTACCTGTTCATGACCCTCTGTCTGATTGTGTCTGCTATGGCCAACAACTCTATGACGCCGGCGGCTGTGAGGATGATGTCTCTGAGGTCCAGAGGGAGCCTGCTTGTCCTCGTTTTCGGAATGACGACTGCCCTCGCGGTGGTGGTGGTGGTGCTCTCTGTGCCTGTGCGGGTTGGGGTGAGGGGAATGCTGACCGGTGGGTCTGGGCTCCATCTCTGCTAGCTTTCCCTCTGCTTTCTTGGTGATGTTTTCACATACACCGTCAGGATGAGGTTCCTGCGAAACAGAAGCCTGCATCAAACACGCGGCGTTGTATTTGCATAAACACGTGGTGAAATACCGGTTATCTTAACACCTTTGCAGGACCTGAAGCGGAGGTTTAAATGATTTGCGCTACTTTGCCGAAGGAAGACAGGGGTGTGTGGGAAAGAACCTTGATTTACAACACCGCTGATAACATAAATGTAAACTTTCAGGAATTATTATTCAAGGAATTGCTAATAAAAAGTATTCTGTTTCTAGGATCCCACATCTGACCTGCCTGAGGCCTGCATTTAGCTGGAAAACTGTGTGATGGAATCAAAAATGATTCTCCTTACTGGATGGGAATTCAGATAACCAGGCTATGGCACACGGCATCCAGCTCACTTCGGAAAAACATCTAAAAGCTCGGCGTCGAGGCACATGAAATGTGCACGTTCTAAATCCTGTCTTTTTGGTTAATCACAGTGAAATAATTTTTCTTAAGTACCAGTCAAATCCAGTTTCCTAGTGTATATAGAATGAAACAAGGAAATACCGTGTAAGAGCAGTTTCCACACTTGTTTTCACAGTATGCAATCTTGATGGATTCTTCTACATGCTGGAAAGACAGGAAGGAGTAGGGCAGACCCAGATGATACACCAGACGGCCGCATCTAAGGAGGGAAAGAGCCTTGCAGTGATGTGCGCATAACTGTAGACCTAAAATTAAATACCTCTTCTTATCAGACCTTATTTTATCCACACAAACCCACCCACACTGTGCAGTCCCACGGAGAATGTTTCTGTCCAAAACCAGGATCCGCCTCACCACCGCTTGCCCGCCCAGCTGCATCAGCCAGCCGTGGGAAGCGTGATTTCTGACCTCGCAGTAACTGGTGGTAGAAGCCTCTACTCCAGTGGCACTCAGTCTCCCAAAGGCACGCTCATTACGGACTGACCTTGCTAATAAGGAGGGCCATTTGCACAGTGGTACAAATCACCGCCTGTTTGTTGCAACCCTACAGAGAATGTTTTTGAGCACCCTAACACATGTTTTGGCTGGAATGTGCGTTGCAGTGCCCCTGCAAGAGAGACGCAGTGCGCATGAGGGGGTTCGTGGCGCCGGTCCTTGAGCGTCCTGGTATGCGCTTGACTACACGAGAGGTACATTCAAAGGAGCTCGAGCAAACACGCAGCTCGTGCTTAAGGGCACCTTGGTAAATACCCCACCTGAAATGTCAACGCACGGTCCTCCAGCCTTATCTCCCTGCCCGTCTGCAGCACACATCTAGGACCCGCAACAGCAAAGACCCGTTGCCGATAAAGGCACAGTAAGGACCTGCATTCCTAGAATCCTAATGGATCGCGGCCGAATTAATGCATTGTGTAGGTGTATCCTATGTGTCGACAGCACAAAACCGTTCAACCCTTCAAATGCTGTGGGCCAGGTACCAGTTTTGGCTGCTCCACGGACTTCATACAGCCTTGTTCTGTTGGTCTGCCATGAGACAGCAGCCTGCTGCTCTAACATGCAATCGCTTTCTGAAGATCGTTCCAGTGCTAATTTCATCCCACAAGCCTAATTTAGCTAACCTGTGCAATTTCATCACATTACTAAAAATAAGTAACTTTCTAATTCCTTATTAAGCTTAGTTATGTTTCAGAATGAACAGAGTGTGCACTGCAGCAACATGATAGTAGTCAGGACAGACATATCAGAACCGCAAGACTTGTTCGGTAATTTCCATCACATCAAAACTGAAAAAATCAGGATTTCAGTTAAGGAGTTATTATTCTTGGTTCTGACAAAAGATACATGTCCCGGAATCCTGTGATCAAAAAGCTATTTTCTTCCAAAGGTTTAAGATTCACCTAAAGACTGATTTTTCCATATGGCTACATGTTATTTTCAACAACTCCAGGCAAAATGTTTTCATGAGAACTCAGACAGCTTTCCTCCTGCATGATTTGGTATTCACATGCATGGATGTAATGAAACTATCTGAAAACAAAAACAGTGTAAGACCTGAATCATGCTATCCAATTCTCCTCTCAGTTACATCAATCTAAATCCACAGCAGTTACAAAGAAAGATTTATTTATCCCAAACTTATTTAGGCAAAAGCAGACTTTGACAGCTTTCCTTTTCCCAGTAAAAGCGCAACTGAGCGCTTTACTGAGCGCATCTCAGAAGTTGATTGTGATGCCTTTGTTGTGGTGAGGTAGTCAGGTTATTTGCGAATCAATTAAATAATACAGAGATTTACAAAATATTGCTCTAAATACATGCAAATATTTTCCTATGTTCTCCTCTAAACACAGACCTGTCATAGATGAGAAAGTCATCCTTGTTTCCATTTAAGGTAGTCCAGACATCAGGTTGCTCTTCATCTTGCTGGTAGACGGTGATATAGTCTGAAACTCTTTCTTTCAGTTGGTGAAATTTCCTCTGGGAGTAAGTTCCTTGATGGTTGACAATCATGTACGAGATATTGACCAGTCCCTCATTCTCTAACTTTACTCGCAGGTCCTCCAACCTAATGGACAATGTAAAGAAGTAAGACCACCAATCATTAATCACAGACGTCATAGAATGGTTTGGGTTGGAAGAGACCTCAAAGACCATCTAGTTCCAACCCCCTGCCATGGGCAGGGACACCCTCCACCAGACCAGGTTGCTCAAAGTCTCATCCAGCCTGGCCTTGAACACTTCCAGGGGTGGGGTATCCACAGCTTCTCTGGGCAACCTGTTCCACTGCCTCACCACCCTCTCTGGGAAGAACTTCTTCCTGATGTCCAATCTAAACCTACCCTTCATAAGATTTGCCATGTTCAACAGAACTTCATGTGCTCCATCTTGCTTTTATTACAGCAAATGTTATTTTCTCCTAGTTTCAATGGCAACAGTGTAACCCTGTTACAGCATTCTTGCCATGTGCCATGACTATCAATCAACTGTACTGTCACCAAAGCAGACTCCGTAACAGCTAATACACTGTGGCTCCTGCCCTTGTAAGTTATGTGCAGTGCTAAGTAAAGCAGACAGCTGTTTTCAGGCTGAAATCACCATTGTTTTTAATTCAGTTCTTTCACGCCCTTCACGGTCTGACACAGTTAGTTTATCTGATGTCTTCATTTAAATGCCGAGGTTTTGGTCACACAGTTGATTAAGGAATGCACACAGTAAATACAGCAGACAGATGAATAATCAAGAAAGCAAACCTGCAGGAAAAGGCTGATAGCTCTCCCTCTCCTCTTGACATGGCTATTTTCTGTAATAGCCAGAAAAGGGACATTACAGTAACTGGGTCAAAAGGATGGCTACAGAATCTGTGCATGACCTGGCTGGCAGTTACAAGTCTTCCCCTGTGGCATCCCATCACAAAAGTCTTTTTTTTTTTTTTTTTTGGTCTGTTGTACAAGAAGCTGCTTTCTTGCAGTGTTTTTTTTTCCATTTCATTTGTGTTCTTCCTATTTAATTGCTCCAGAAAACCCTTTTTTTCCATTTCAGGAAATAGTCTAGAGCTTGAAACATTCTTTAAAACATTTATTAAATGTACACAATAAAACCCAACTACCTTGAAAGCCAACCACAAAGCCCACTTTCAGCTTTGATGGAGCCAGAGATTTACCACCACTTTTTTCAAATCCAGTTCTCAAAAAGCTTGCACAGACTGTTATAACATGAAGTTACGCAGCCTGGAGGAGGAAGCTAAGATGTTATTACAGTGACTAAAATCAAGCCCTGAGAGCAGCACTCTGAATTTCTAAACCAAAATGATTTCACAATCACTAAATGAATCCAAGAAAAGGGCTGTATGCAACTCCTGCTTGGGCCAGCTCAGTATTATTTTCTGGCTGCTATTACTATCGTGATGCCCCATTATGTGCACAGAAGTAGGTTGTAGAAACCAGAGTAACCATGTCTCAGGTGTTGTACGAAAATATCACCCTGATGATTCCCTTGAATGCTCCAGCAATTTTTCAAAAGGCCAGTCTTCACCCTCTGGATTATTTATTTTTACATCTAGGACCTCTGAACAGGGGCTGGGAAAGCACATTAAAAGCACATGTTTTGATTTGCCTTTTCCCCTACAGATTTTACATCAAAAAAGGAGTGATCACAGAGCTCTCTGTTTCAGGTGTTCTAGCCATGTCAGAGAATTAGGATGTTTTTTGCCTCAGCATCTTTCCTACGTTCATCATCTTTGCTATCTGAGGCATAGCTCTTGTTTCTGTCGGGTTTTCTTGTGGTCTGGGTTTCATTAATGCCAAGTTGATCACACTTTTTACTTGTAAATACAACCTAGAGAAGCAACCTGCCAGTCTGAACTAAGTCAAGAGATGACAAATCTGAGTCACAGGCACAGAACGCCCCCTCTGAGAGTTATCCTGGTCACTGGGTCACCCGTGCCACCTGGAATGGTGGCATTTGAGGAAGCAGGAGTTCATTGAGTGCATCTATAGTTGAGCATGTGTTACCCTCAGATGGCATTAAAATATTGACTAGCCATGTTGTAAAGCGCCTGACGCTTACCTGGAAGCCTGCAGCAGGCACAAGTATCAGCTAGCTTGGAGGAGAGCCACCACCGTCACTGAGCCCCTGGAGTTCAGCATTGGGTTCTCCTCCCCAATACGCCATTCTGGGGGCTCCCGGCAGTTCTGGCTCTCTGTCCCTCCTCCTGGGAGGAGACAGAGAGCCAGAACTAGCCCCAGCCCTGCCCACATGGCTGGGCTTTGCCTGAAAAGAGAGAAAATAAACAGAACAAAATGAATGCCTAAACAAATTTCTGAAAGGTCCGTAACAATACACAGCAGAATATTGACTCCATTCAGTTAAAAAAAACCAAACCCTGTAAGAATAAATTTGAGCTTCTTTACTGCTTTATCACATTTCTTTCATTCTGCAGTGGAGTTCCCCTATAATAAACAGGCAGCAGTTGCTGTTGTTGTTGTATGTAAACAGCTGAAAAGTGTCCAGAACAGCTGGATTTTCTTTTAATGCTACTAATCAGACTGTGTTGTTTCTTCCTCTCTATAATTTCTTCATGACTGTTTTTAGCACTTCCATGACTTTTAAGTGGCTGCATTCCTTGTGTTTTGAAATCAGTTGTGCTGAGCCAGTTTACACCAGTAAGAATCTAGAGTGGTTCACTCCAGATTCCAGAGCGATTTCACTGGCGTGAAAGTACTTGCACCAACAAGGTATTTCGGTACATATCAAGTACTACAGAACCTGGCGGAGACCTAGAAGATGACGTAAAGGTTTTTTTAGAAGTCAGTCTGTAGTATTTGGATCCTGTTGAGCAAAATCTCTTAAGAACACAGGTGCTAGAAACAATTTTGCAAAAACGGGAAATGAAAACTGAGTTTTGGTGTTCCCCAGATCTCACAAAATCTCCCACCCACCCTTAGTCCAATTAACGTTTATGAAAATCAAAGCATACGAGAAATTATGAAGCTATCTTTTCCTGTTATCCCATTAACATAATTATTTTGGCTCAGTACGTTCAGAAAACACCCTTTTACAGAGATATATGTAAAATTATAAAACTGCTCCCCAACATGTCCTAGGTTGTGGAACTGTATAACTACACTACTCACATCGGAGTCTGCCAGTAAACACAGCATGTTTGGGGCAAGTTCTGGTAATATGCATTTCATTGATCCTGTCATATTCTAAAAAAATCAGAACATCCCAATGATTTATCTTTCCAAACATGAGCCAGCTGCTGCAAAGCCAGCATCACCTGTGAAATCCGCCTGTCGCTGTTTCTTCCCTGTAGTGCTACCAAAAGCACCTCAGGCACAGTACTCTGAAGATTAAACTGTGCTGCAGTGGGTATCAGTGGGGCCAGTTTTTTACTCTCTCCACACACCTGGAAAGCTGCTCGCCTTCACATCCTAATAAACAGATGGAACTCCCGTGACAGCATGAGATCCTTCTGTGCCTTTGTAGCCTCCTGCGGCACTGGCACACAGCGCCCAGCAACAGCTGGCTCGCCCCATGAACTTTATGAGAGCTATGGACCGAATTACTCTTCGCATTTCAGCTTTCTAGCTGGTTTCCAATGGAAATTTCCACGCTCAGCCTTTTCAGCCAAAAAAATCTCTGCCAAATCTCAAGTCATGAAGCTCTGTCGTAGCAAACCCGGCACACTTACCCTTTCCTCCCCCCTTCCTTGGCAGCTCTGCTGAACTCCGCTGCGGGAGAAAACAGTGTGGGGAAGAGGGCTGTGGTATTTATACAGCTCCTGTTTATCTCGCCTTGCAGATACGGTTCAAAGTTCAGGGAGCTTGTTCGGAACGACCTTGCAAGCAAAGCAAACCCCTCCAGCAAAAGTAGCTAAAATATTTCACCGTTAACGGATTCCAAGCGGGAACCGTGCATGGTGAAGAATGGCACGGTATTTCTGATGTAGGGGCTTTGAGTACCAGGTTGTGCAGTTTGCCAGTCACCCCGGTCAGCGGGAGGCAGTGGTACAGTCAGGGGAGGGGGTGGGCCAAAGAGCCATCGTTTTCTAAACACACTGGCAACCGCAGTGAGGGGGAAGGTACTTCTCTGCTTACAAAAATGCTGAGCTGGCAGGTTTTTCTCTCTGTGCTTTATCTGATATTTGCCTTAGAGAATGGTACGCCCTGTCTGAGGCCATGTGCAGTACAGAGCTCCTTTTGCCCAGCTGCTCTTGATTACATCACTCGGCTTTAAAACCTGTTTCTGTGGAACCCGTGAGCTTACCAACATCTGTTGAAGGCCAGAGCCCAGCCTTCAGCCATTTAAACCAAGGTAGCTACACAGAAGCCAGGAACCAATGGGCAACAGCCACTTCACGCCTCTGCGGTACTCCGGTATGCTTCCGTACCACCACCATCGCTGGGGCACCTGCGGGTGTTCAGGCTACACTGTTCCCTCTTTAGTGAGAGAACTGTTTATGGACGGCGTGTTTTATTGTCACAGCAGTTTGCTTGAGTTCGATTTCCTTCAAGGTCCACGTTACGTGTGTTTGTGTGGAAATAAATGTTTAAACGCTTGGTGTGCCCTCAGAGTTTGAGGTGGTGAGATGCAATGCTGCTTAGTTTTACGGCCTAAGGCTCCTGCGCAGACGATCAGGTCTGCTGACTTTGGGGTCTGTCCTGTAGAAGTCCTGTGCTCAAGTCAGTGGAAAGAAGGAGAGAGATCTTTAGTTCTATGCAAATGTCTTGAAGGACATGATGCAGACAACAGACATCAGGCCGGGACTGAGTTTTATTTGAAAGGTGGAATGTGCTCGCGTTCCTTACGTTGTCAGGGAAACACATCCTTGTATTCTTTGCCAGGTTGGGACCAAGCCCTCCTAACTGGTCCCATGATGATGTCCTTTACAATTCTGGGAAGGGATTATTTACTGAGCCTCCAGCCTCAGGATGGGGTGTTGATTTTCAGTGCTGATAAAGCCGTGCAAGGTTGGCTGCAAGTATTTGGCGGTCCGTCCATTCCCAAAGGCGCACTGAGCAGCCAAAAAGAAATTAAGCAGGTGCAGATCTGTTAACAGGGAGAGGAATAAATAGCAGCAATTGACAACTGGTCTCCTGTCAAGTATTGCAACCCAGGGGGAGATCCTATCAAATCAAGAGCACTATTCCATTCCCATTTCTTTTTCAGCTTTGTAGAGAGGGATGTGCACAAGGCTTGATTAACGAGCGCTGGGCCCTTGAGCCACATGTAATACCACTGGGTGCTGCTGAGACTAACAGCACGCAAGTACTGAAGAAGAAAGGCCCAGCCAGAGTAAACTGAGCTGAAGCAGCTCCTATAAAACAGCTACCTTGCTATGGAAAGCACACTGAGGATGGACATGTACAGTGGTCACTACTGTAAAGGTAGTATTTCCTCCCATACAGTATGCAGAGACACCCGCAGGGCCTCCGTTCTCTTATGGAGAGATGAGAAGCAGCTGTCGTCAGCAATTATCACTGTGCTAATACACATTATGATATTATTTATCATTATATTACATTATATTTCTGCCTCAAGATTTATTGAGGAAAAAAGTTTCTCTGTCTTGAAGCAAGTGGAGGTTTAGACAGATCTAAGTCAGTTGTTTTAGCAAGGTATAAACCCTAAATATGTTTAAACTTCAGTCTGAAGCATTACTCTGACTGGAAAATTTCATCACATTTTTTTGCAAACAGTAGAATAAACGTGTTAATAATTGTTAAATTTACAGTCTAAGAGCCTGACCATGCCATTCCTTATATTAATCCTCCTTGAATTCATAGGCTCCTGGAGCTCTTTGTCCATAACTTCTAAAGAAATAATTATCTTAATTTTGCTTTCCACTGCAAGTATTTTCTCAGTTGTGGAGTATGTTCCAATCTCACGGCAGGAGGCAGTTATGAACTCTAATTTGGACAAGTCTTCCATTTCAAACAATAATTTTTATAATTATCATCCTGTTTCTACTCACTCTCTTTCCGATCTGGGAGGAATAGCGGTCCTGGGGGAAATAACAGCCCCCTTTCCTTCTTACTGAACATAAACGCACCCCTTTTTTTTGACATGTTTCAAACTTTTCAAAGCATCACAGCACATAAATGACAGGGTCTTTGGAAATTAACAGACGTTTGTGAGGCTGTGAGTAACTATATCCCGGTAAAGTCTGCTGTAGCGATTTGCAACCTGTGCAAATAATGAGAGGACAGAGGCAGAACACGGATCCGGCACGGATTCTATCATGAGACCTTAGGACTTCAGGGTCTGTTTTGCTCTTGTGACTGAAAGATGTCACAAACAGGAATCCAAAGTCCGTCGGCGGATCGTAAGTCTCTACTGGTTCTTCTCATGTCTTCTTGTTTTATAACAGTGAAACTGCATCAACTCAGTGGAGTTACTCATACTTTTAGTGGAATAAACTGCAACAAAAGCAGGCCGTTGAGGTTTACTTAATGCTTATATAAACAAATTTCCATTTGTTTATGAGGCCTTAAACTCTTGGTTAAATGCTGTAAATAAAGGGTAATTTAAGTGAAGACTGAGAAGATATACTAAAGTAAATTCAGCAAAATAATTAGAACCACAAGTTCATTAGTTAAAGTAACTCCAGAAAGAGGGACAATGGTGCAATACTGGTCTTGTGCTCCTGTCATGTGAGATCCAGAGCGGCGCCAGATAACCAAATGCATACTTCTCAGAATTCAAAGGAAGCAGCAAAAGCTGACATCCTCTGATATAGGCCTGGAGGTTTTTTTAGAGAATGAAGGAATAGCTGATACATGCAATTCTCTACTTAAAAACACAGTGAGGCTTCAGGGAGCTCTGATCTGGTAGAATAACATTTTGCTTTTCTTCTTGGAAATCCCACTACAATAATGAAGTGTCTTTCTCTACTTGAACCTATTTGTAGCACAGCGAAATTAGCAAGGAAAATAATTTTCTCATCAGGCATGTCCTGAGTCATAATCATTGCACATATTGAAAAGGCAAAATGATCCTAGCTGCTGAGTAATTATGTGTATTCTGAGCTCCTTATGGGCTCCGTTCACCTTCTGCCTTTATCCTGCAGTCATTCCGTCAGCCTGCAAGTTCCACACGTAACTGCCGTGGGCCTAAAACCAATGGTCCTCATCATCTGAAGGACAGCCAAATTACCTGATGGTACCCAAGAGGTGGTTAAGATGGTCACAGCTGTACACCACCATCTGTATTTCTGTATTTTTCAGTGTATTTAGTAATACTTGCAGTGCTGTGATCTACAAGAGAAAACGGAAAAGTCCTTCCGTTTGGTCTGTTTAGGCTCCTGGTGCTGTGGATAGTAACAACACGTAGCAAATGCAATCATGCAACACCCAAAGCAGGGTGTCTGCAGAGATCTCTTATATGGATCTCATATCCCACAGAGTCATCAGCGATCCCTCTTTCTACAGCAACGATGCAGTTGCAGCACCAGTTTGGCAGGCAGCTGTGGGCTTTCCAGTACAGTGCACCGAGTTAACCCGTAACTAAAGTGATTAAGGATCTGGACCAATGAATGCTAAGAAAGTAAACCAGAACCCCTGATTTTTCTGTATGCAGACAGTGATCTTTACAGGTCTTAAAGAGGGTGTAACTAATCATAACTTCGGAAGTATCGTCAGCATGGCGTTCAGTTCTCACCGAAGTCTTTATACCCAGTAACTCTCCTTAGGAGATGTGGAGGAAAATGATTCATCAGCTAAATCCACAGCAGTTCATTCCAGGTGACTTTAAAGGCTTCTCACCAGAAATACCTGTACAAGCAAGTTCTCGTTAATGATTTGTAACAGGTCATCCAAGCATAGTCCACTGCACTAAACCCTAGACAGGGAATGGAAGTTATGACAGCAAAGGACGTGGGATTCAGTGGCAATACACGGTGAACCTTAGAGGAGGTTCAAGTCTTCGCTTATCTGGTGTGAAATAGATGAAAACTGCAGTGAAAACTGGGTCCAGCTAAGGAATAAGAGGGATTCGTATGAAGAAGCTCCCTTTCAAGAACGGTGATTAAAAAACGGATGACGTATTTTTAGTCGATTTCTTTCTGTGGCTCTATGTTGCTTTATTTTCCTGAAAGTACAGCAGTGGCTGCAAACATCATGGTCTGCAAGAGACGTTAAGAGAGCTTAGGGACAGACCCAGCTAGCTGAGTGCAAGCTGGGATTGTTTTATACGAAATGGAGTCTGACAAACTAAAATACTAAGGGCTTCAAGTTCATGGCACTGAAGGCTGATTGTTGATGGTACTTCTTTTTAGATAGCATAGTCCTGGGATCCTGAACTGTGAAAAAAAAATCTTAGATCAAAAGTATGTGAATGTGCCACCAGCTCCAGTAATGAAGATATAACTGGCTAAATCAACCATTTTTTCCTGTTCTGTCCATCTTCAAAATTCACAACCAGCTACCATTTCAGCATCAAAGCACCCTAAGTAGCAAATTGTTTGTAAACTGCTGAAACAATTTGCAGACAAAATACAAAAGTAGATCAGTCTAAGTAACAGTTTTTACTTAACAAAATATATTTTGCCGCTGCAGCACACAGGAAGCTGAGATTGATATCTGCTCCCACCGTGAGCGAAAACTGATTTTCTGAGTTTTTCTGAAAACTGTTTTCAGAAAAAAGGAGGCCTCCTAGTACCATAATGAACTCCAAATGTCAGTACCTCAAGTGGTCTTTGTAGATAAAGAAATATTGTAAAGCTACAGTGACCTTCTGAGGAGTGGCAGAAGTGAACAATTCACTAAATGTGCAGTACCTAAAAGCTGAGAGAGAGCTGGGCTGATCATACAGACAACAATCAAATCCTGAACGGACTGACTGCCTCCTGTTTGTTTGAAAACTGACGGAAGTCTGGAAGAGTCAGAGCCTTATCTGATGTACACCAGTAAACATAATTCGATACTATCGTACAGCAACGCTGCTGTCGTCAGAGCCATTATTTCCAGAGTCAGCCACAGTGACTGGCATTCAGCCCTTGCCTAGACTTGATTCCGGTTAACAACGCTGTCCTGCCGTGCCAGTTGTGCCATCCGCAGACAGTACCCTGTAAAACCTTCAGCAGCAGGTGCACCGGTTACTGACCTATAGACACCTGGTACCGGCAACGCACACTCAGAATGTGAGCGGTATGCCTACAGTCAGCTGGATAACTGCACACCCTGTGCAAGTGCTAATTGCTTACTGACTGATAGACTGGAATAGCTTTGATACTAGAGTATATAATGTAGCTCTCATAAACTCATGCTAACTGTTGGGGGAAAAAAAAAGAAAAACACCAAAACAAAGACCCAGAGAAAGAGCATTGCTAGCTTCAGATTTCCAAGTATTTCATATTCTCCTGAGGAGTTCATATTTTTGCTGAAAATTATAATTATTAACTAACATACATTTCTTTCTTGTGTGTTTTGGATGAAATGTGCGTAACAGAAGTCCCCAATGTTCTGATATTACAGTCCTGTATTCTATTGTCCACAGATGCGGTTCTTGAAGGTAACAACGAAGGCAAAGGAAAGTTTTGAATACAAACTATTATTTCTGCTTCACATTGGCAGTGGGCCAGCAAAGATTGGAGACCGTTATATCTGAGACACGTATTAGCCCCACCTTGACACTGGTCAATAGAGCTCTGCATGGCTGATCAGTTGCAGAACTACAGGAGAGGTGAGTCCCAGGTTTACATTTCACTGTGGTAAGTCCTCACCTCTGACCTCTGTTTTCATCTTTTACTGACTGCCTCTTGGCAGGAAGACAAGTTCAAAATGTTATTCATGTATGCCTTATATTATTTACTAGTTATTAGTTACATATCAGGCATATAACAGTCTTTAGAACTGGGTTTAAGGAGGTGGAAGCATCCCCAGTAGAGCCTAGTCTGTGTCTCAGGATATAACAGCTGGGCGGCTCCCACATCTGTCTTTGACCGTCAGCATTTTATCCAGCCTTCTAAACTGCAAGCTGAATTTCTCTGAACTTTTTCTTGCCAGAAAAAAAAAAAGAAAAAAAAAAAAGAAGAAGAAAAACAAAGTGGAGAATTGTGCTGATCCTGCACCACGACCATGGCTGGATTTCCTGTAAGAGCTCAAGAAGAGGAAACAAAATGTGAGCGTGAAGTGAGAAAACACTTGGAGCACTTTAAAAATCATGGCAATAGAGGTAAAGAACATTCCCTCCAACACAGCCAGCAGGCATTCAGGAGGAGAGATGGACCAGAAAACTGAGTGCGTAAGAGATGCTACGACTGCAGTAACAATAACAATTAACAATAAATGCTTTTAAATTATGTTTCCCTTTTTGCAAAGGCTTTGTGAAGTCTTGCTCGTAAATGTTTTAAGTTAATGATAAATTTTTGTGGATTCTTTAAGACAGGAGTGCCCGAGGTTAAGCGACAAAACAGGTAATTAAAGGATCATGAGGGATTTCATGTATCTAGTCGTCCTGACGCCAAACGCAGGACTTGGTTCTCCATTGTTCAGGGAAATCCCTGTGCGGTCAGTGGCTCCAGCACTGGTCAAGGCTTCAGTGTGGATCGTGCATGAGGCTGGTCTTCACAACTTCAGTGGCGGAACAGAGGGCGGGTGATCTTCCAGTAGAACGTGTGCTTCGGTAGCTGCTCCGTCGCTCTATCCGCCAAGGGAGAACCGAACCTGCTGTTACAATTTGCACAGTTACAGTTGATGTGCCACATAGCACACATGGCCTTGCACGGACAGAAGATGCTCTTGATGGACGGAAGGCCATGCTGGAAAGAAAGAAGTATCTTCACCCTAGATAATGGAAAGAATTATTTCTATGTTGCCTAAGGTTCCAACTCTTTATTGCTCTTAACAGTACCTTAATTGCAGGTGGAACATTTCCCTGATTGTCTCCAGATTCTGAAGTAAACTTTCATCTAGAGAGAACATTACATGAACCTACCAGTCAGATGTAATTTCTCCCAGCAATAATACAGTCCACAGGTCAACAAATCTCTAGGATGATTGCATGGTCTGAAAAAAGGAGTAATCTAAAATTACCTGTCAGTGTTTCTGCATGTATCTTACATGGAACTGCAGCACTGATAGTGGGCTAGGTCAAAACCTTTTCTGCCAGTTTAGCTTTAAGCCTTTCCAAACCCTGTAGATTTTCATGGATTATTAAAGAGAGCTAGGAAAATCACCACATTTCATGTCCTGATGCACTATGTTGACTGTTGCGTATCAAAAAAACCCACAAAACCATTTTTTCGAATCAAGTTACAGAAGATTTGCTCGTGAAAATCCGTGTTACCTCTGCAGAGGTAATATCCGCATGTACAAAATCTTTATAAACAATGTGTATGTGTGTTATTTCTGCTCACGACGCACAATGCACACCCATACAAAAATGGCATAGTATATATTTATTTCAACATCTAACACAGGTAACTTTTTAACAGAGGTTTTCTTTAAGAGGTTTCCTGAACTAGTGCTGACCCAGCCCAGGTCTGCTGAATTTATACTGGGAGCTGAACCAAATGATCTTTAAAGGACCCTTCCAATCCAAAGCATTCTATGATTATGTAAGTCTAGGATTCTATATTCTGGGATAAAAGGGGAAAAAAAAAAAAGGCAAAGTACTTAACACCTGGTGTTACTTAAGTACTAAGCCACTACACAATTCTTCTAGGCATACTTCTCATAATTCTGCAGAATCCAAATCACTACGGTTTATGAAACTGAAGTTCTTAGACTTGCTGCTTCTTCCAGACACTTAAAATAATACAAAAGAAAGCCAGATTTCAACCACCCTCTCTTGCAGCATTCACCAGACACTGATCTACCTGATTTCACTAATCAGCTGATCTTTGTGGGGGTCACAAAAACATGAGACTTCGCAGACAATAGATAAGATTTGGCATGGAGTTTGTAGGGCAGCAGATAATACTGAGTAGATACAAACGCACATCCTGTCCTAGCCATTCATTTCCTCTGAAAATATAAAGACAACAAAGGACAAGCTGACATCTTTGTGTCACAGACAAAAAGGCTGAAGGATTTTTAACATCAATCCACAACTCAGCGTGTTAACAGTTTTCAAGCACTGCATTTTACAGTCACCACTATCATTTTGACTTTCATGGACTCCTTATGGCCTCCCTTTCCCCTGAAACAGTAAAAAGATGAGGACAAACAGAACAGCTGTCAGAGGCGCAACCCGTGTTTATTTTCCTTTAAAACTTCATAAACGGTCACTGACACTGTCTCACTAGGCATACCTATCAAAGGGGCTCTACAGAAATGTTTTTCTCGTGCATAATAGCACACGTCTGCCTTGCTATGGGCGTGACAGTAAAAACCCTTGTGCAATGGAGGCATGCTGAGTCGTCTGATACAGAGAAGATTTGCCAGTGATCGATATCACTGCAGGAATGAGCAGTTGATGGCTTAAGACTTGCTTTCATGGAAGACATCAAAAAAGGCCACGTTGTAGCTATCTGAATTCTGCACCTCCTTGAGTGAATCATGTGGTCCTGATGTGGACAACGTGGTGGGAGACCGGGGTGTGTAATGAGTGTGCTAAGCAGCTTTCCAGAGCTATCTGGGGAAGGAGTCAGAACTCTTCAGCAGCCCTGGCGTAGGTCACAGGCTGCTAGGTGGGTCCCTTCCACTAGATAAGCTAATGGTCCCTTTTAGCCTTCATTTAGCATCTGAATCTGCTGCTCTGGGAAAAGTTGTCTACTCAATGGTGCACATAAACACACCCTCTGAATTCTTGGCTTCACACCTGCAGCTTATTCATTTCTTCAGACAAGAGGGGTTTTCTTTAGTAAAGAAGGGAAATCTGTGACTCTGTGACTCTGCTTTTCTACCATCAGTTTAGTATTCATTTTTGACCCTTGCCTTCCTCACAGCTCTCCCGGAGAGGGGCTACAACACGCAGTCTGACTGGTTGTTCTCTGCCTTCTTCAACACTGCCCTGAGAACATCTATGCTTTGGTACTGTTCCTAAACTCATCTGGATGTTGCATCCAGGCGGCTTACTGTGTTATCTTAACGCATCCAGACTTCTCCGGAGTGTCACTGAGGTAATTCTGGCAAAGGAAAAAAACAAGGAAATTTTAGCCTTATAAATGGCTAATATGTATTGAACTAGAGATACAGACAAAGATCATTTGGGTGTTTGCTTAACATTTTTTTCCCCTCGTAAATAAATGCACTAAAAACCTGTTTATTTTCAGACTTATAACTGAATTGTGGTGTTTTGTAACATAACTCAGAAATCCTAGAGGTAGTGCTAGAAAACACCACACTCATCTCTAAGAGAGGAAAAGGAGAACCTCAAAAGTTACAGCTCAATCACTGTAATTTTATATTTGAAAAGCTGTTGGGACAGCTTATGAGCTGTTCATTTGAAAGCTCCCATCTAATCTGACAGTACAATTAGAAGGGGGAAGCCATAGGGGAAAAAAGAAAAGAAAGAACGAACTGCTACAGGGAAATTAAAAGGCAAATGGTGAGAATAATTAGATAAATTAATGAAAAATAAGCAAACCAGCACACTTGTCTGGGTGGGTAGAAGGTGCTGGAAGGCAAATTTTTAATTCTGGCATTGTATTTTGGTCCTTAAGTGCTAACTTCAGCAATACTTCCATTTTAATTACAAGCTAGTGGAGATACAGTTCTTCAACTAAAAATTCGATCTAAAATGGTTTTTAAAAGAATCTGTAAATTTTTAAATGCAGGAGGCATCAACATTCCTAACATACTGCCAGGTCCCAGAAAAGAACGGCTGTGGCAGCCAGCTCCTAGATGGAAAACAATTGCCTGAACAGACCTACTAACAGGAACAGTATTGTCACCTTAGCAAGGCCATTATGCAGTAACAAAAAGAAATAAAAGGGGCATAAATTTGTCCTCAAAATTTTTATATTACATTACAAGCCATTAGTATTGATAGAACTTTTCTTGTATTACTGTAAGACACTGTGCAGAGTCTTAGGAGCTTATGGAGTGTATAAAAATGAATTTGAACTCGATGGGATGGCTGTTATTTATGTTTTGACCGATGCTGTAGGACTCCTACGCTGAACACAGTCAAGGCTGCCTTGCCTCCACAGTCATTCACCATTTCAGTGGAGGATGAACACGGCAGAAGTAATCCTGTAGGCCTGGCACGAGGGAGGAGTGCTGGGGAAGCTCATAAACCAGTTCCTTCACCGGAATTACGTGGGCAAGCCCAAAGAACACAGCCGCTGCGGGTGGCCGCTCCTGTTGTCACCATCCACGCAGAGGTCGGCAGAGGGATGCTCGTTGTGTCCGTTTTGATAAATCACGGTACCAGTTCACCTGGATGAACACGTTTTGACCAGGTGACAACACAGGAAGCCTGGCCGGCCAGGGATGCCCCCGAGGCCGCTGGCTGAGAAGTGAACCCGGCGGCTCAGACAGGGTAGCAGAGGGGCCGGTTGCAGACAGCGCCGCTCACTATCTTTTCCTGAGGCGCCTCGGCCAGCTCACCCCAGGTGCCGCTCGACTGTTTTCTTCTTCAGCTGTGGCGACTGGCAGCTTGATGGGGGGGGGGGGAGGAACGCGCGGCGCCACCCAAGCACCGCTCGGTTTAAACTGTAAAGAGAGAAGGACACGGGCGCACGCCCAGCGTGCCGGAGCACTGGGTGACGCAGCCAGGCTGCTGCCGCGGGCGGAGCTGACTGTAACCCCCAGCCCTGCCCGCAGCCCCCGCGGGTGGCCCCGCCCCCCGCCCCCAATCCCACAACACACCGCGCGCCGCCCCGCCCCCCGCGCGCGCGCGCCCTGTCGTGTGAAAGGTGAGCCGGACGTCACTTCCCCCGCCCGGTGCAGGCCGGGAATGCGAGTCGCGATTGGCCGGCGCCCGCCTCGCTCTTCAGCGTGCCGGAGAGCAGGAAGCGGTAACGGCGGCGCGAGGGGCCCTTCCCGGTGAGTAGCTAGCGGAACGGCCTCCCCATCCCGCGGGGAGCCGCGCCGCCGGGCCGCGACCCGGCCGAGAGCTGGAAAAAGGATCGATTTAATGCGCGCTTTGATGACGTAATGACGGCTAACGAGGCGGCGGCGCTGCCGAACGCGCGGCTCGGGTCGGCGCCGGGCGGGTTCCCTCCTCGGGGGCGCCCCCGCGGGACGCTCGCACACGCCGGCGGCCGCCCGCAGCGGGGTCGGAGCGGCCGTGCCCGGCGGGCGGTGGGCGCTGGCTGGGCCTTCCGCCTCCTCCCGCGCCTGGCGCTCGGCTGGCGCTCATTGGCTCCCCCGCTGGGGGCGGGCTCTGCGGCCGCCGCACGATTGGCGGGAATCGCGTTGAGTGCCATCGCTGCCCGCCAATGGAGCCGCGGCTGGGGTGCGGGTGGTGGTGGCGGGCCGGAGACCGGGAGCATCGCGCGGCGCCGGGAGGGGGCGGGGAGCCCCGGGGCGGGGGACGAGCGGCCTCTGCGTCCCTTCGGCGGAGCGGGGGCTCGGCTGTGTCTGTAGGGGCCGGGAGCCGGTTGGCGGCCGTTCCTTACGGGGAACTGTACGGTTCCTGAGGTGGCCTGGAAGCACCACACGCCCCTCGGGTTTCCCTTTCCTGAGATGGCGGTGCTCAGCCCGCACCTCCGGGCCACCCGAATTGCCCTCACGCCGCTCTGCCGGCCTGCGCTCGTGGGTGAGCCATGTAGGCAAAGGCAGCAAAAGCCTGGTGCCTACAATGCAAGGAGTGCGTGTAGTCCTGTGCCTGGTTTAGCCCCGTCTGGCAGTGAAGTACCACTGGGTCGCTCGATCGCCTCCCTTTTCCACTCTCCCACTGCAGGGGAGTCGGAAGAAAAAAAACAAGGAAAACTCCTAAACGTTGAGATAAAGTCTATTTATATTAATAAGTGAAAAATAATGTAATTCTAAACAATACTGCTGCTACTAAGTAGTTAAACCAATAGAAAATAGAACGTATGCTACAGTAGCTCACCACGTACCGACCGACACACAGCCAGGTCCCAGAGCAGCAAACAGCCCCCAGCCCGGGAGCTAATGACCAAGCTATCAGCTACCACAAAAGCCTTAACGATCTTCCAGTCCCCGGCCTGGCCACCGGGGCTGACATACCGTGGAAGGAAATTAATCCCTTGGCCTGGCTGTTGGTGGGCCAGCCAACTCTGTGTAGGAGGGGAGCTTGTTCCTGCTGGAAACCAGCACATCCGGGAGGATAGTAACTGCAAAATGGCTTCATTGAGGTAGATATATAAAAACAGATACGTGAGATGTATGCCTGTTACAGGCTGCTAAGGTTGAGTCATTGGTTAGGTCAGCATCTTCAAGAGAATCGAGGTGAACAGCTGAAATAGTCCAGTCCCCGTCACTCATCTATGAGCCTACTCAAGGAGTAACTTGATTCACTCTGCCTGCCTTTTCTTGGCTTTCTCAACTGTGTTTTCACTTCTTCCTCCATTCACTTTTCACACTTTTTACTAGTTCTTTGTTAATTCTTGGCAATAAACTGGCTACTGTAAGATGTGTGTTTTCTCATTCATGTTTTTTAAGTGTTCTGAGAAAGGCAAACCTTTCAGCATTTCTTAAATGTGGTTGCGGAGGATGCCTCTCTTATTTTGAGGATTTTTTTTAAAACGGTATCTCTATAAATAATCCATTGGGAAGTAAATTGCGTTTGGTGGGAATTGTGACAGCCGGGGGTCAAAATTTTATTTGTTTTCACTTTTAAGGAATTTTGCTTTCAACTGCAAGTCATCTGACTTTTTATGATGTGTCAGAAAAGAGCAAGAGGAATTAAACTGTGAAGTAAATGGCTGACAACTTCCCACATGAGACATAATGTGGAATACCAGATGATGGAAGAAAGGCAGGAGCTGCTGGTCATGTGTCTTAGACCCATCGTTACAGATGAGGTGAAGTGAATGCAGCAGCAGCGTCTGCTCCCTTCCACCTCGCCCCCCTCTTTGGTGTCACAGGCGGGTGCCCTCTGTCCCCTTTAAGAGCACGACAGGTATTTCAGCGTCTCGGTGGCATAGCAGCGATAGCAGGTAGCTAGACTTCCAGAAGCAGTTGCTTCTGCTCTTCTTTTTTCATGCTCTTGTCAAAGTGAGTTCACCGTGGGCCAGCTTCATTCTTCACTGAGAGTACAGCGAAAGGAATGTCTCAAATTCCTCTAAACGCATTCAAACCGAGTCAGAAACCACTTGTTCTTCATAGTGACTTAGACTGTGAAAAGAAATAATGTTTCTGTGCTAATGTGACTGTGAAATGTCTTTGCCTTTTCCACACGTTCTCTGGGTGAGCCATGTGAACGTGGGAATGAGGATGGGTTCTGCTGCACAGATCCGAAGTCATTTTGCCTGGAGTTAATTTGTGAAACGTGTTTACTGAAGCGCTTGGACTCTCTCCCAAGGCTCTTTTGCATAAGCAGCAGACTAACATCTGCATCTTGTCCACAGGCACAGAGTTCTACTAAACCTCTGCAAGTCCCACCCCCAGCTGTGTTTGTTGTATAAGTAAGGGAGGAAGGGCCATCAGATTATGAGTATATGTGCCTTTCAGAAGGTTGGCAAAGAATATTTCACCTTGGAGGGGGAGAAGTGTAAGGAGGCTGGGTGAATAAGACACTGTCGGGGGTGTGACAGCACATTAAATCCCTGGCAACTCCCATGTGCTCAGAAGCTGAAAATGCTTGCTTGTTATATCCGTATTTAAAGGAAGTGAACATCTTGTGTTCACTAGGTGCAAAATTAAATATGAAAATTTCAAGAACTGTTCTTCCATCAAGTCAGTTGGTAGAACTGCGAGAAGGAACTGTATAAAGATTCTGATGTGCTGCTGAGGTGTTGCTGAAGCCTAACTAGCTGTGGAGATGTTGCATCCCTGCAGTATTTGCTTTGAGGGAGGTGGGTCCCTGCTGAATAAAGAAATACACTTGACCAGATTCAGCTGTTTTTTCATGTGTGTGAATTATGCAATATTCCACATCATTAACCCTGCCATTTCCTACCTGCCAGCTGTAACCTGGTAAACCTGTTACCAAGACAGTTCAGTGTTTCTATTGGTTTTGTAGTCCCTGAGAAGCGCTAGTGAGTTCATGTTTGTATACTAATGTGGCTGTATAGTAGTATTTACAGGGGGGCGCGATATTCTTACTCTCATATCACATCTCTTTCAGACTAGTCCTTTTGCCAAGGAAGCCAAAGAAACGATGGAATGTATCCAGGAATTTCCTGAACACTATAAGGTTATTTTGGATAGACTGAATGAACAACGTGAGCAGGACCAGTTTACAGACATCACTCTCATTGTCGATGGTACGTATAGGCCTAAGAACCAATTGTTACAGAGAGAATTCTGAAAGCGATGCTGGGAAGCTGTTGGGTTTGTCACAGTTCAGCTGTCAAACTGGGCTGCTAACGAATTCTTGGGTCTGTACCACTGTGCAAGTTGCTTGCAAAGTTGCATTTAAAATCTTGGGTTAAACAGAGTTTCCGGCAATGATTAATAATTTTGTTTCTGCTTTTCCAAAAAAGGGGCTAAATGTTTTCAGATAGACACCCACTTTGAAACCGCTGTACTATATTTGTCCTATGTTGTCCAAGAATTTCCAAAACATTGTTAAAATATTTTTCCCTAACGAGCTTCTGTCCTGCAGCAGTGTTTATGCTGGCAGAAGCGGTGATAAATTACATCAGACTGTAAGGGCAACAAAAGCTGAGGGGAACCTGAATAATACCTGAGACACACAGTGAAAAGTATGGACAGGAATTTCCCATAACTTAAATATCTGAAAAGAGAAACCCTGGAGTGAGTACTCCAGCTGATGGAGTTGCAGAGCTTCAGCAAGGTCAACGATGTCAGCATGTGATGGGACAAGCTAGCTGCCTGTGTTACAGGGAGACATACCAAGTGACAATATGCTCTGGAATAGATGTGTAGACTGCGTGGTCTCTTCTCTGTTTCTGTACTTACTCTGCACTGAGTGAGGAATATGTTATCCTAATCCTAAATTTTTGCCTCTATTTGCAGGCCACCATTTCAAAGCTCATAAGGCTGTTCTTGCTGCCTGTAGCCAGTTCTTCTACAAATTCTTCCAGGATTTCACTCAGGAGCCCTTGGTGGAGATTGAAGGTAATGTGATCTGTACAAATAAAAACCTTCAGAGTTGTGTGCTCAGGCTGGAAATTAATGTAGTGTGGTATGGGCTTACATACGTGCTTGGTCGTATCAATTAACTTTCTAGATCTCAGCCCTTGAGTTGTTCTGAGGCAGCTACCACCACTGGAAAAAACCGCCCTTGAAGAAAAATTAAAAAGAAAAGTAACGGTTCTGGACTAAATATTTTGGAAGGGCAAGTATAATGTTCTGTGGGCTTTTTTTTTTTTTTTTTCCTTTGTTCCCACCCAGTACGTGGCTAATGGAGGTCAGGGAGCCCTTGTACGTTGTTAGGACTAGCAGCGTGACATTCTGATCAGATGAAAAAAGGCTGCCAGTGATGGCCAGTGGCAGATGCTTTGGCTGGGATGCAAGAACAGGATAGATGTGGAGCAATACATACGTGGTAGGCAAGGAGCAAATTTCTGGAGCAAAATTTCAGCCTCCAGTAACTGACGGCTCAGAGGTCTGGAGAGAGAGAGATTATAATTTTTGTGTTTAAATCTATACTTCTGTTATTCAAACAACTTTTCATCTGTCTTATCCTACCTTTTATCTTTGTTGTGGAATAACTCTGTAGCTGTTCCAGATTCTCATGTTTATATAGCATACTTTTTTATTCCAACATGAGCATTTTAAGTGTGTCATCTTCATGAAACTGGCAGCTATTACTGCAAGCAAAATGGTGAGCAGACAAGCGTGCAAGATTCATCAGATAGATGAGTCTTAGAATTGCTAAAAGAAACTTGTTTTTCTTGCCTGTGTACAGGTGTAAGTAACATGGCATTTCGTCACCTAATTGAGTTCACCTATACAGCAAAACTAATGGTCCAAGGCGAGGAAGAAGCAAATGATGTTTGGAAAGCAGCTGAGTATCTGCAGATGTTAGAAGCGATCAAAGCACTTGAAATCAGGTAAGCACATAAGCCTCTTCTTGTTTCTCTTCCCAACACTGAACTGTAAAGTCAGAAGAATTCTTTTACGAGTGCTGGCTGCCAGTATTTTGCAATGCTGTACCTTATCCTGGAACCTTCTAATATGAGATATGGGCCAGAATTACACAGCCTGAAAAATGGAAGTCACATTGTTTGAGCTGGAACTTAACGACAAGTGACATGGCTGGTAGATGTTGCAGACATCGTAGGGTTGTGACTTTGTGGTAACTAATACCAGGTCTCTGTGCCACCCGACTGCCAACACCTGATTGACAGCTGGGTGTGCAGTGATGATGTGCCTTGGGTAGTCAGACCACACTAACTAGCTTGTGCTGTTTTTTTGATTTCATGCAGCTTTCTGCTGCTTATGAGAGAATAAGCAGTGGTGCTAAAACTTCTTGCTGCCAAATTAACATGGCAAACTTCTGGAATTAATGTAACTGTTATAACCAGGTTTATATGGGATCAATACTTAATCAAATGTCGCTGTGGCACCTTTTGTCCAGTACTAGGGACTGTACTCCACTGTCAGACTCCAACCTGAGGAAAGCAGGTGCCAGTCCCATCATGCTGTTGTTCTTCCCCTTGCTTCACTCTGACAGAGTGCTGTTACGTTCTCATTCCTTCTGCATGCTGTGCTGCTCTGCTGGCATGAAGCAGAGCGAGGAGCAATAAATGCTCCCAGCACTGCGGTTATTCTTGCTTTCTCTTCTAGACCTGTGGAAAGCTCTTTGCATTCAGGCCAAGGAGAGACTATTGCTGTCTTTTTACCTCCCCATAGACACGTTGGCCAGGGAGAGTGGTATTGGCACCAGGTAGCCAGATAACATTTTGTTAAAAAAAGTCCATGACATGATACACTGGAAACTTGGGTTTTCAACATCAGCATTTATTTCCCAATTAACTCATTCTGTGGATTGGCAGTAGAGCAGAATAAGCATGTAATTATCTTTCAGTATTGAAGACAGGATTGTGCATTTCTAGCCCTATCCTGAAACCCCACGCCTTTTTTTGACATTATTAAGATTAAGCATGATACCACCTAAAGGTTTTTTCAAAGGAAAAAAAGCAGTCTTTAGCTGTCTGCTTCAGGAATTTAAAAGAAACTTGAAACTGAAAAAGTATGTTCTAATAAGTATCACTTTGAGTCAGTGTTACACCTTTCAAACTGTTGAAGCAGGATTCAGATTCATCCATTAAGCTAAACTGTCCAACTTGCACTTATTTCACACTGTTGTGTAGCTGTTACGGTTTAACCTTATCTAGGAATTAAATATCATGCAACCGCTCGCTCACTTTCCCTCCCCTCCCCCAGTGCAGGAGGAGAGTTGGAGGAAAAGACAAGAAAGACTGTAAAGTTGAGACAAGAACTATTTAATAATTGAATATAAATGAAAATTATAGTGATGCAAACAATAATACTTACTTTGCAGCAATGTGCAAAGTAATTGATACCTTCTAGATATCAGGAATCCAGGCTAGATGAAACTGTAAGTTTAGCTGCTCTGTCTTCTTGTGTCTGAATAGAGTATGGTGTAATTTAATAAGCTGTAACCTGCATTAGATGATTAGCCACACCTCTCTGACGTATGACTTAGAGCTGTGAGGTGAAGCCTTCTCTCTCCTATTACTGGAAAATGTGATAGTGATAGGGATGTGAAAGGCTTCATCAGGCTGAAAAGGAAGGTAAAAGCACAGCTTACCACTGTTGGACTAATTTGATGGGAAGGTAGCCACTCATTTGCAAAACTGCTGATCAGTAGTTAAACCTCCAGCACTTAAGTGCTGTGGATGATCTTGAGGGTGTGACCTGAATCACAGAATGGGTTGGGTTGGAAGGGACCTCAAAGACCATCTAGTTCCAACCCCCCTGCCATGGGCAGGGACACCCTCCACTAGACCAGGTTGCTCAAAGCCTCATCCAGCCTGGCCTTGAACACTTCCAGGGATGGGGCATCCACAGCTTCTCTGGGCAACCTGTGCCTCTGCCTCACCACCCTCTCTGTGAAAAATTTTTTGATACCTAATCTAAACCTACCCGCTTTCAATTTAAACCCGTTACCCCTTGTCCTGTCACTACAGACCCTTGTAAAAAGTCCCCGTGCAGCTTCCTTGCAGGGCCTCTTCAGGTACTGGAAGTTGCTATAAGGTCTCCCCAGAGCCTTCTCTTCTCCAGGCTGAACAAGCCCAACTCTCTCAGCGTGTCCCCATAGCAGAGGTGCTCCAGCCCTTGTAGCATCTTCATGGCCTCCTCTGGACTCACTCCAACCAGTCGATATCCTTCTGATGCTGGGGGCCCCAGAGCTGGACACAGAACTGCAGGTGGGGTCTCATGAGAGCAGAGTAGAGGAGGAGAATCCCCTCCCTTGGCCTGCTGGCCACACCTCTGGATCCAGCCCAGGATACAGTTGGCTTTCTGGGCTGCCAGCACACACTGCTGGCTCATGTTCATCTTTTCATCCCCCAGTACCCCCAAGTCCTTCTCCTCAGGGCTGATCTTGATGCATTCTCCACCCAGCCTGTCCTTGTGATTGGAATTGCCCCACGGGCATCCCTTCACTCCAGCGTGTTGACCACAACACACAGCTCGGTGTTGTTGGCAAACTTGCTGAGGATGCGCTCAATACCACCGTCCATGTCACAGACAAAGATGTTGAACAGTGCTGGTCCCTGAGGAATGCTGCTCATCACTGCTTTCCACTCAGCCATCGAGCTGTTGACCACAATTCTCTGAGTGCGACCAGCCAGCCACTTCTTTATCCACCGAGCGGTCCATCTGTCAAATTCATGCCTCTCCAATTTAGAGACAAGGATGTCATGTAGGACAGTGTTGAATGCTTTGCAGAAGTCCAGGAAGATGACATCGGTTTCCCATCCTTCATCCACCAAGGTCGTGACCCCATCATAGGAGGCCACCATATTCATCAGGCACGATCTGCCCTTGGTGGAGCCATGTTGGCTGTCATCTATCACCTGCTTGTTTTCCATGTGCCTCAGCATGGTTTTCAGGAGGATCTGCTCCATGATCTTGACAGGCACAGAGGTGAGACTGACTGGCCTGTAGCTTCCCTGGAGCCTCCTTTTTAATGATGGGGCTTATGTTCCCCCTTTTCCAGTCAGTGGGAACCTTACCAGACCACCACGACTTCTTGACTATGATGGATAAAAATTTTGCAAACTCATCCACCAGTTCCCGTGGATGTATTCCATCAGGTCCCATGGATTTGTTCACTTTCAGGTTCCTCAGGTGTTCCCGAACCTGATCCTTTCTAACCATGGGCAGCTGTCCTTTCTCCCAGTGCCTGACCTTGTCTTCCATGACTCAGGGGTTACAGCTTGCACCCTTGCTGGTGAAGACTGAGGCAAAAAAATCACTGAGCACTTTGGCCTTATCCACATCCTGGGAAACCAGTTCTCCCTTTTGCTTCCGTGGTGGGCCCAGATTTTCCCTGATCTTCCTCTTATCCCCTGTGTACTTTTAGAAACCCTTCTTCTTGCCCTTGATGTCCCTGGCCAGGTTTAATTCTGTCAGGGCTTCAGCTTTAACTAACCTGATCCCTGACTTGTCGGACAACTTCCCTGTAATCCTCCCAGGCTCCCTGTCCCTGTGCCACCCACTGTAGGCTTCCTTTTTATGCCTCAGTTTGTCCAGGAGCTGCTTGTTCATCCACGCAGGCCTGACGCTTTTACCTGACTTCCTCTCCATTGGGATGCATCACTCCTGAGCCTGGAGGAGAAGATCCTTGAATACTCGCCAGCTTTCTTGGGCCCCTCTTCCCTCCAGAGCTTCACCTCATGGAACTCTGTGAATCAGTTCTCTGAAGAGGCCAAAGTCTGCTCCCCTGAAGTGCAGGGTAGGGAGCTTGCTGTGCAGCCTGCTCGCCTCCATAAGGATCTCAAACTCCACCATTCCATGGTCGCTGCAGCCAAGGCTGCCCTTGAGCTTCACATTCCCCCTCCCTGTTGGTGAGAACAAGGCCCAGCATGGCACCCCTCCTTGTCGGGTCCTCTATCACTTGGAGAAGGAAGTTGTCATCAATACATTCCAAGAACCTCCTGGCTTGGTTGTACCCTGCCGTGTTGTCCCTCCAACAGATAACAGGTGGTTGAAGTCCCCATGAGGACCAGGGTTTGTGACCGTGAGGCTGCTGCCATCTGCCTGTAGAGGGCCTCATCCACTTGCTCATCCTGGCCAGGTGGCCTGTAGCAAACTCCTCCTACTGTCCCTGCCCTCGCTTGAATCCTGACTCATGAGCTCTAGGTCAGCTCCTCATCCATCCCTAGGTGGAGTTCCACACACTCCAGCTGGTCTCTGACCTAGAAAGCTACACACCCTGCATGTCTCCCCTGCATGTCCTTCCTAAAGAGCCTGTCCCCTTCCATTCTGACACTCCAGCCATAGGAGCCATCCCACCGTGTCTCCGCAATGCCAATGAGGTCACAGCCCCTCAGGTGTGGGCACGCCTCTAACTCCTCTTGTTTATTCCCATGTTCTGTGCATCTGCATAGAGACATGTAAGATGGGCCCCTGATGAAGTTGGCTTGCTGACTGGAGCAGCTGGACTTCCCTTGTTTTGTTTGATAGGTGCTCTCCTGGTGACCTACAATTCTTCTCCAGGCTCTGGGCATCTGTTGGTGACACTTGCCCACTCAGATCTGTCTGTGTTTGAGATCCCTGACATCTTGGAGGAAGGGATTTTGTGTGTATGATGCAGGGAGAACAGAAACAGAGCTGTGGGATGTGTTTAAGCTGAGAAAAGTGGCACTAGAATACTATTCCATATCCCAGTGGCTTTTGTTTTTACCTCAGTTGTTACCTGTGTGCTTCCTGCAGTACGAGGTGTTACCAGAACCACTGTGTGAAGTCAGAGCTGTGGTGTTTTCTAGCGAGGCATAAGCAATGCAGGCAGTTACACACGCTCCAGAGCTTAAGAGGTGAATAGCGTAGGAAAGACTTGAATCTAATTTCTAAGTAGGTAGACCAAAGAACTCCTTCCTTCAGGGAAAGTTTCATTCCAAGTACAGAATTTCACAGGTTCCTTAGATAAAACCTCCTAGGTTTACTGGCCTTTCTTGCATGATAGGTGGTTCGTATCATTCAAGCAGAGCTATTTAAAACACTTCAGTGTTTTAAAGGCTCCACAGCTTTAACCATGCTATTTTTCAGGTCTAAGGAGTATAGATTAAAGACAAATTAGACTCTGACATGCACACAGGTTTTGGTCATACATCATTCAGCTTCTTTGAGAAGCAGCTGGAAAGTGTTGGATGCAGAAGTCCAGCATTAGGATTGCTTATGGATCTTAACCATGTTTATGCAAATGCTTTACAGGAACAAAGAAAATTCATCACCCTTAGAATCAAGTCAAGCACAAGGTAACAATAACCCAAAAAAGAGGAAGATAGCTGAAACTTCTAATGTTATCACAGAATCACTGCCATCTGCAGAAGCAGAGCCTGTTGAGATTGAAGTTGAGATTGCTGAAGGGACGATTGAAGTGGAAGATGACAGCATGGAAACACTTGAAGTAGCTTCTGCAGAGCAGTCCATAAAGTACATACAGACAACGGGTACATCAGATGAATCTGCTTTGGCTCTTTTGGCAGATATCACCAGCAAGTATCGTCAGGGAGAGAGAAAATGCCAAATCCAAGAAGGAGGTGACAGTGCAACTGATCCCTCATGCAAACAGGTAGAAGGTATTGAAATTGTGGAACTTCAGCTGTCACATGTGAACAATTTATTCCACTGTGAGAAATGCAACCGTTCATTTAAGTTGTTTTACCATTTCAAGGAGCACATGAAAACACACTCTACTGAGAGTTACAAGTGTGACATATGCAATAAAAGATACCTACGAGAGAGTGCTTTGAAACAGCACCTCACCTGTTACCACCTTGATGAAGGTGGTGCCAGCAAGAAGCAAAGACCTGGCAAAAAAATACATATATGCCAGTACTGTGAGAAGCAGTTTGACCACTTTGGACATTTCAAAGAGCACCTCCGAAAGCACACAGGTAAGAGCACTGCTATAGTAGTCCTGTCCTTGTGGCCTTGGCTCTGGCATTCTGGGTTTTTGCATGGTTTGAGGGAATAGAGGTATGCTGAAGAGAACACTAGTTCCGAGTGCTAGAAATACTTGGCTTCTAGTTACAACTAAAATATTGGTTTGTCTTTTTGTTTGCTCACTTGTTCGTTTGTTTTGTTTTCCATTGATGTAAATTTTTGAGGGATTGAGGTGATGAAAAATAGGCACCTAAAACCAGAAAGCACTGATGAAGCTTCTCTCTCAAGTGTATTAAATCTTGAAGATATTTTCCAAATAATTTCTTAAGGTGTTTCCTTCTTCAAAAGCTGAGGACTTTTAGTTTCATTTTCACAATTCTACTAGTAGATGTTTCTGAAATATGATCTTATCAGTGGAATACAGTTTAGCGGGCTTATTTATCTAACAGGATTTCTGAGCAAATGCCTATTAACACACTAGGCATAAAATAACTCTAAAAATTCTCTCTTGTACCATCTGGTTTAGGAAGTTTCATCTCTGCTTTTGACATCTCATTTATGATTTGATTTTTCTTTATTAATTAACACAGCAAAACATTTCTAGTAATTATAGTACTTTTTAATTTGAAATCTGCCTCTGAAATCTGGATAGCATCTTTTAAGTACGAAATGACTTGTCTCCTTTCATAAGCTGCTAGTTCTTCTCACTGTAAAGTCTACTGTCTGAACAGGTACTGAGCATTATACAGATAACTCTGAATGTAAAATATGTGTGGTCCTGACCTTTCAGATGGTTTTGTTTAATATGTCAGTCATGAATTGTCAGTAAAAATTAAATGGAGGGTAGCAGCTCTATTTCTTTGAAGCTTCTTATTGTTGTTGAAGCCTTTTAATTCTCATGTCTTTGTGTGTGGGACTGCTGAGTTTTGATACATGACACTGTATCCAGTCTATTCCAAACAGACCCTTAGAAGTTTCATTTATAATGTCTTTGGCAAATCCTTATCCCCTGGGAAGTCGGGAGTGTTTCTCCATTATGAGCAATCCAAATACAAGCCACTTAAACGTCTTTTCAGAGAGAAGTTTGCGGCAGATGAACCCAATATCGCAGTATATTGGTTGCTGTTGAGATGGAAGGGTTTTTGGGACAAAGCAACTTAGCGTATCACAGGAGGTACAGAGTACTACAGAGAAGAAGGGCTTCTGTAGGTACATTGGGGATAGAAAGAAAATCACGGAAAATGTGGGCCCTCTGCAGAAGGAAATGGGAGAGCTGGTTTCCCAGGACATGGACGAGGCCAAGGTACTCAATGCTTTATTTGCCTTGGTCTTCACTGTCAAGGGCACAAGCCGTACCCCCAGAGTCATGGAAGACAGGGGCAAGAACTGGGAGAATGGAGAGCCACCCATGGTCAGTGAGGATCATGTTCAGGAACACCTGAGGAACCTGAAGGTGAACAAGTCCATGGGACCTCATGGAACACATCCGCGCGTCCTGAAAGACCAACCCGTTGATGTCCTTCTGGTGTTGGGGGCCCCAGAGCTGGATGCAGAACTGCAGTTGGGGTCTCACAAGAGCAGAGTAGAGGAGGACCTGCTGGCCACACTTCTCTGGATTCAGCCCAGGATACGGTTGGCTTTCTGGGCTGCCAGCACATACTGCTGGCTCCTGTCCAGCTTTTCATCCATATTTGTCAGGCATCACCTGCACTTGGTGGAGCCATGCTGGCTGTCACCAATCACCTCCTCATTCTTCAAGTGCCTCAGCATGGTTTCCAGGAGGATCTGCTCCATGATCTTGCCAGGCACAGAGGTGAGACTGACTGGCCTGTAGCTTCCCGGGTCCTCCTTTTTTCCCTTTTTAAAGATGCGGGTTATGTTTCCCCTTTTCCAGTCAGCGGGAACTTCACCAGTCTGCCACAAGTTCTCGGATGTGATGGATAGAGGTTTCGCAGCCCCATCCATCAGTTCTTTCAGGACCCATGGATGTATTCCATCAGGTCCCGTGGACTTGTGCACCTTCAGGTTCCTGAGGTGTTCCTGCACCTGATCCTCTCTATCCATGGGCAGCTCTCCCTTCTCCCAGTCCCTGCCCTTGCCTTCTGTGACCCTGGGGGTACGGCTTGTGCCTTTGCCAGTGAAGACCGAGGCAAAAAAAGCATTGAGTACCTCGGCCTTGTCCATGTCCTGGGAAACCAGCTCTCAGTTATATTTTAAGCTACTTGTGGATTTATTTTGAAAAGCTAATTAGGAACTTCTGGCTATCTTTATTTCTAAAAATAAGAGTGTCTTTGCTTTCCATCTCAATAGTCAATAACTATTCCTGAAAATGTAGACTTTTAAACTAGCTGGGATAGATTCTTGTTATTCTCTGAAATGTCCCAGTCTCTTTTGGAGTGCATCAAGCTGTTTGTTTTAGTAGTGTTGGTGTCTGTACCTCCTCAGATTAATTATCACGCTTTCAGAAGAAACACACTGTTTCTACTTTTTTGTACTCTAATTTCCTCGATTTTTCATTGTGTTTGTACATGATGAAATTAGTAAACAGAGACACCAGTTGTTCTTTGTTCCTACTTGATGACAGTAACAACAATATACTGTTTCGGATGAAAAAGAGAAAACAGGACCTGTTTTCAGCATGTCCCCTGCCGTTGTCCTTTAGATGGCTTCTGTGTTTGGTACCAAGTTTGAAATTAAGTGGCCAAACTGAAAGGAATTTTTATCTATCTTGTGCCCCTTTATGTCCCTCTGTGCTCTCTCTTCACTGTACTGAGGGGGAGGAGTGTTGTTTGGGTTTTTTTAGTTCTGAGGCATTGTTATTTCACGGTCATTCTGTGACTTCTTTTTCTGGAGCTCAGTTTCAGTTCTCAAGCATAAGCTGTAATTGTTCTTGAAAAGAAAATTTTGTGTCATTTAAATACTTCCTTCTTTAATCTGCCACTTTGTGTATCTATTAACGTTGATTCTTTAACTGTAAATGTCAGACAGAAAGAAATAGTTGCTATTTTTTTTGACGCTATTTCGTCTGAATAGTAATCTGTCTTCCATAAAAACATAGATGTAAGTTAAATGGCATGGGTAATGGTTACATTGGGGTTTTTTCTAAATGAGTTATGACTCCACATTAGGTTTTTTGCCCTTCTGTTTACATAAATGAAGTTTACATAGAATGTCTTTCTTATGCAGAATAATCCAGTTGGACACATCTTTACAGCATATTTATCAACCTACACAAAAGAGAGAGGAGAAGAAGAGAGAGCTGACAGAAAACTGGCTGGTTTTATACACTTACAAATCCGTGTATCTGTCTTAACAGGTGAAAAACCATTTGAATGTCCAAACTGCCATGAATGTTTTGCTAGGAATAGCACTCTCAAATGTCACCTGACGGCCTGTCAGTCTGGAGCTGGAGCTAAGAAGGGAAGAAAGAAGCTGTACGAATGTCAGGTGGGTAATGGAAGTAGCAGAGTCTGAGCCTAGATACCTCCTTCCTGTTCTGAGGGAGAGTGGGAGTACCGAGCAGGAAAGGCAATGAGAGTGGGCTTAAGTCTCCAAGAACTGCTTTTTGCAATACTTATATTTATTTTACTTTCAGACACAATGTGCAGATAAATTCTTATATCTAAGTAGTTGCATTTAAAATATGGAGCCTCATAATTCTTAAAGTCAGAGAGATTCTTATGGGTAGGTAAGTGTTCATCTGCATTTTACTGATCTTTCTGCTTCCTTTTCAAGGTTCTTGATGCACTGGCCTAAGCCTTTCCTGCTTGTGAGCATGCTTCACTGAAGTCCAAAATACAAATTACTATTTTATTTCCTATTTTCTTATTCTTTTGTTTGATACCAAATATATTGACTTTGTCTGGAAAGTCATTCCAACGTACAATGACGATCTGTAATACCTTTTAAGCAAATACAAATGCTGTAGGTGGATCGCTAGGGTACTTGGTCACCATATGTAACTGACATTTGAAAAGCTGTTCAGATAAATCTGAGCTTTTAAAGGCTGATACTGAAAAGCTAGAAAACACAAGAACTGAGGTTGGTTGTAGCATTTATTTTTAGCCATTTTGCTGCCCCATTGCTGTGACAGTCTCAAATAAGAACACACTTTCTCTCTTGTCTTCGTCCTCCCTCAAGTTTCTCACCTTTTCAGTTCATAGAATGGTTGTGGTCTGAGGTTAAATTGAGTTGTGTGGTGAAGAAAACTGCTGGATATCAGCTTTATTTGTTTACAGAGAGTGCTCTTATTCACAAAGAGCATTGAATACTGCAGGAGATGAATTAATTTTGTGTTGCTAATCAAATAGCTTAATCAGAAGTTTCACTGATGCTCTTGCATCATTTAGTCACTGTACTAGTCTGAAGTTAATTCATGGGAGACCTTTGTCTTACAGATACATTTGTTCTGAATGTGAGAATTACTGAATAACAAAATATTGTACTTAGGGCTTCATTAAGCATACTGTTTGTCTTTGGGACCCTTCGGTCTAATTGCATTGAGTCATCGCTTTCTCTTCCTAAACTGATAGCGCATCCTCTCACAGATCTTGTGAATGTGGATTAGTGTTTCTTCAGCCCACAGAAACTACAGCAATTCTTGGATAAATTTTTCTTGATTTTTTTTTTTCTCTTCAGAACTAAATTTTAATATTGTTCAATAAGTAAATCTTGGCTTACTGAACGAAGAGTAGAAAACAAAATTGTGCTTGCTTGACAAGCACTTTTATTACTTTTCAGTGTATGTCTTGAGTACTGAATTAGGCTTCACGTGGCAAGAACAATTGTGTGCTTGGGCATTACCAATAGTCATTACCTTGACATATGACTAAGTAATTTTGAGTGGTTATCTATACAGTTAGTGTTTTAAGATGTGTATGTGCAACTTCTTTCTAAAGCACAAGCTGCAAGGGGGATGGCACTAGCATCCCAAATCCTTTTTATCAGACTTCAACAGTAAAACGGAGATGTTTAGCTCCACTACACAGACCTGTTTTTGAGTTAATCCCTGTAAGATATTCCATCGTCCTTCTGTCCTGAAAATTATGAGGAGTTGGAACGTTCTATTTCAAAACTGTTTTCCAGCAGTGAAGGAGTTGTGCTCACCTGGATGAGGGCTGATCTTTTTGCATATCTCACAGCTCACTTGGGGATAAGAATCAGGTGGTTACCATCGCCTTGCTTACGAGTTCTTCCTCTTCCTTCCCCCCGAGTAGCGGCTGCCTCTCCTCCCTCCTCTATTCTGCTGTGTGCCCTGCTTCAGAGTAGTATGGCTCCTCCATCTCTTCCTCCTGCTCCCTCTTAGAAGAAGCTTCTTCATCCCTTACTGAGTGAGCTGACTTCTGTTTCCAAGATTTCTTCTTTCGTACAGGGGCAACTGATGCAGGTATGGGTTGGCCCTTTGGTTCAGCCACAGTGCCTCTCGTGGGGGTTGGAGTAGCCGCAGTGCCTGTTGTGTTGTCATCAGATCCAGAGACCCTAAGCCAGCAACCAAGCATGAAGTTTTGTGAAATGAAAAATGAAAGCATGAACTATCCCTTTGGTCAGTTTGGGTCAGCTGTCCTGGCTGACCAGGGGGCTGTCCTGGGAGCTGTCCCCTCCCAGCCCCTCATAGAGGAGAAGCTGGGAACACAGGAGCAGTATCAGAAACTGGAAGAGTCCTTCAGTTGATGTAACCTTTGCTTAGCGACAACTGAAAACATTGGTATGTTGTCAGTATTGTTCTCAGCACAGCCGAAACACAGCCTGATAAGGCACTACTGTGAGGAAGAGTAACTATCCCAACTAAAACCAGTGCAGGATGTTGAAACTGTTGCTGCAGTGCCTGTTGTGTTGTCGTCAGATTCAGAGACCCTCTCTTGCCTTTGGGGGCACTGAACAGTGTTGAACAAGGCTTGGTAAGCATGGGCCAGACCCCAGCACATTGAGGTGATCTGTGTCTGCTTGGAACTGCCAGGGCAAAAGCAGTTCTTCCAAATATTCATAGACAAAGACTCCTGAGCCTATTTACTTTGCTCCTGACTCTGCTTGACTCTCCTCTCTCTTCTACCCTGGCACCTCATTCATTTGTGCAGTCTTGTGTGTTGTCTCCAGGCTACTTACGTCAGTGCCTGCTGAAGGGAAGGAAGCATGCTCAAGTGCGTTGTGAAAATAGTGTGCCTGCAGTGCAGGGAGTACTTTCAGCTGGAACAGAATTAAAGAGATGGAGTTTTAAGAGAGTTTTATCTACCAAAATTGCTCAAGTGGGTTGCTTTGGTTTTGGGGATTTTATTTTGAAACAGCAGAATGGAAGATTTCAGTGTAGCCAGTTAAACCTCAGAATGCTGTGAGCAAATGAAAGCTGATAGGGAAAGTTGGCTAGTAGTACTGCATCTAGATCGTCAGTAAAAGGACAGTTACTATTACACTTTCACTATACAGTATTATTACATAAATAGCTTTCACCTATTTCAACTCCAGCATGAGATGTTTATTGAGGCATGATACTGTATTTTATATAAAGTTAAAATAAAACTTTCAAATGCTGTACTGACTCATAAATCTTGTAGGTATCTCGTGTACGCATAACTCAAAGTAGCACAGTGTTTCTTGGAAAGAAATAGATAAATTTCACTTCTGTTCATCTGAAGCTGACTTCTCAGCTTTTACCTCTAAAGTTTGTCTTTTTAATCCAAGTAGCCAGAAGGTACACAGTGTGAAGCCATGATTTGAAATAGGCATTGTACTTTGTCAAATTTCTGTTGTCACTGTTTAACGAACTGTATCTTTTGTTTCAGGTTTGTAACAGCGTGTTTAACAGCTGGGATCAGTTCAAAGATCACTTGGTAATACACACTGGTGACAAACCCAACCACTGTACCTTATGTGATCTGTGGTTTATGCAAGGCAGTGAGCTGAGAAGGCATCTCAAAGACATACACAACATTTCAGAACGACTAGTGACAGAAGATGTTCTTCCAGTGGAAGCTGAACCAGTAACATCAATGACTATAATAGAACAAGTGGAGCAAGTCCATGTCCTACCAGTAATTCAGGTACAGGTGGATCCTGCACAGGTAGCCGTGGAACAGGTGCACCAGGATCTCATACAGGACAGTCAAGTGAAAGGCACGCAGATAGATGAACTGCAAGAACAGGTGCAAATTAGTTACTTGGAGGTTGAACACATTCAGACTGAACAAGGTGCGGAAGTTCACGTGGAGCAGTTACAAGTTGAGCACGTAAATCAAATACAGATGGAAGAAGTACAGGCAGAACTTATAGATGGAACAGACCTTGAACAAGTAGAATATGAAAGTGTTGATCAAGGAGAAGCAGAAGAAAAGGAACCTAATCAAGTAGATGATGCAGATAAGGAGTATCGTGAACAAGCTGAAGACTTAAAAACACAAGAATCCATGGACACTCAGAATCAGAAGGTGGCTGACTAGGACAAATAACAACACTGTGCAGGTTGAGGAATGAAATACCAAATTATTTTTGTTAATTTTACATTGATTTTTGAACCGTCATTTGTCACCTTTCCAGTATGCTGTCCTTAGGAAGCTGGACAAAAGGACCAAAATTTAGCTTTCTTCATGTACAACTAAACTTCTCGTATGTGAAAAATAACTTTCTCATTCATGAAATACCATGAAACAGAAACCACCACAGACGTGGACAGCTTTATGAGGATTTTAGTAATGAGTAGCTTGTATCATTGTCACACCATCCCTGGGTATACCTAAGAGTAACTTCACCTCTCTTCCTCTTGCAGTAGAAGCAAACTGTGTTACAGATTTGCAGGGTGTCTGTGGCAGAAGAATCGGTAAGATCTGGTGGGCTGTATTGTAAGGGGCAATTGGGTACCTGTGGATTTTCAGATCAGACCGTTTGCTGTATCCTAACGGGAGTCCATAACTTCCAGGCTGGAGAAAAAACATGGTTGCTGGAGGTCTCTGAGCACAAAACTCCTGTGCCTTTTCAGCACTGACTGGTTAAATTTCTACAAAGTTCCTAGAGTGTTCAAGAACCTAGTTCAGTAAAAGTCAATGTAGGTAATGTTACAGCGCTTTATATTTTTGCTTAAAATTGTCATCTACCTTTTTTTTTGTATTAAATTTAGAAGCAGGATGCTGAGGGAGGAAACAGATTCCATGTGGAGGCAGGAGGACACTGTAAAATGGACACTTTATAAAAGGAAAAATGCAGTAGAATCTGTGGTAAATATGAGCTGGAAGAAAGCTACCAGCAGACTCTTCTTTTATAAGTCATGATTTTTGAAAATCAATATATTTAAACATAAATATAGAAGCAACTTGTCTATATGGTATCAGGTTCCCTGGTTTTTTTGAGATGAAACAATGACACTTAACACAGAGATGTGCTAAACATAAAAGTAAAAGCCATAAGTATGAGTGCTAAACTGTGGTTTGAAAAGCAGGACTGTAAATAGTTTAATCAATATTAGACAATAAAACAATACCAACTATGAAATGTTGCATTATATGTTTCATCCAGTAAATTGGGAACAACTGAGAGACTGGCAGTTACAGTGCCAGCTCCCAGTGGTAAGACTCAAATCACATTTTTAAGGGGATTTACTGTAAAGTTAGATTTGTTTAGAAAATAACTGACTCTATGTCAAGGAGGATAAGGACTTCTAATTCTCAATTACTGCCTTGAGATTAGAGGTGCTCCACACTTCCGGAAAAGTTTATTTTCAAAGCCTTAACTGAAGGGAGTGATTTTTTGCAAGGACGATCCCTAATGCACTTGGTAATCCTGTAGAACTTAGTTAAAATCAGGCTTTTCTGTGAAGTTTTCTCCAAATGCAGAATTGTTTCCTGGGATTTGTGCTTTTGTTTAGTGTCATTCAAAATGATTCTTGTGTTTCCTCGTAGCCTTTGAGAAACTTGCAAAACAGACATAGATCTCGATTAAAACTTCAAACCATTTGATTACTGTAACTTGCATTCCTTTTTGTGATGTTTTGTGTTTTCTGAGATGCAAGTAATATGTGACGGGATTCAGTGCAGAGGGAAGAACGTGGCCCAGTGTCAATCACGAAAGTAAAAGTTGGCTGTTGTATTTATACCTGGCTTCTGATTAAGAAGCTCGTCTTTTGATGACATGGAGGGGACAGGCGTGCTTGCTGTCCTGCATCACCCTGATGACGGTGGTTTTTTAGGTGTTTGTGCATACAGACACAAGGTCTCTATCTGTGGAATTAAAGGAACGGTCTGTCTGTGTGTCTAACCAATGAAATTAACTTCTGCGTAACCCTAGTCCAGTGTAAATGGAGCAATTACATGGTGTTAGGCGCAGGGCCATGGTTTGGTAAGCACAGTTGGGCTATTTTTTCTGTTTGATCTCCCCTTTTCAACAACAGTTCACAAATTTGATGGGAGAGAAACGATGCACAGTTGTTGCACCCAGAGCTGCCCCATCAAGACTCCCACTGAGCGTGTGAGACCCAGAACAATTCCCTCCTCACTGTGAAGGGCCAGGCAAAAGGCTCTCCTCAGTTACTAACCACTGGAGAGCCTTTCCCTTTGCAACCCCCTCTTCCCCATCATCGCCCTCCCAAATGTCTGGAGCCCAGATGGCTCCCACAGTGGAGTCCCTCATGGCTCCTTGCTGCAGTGGCTGATATTGTGGGAGTAGTCAGTTCTGGCTGCTCTCTGTAGTCACCCCCTTGCCATCCTCTCTCTGCCCCTCTGTATGACCTACGCACCACTGGAGGAGGTTTTCCCCTCTAAATACAGACGTACTGATGGTCCCCGGCATGCCCTGTGTTATGCACTGTGTTATGGTCTGTAGCTTGCACTGGGACAGCACACGGGACCAGCGCTTGAATTTATAGCCCGATGACACTAATCAGCAGAGGCAGCAGGGCCTAGGCAGTAATAAATGGAAAAGTGCGAATGAACAAAAACCCGTGAGGTGTGTCTGGATACGAAATTAAACTGCGCATCAAATTGAGACCGAGATTAGAAGACCTGTGGATTTATACGTGATGCTCGTGAGAGGCCATAAGGTGCTTCTGAGAGTAGAGCAGGGAGGGGAAGGGAGCTGATCAGTAGTTTGGGAGACGCCGAGTTATCCAGGCAATATAAGAAGGGTCTAGCCGCTTTTTTTGCTGGAAAACAGTCGTGAAGCACAATTCATCTGCAGGGCTCTGAGGCTGAAATCGGTTGTTGGTCCTGCGTGGGATGGTCACTAGAGGAGGATCGCGCAGGCTCTGCTTCGCTTCGCCTGCCTGCGGTGCGACTCTAACTGAGCTAGTGGGGCACAACGTGGTACTCTCGCACAAATCCTGCGGCTCCTGGGGTGCGGGGCTCAGGAGTGGGGACGGGAGGACCTGGAGGGTGTAAGCGGGGTGCCGGGGGCTGGGGCCGTGCCGGTTGCCGGGGCCGTGCCGGTTGCCGGGGCTGTGCCGGTTGCCGGGGTCGCGGCCCGCCGCCGCCGCCGGAGCTGTCCAAGGTGGGGCGGCTCCTCCGCCCCGGCTCCGCCGGCCCCCCCGCCGCTCCGAGGGCAGGCCAGGGGCGCGGTGAGGCCGGGGCGCCCGACCCCGCCGCGGAAGGAGGGGAGGCGGGCAGGGGCCGCGGGGCTACGGCGGCACTGAGGCCGCCATCCGGGGCTGGGCCGCGGGGCGATGGGCAGGGGAGGCGAGGCCCTGCGGAGCCGGGGCCGCGGGGAGCCGGGGCCGGAGGCAGCCGGCGCGCAGGCACCTGTTCTCCCAGCGCAGCCGAGCCCGGCAGCCTCTGCCAGGGCGCTCGGCCTCGTTCCTGTGCCGCCTGGGCTGGGGGCTGCGGGGCTGGGGGCCGCGGGCGGGCTCCCGCTGATGCGGACGAGCCTCGCTGGTGCCGCTGCGGGAGTTCCGGTGGTGTCGGTGATGCTTTGCCGCTGCCGGTTCAGTTTGCACGTGGGCTGGCCTGGAGGAAGCACGCTGGCGGAAAGGCATTCGTTTTCTCGGCAGAGTTAGCGGTGTAAGATCCCATGTTTTCCCAGCTCCGGCCTTTCTCTGAAATACTCCCGATAAACCCAATCCCAGCTGTAACTCGGGGTGCGCTACCGCGTGCCGGGCCGCGGTGCTCACGGGGTGCGGGGAGCAGAGGGGTTTCGGCGGGGGCCCTGCCGGTGCGGCGGGTTCCAGTTGCTGCTTAAGCGCAGATTGAGAGAAGCGCGTGTTTTGTCGGACGCCCTCTCCTTAGCCTGGGACTAACTGGAGCCTGAAACCCAAATACTTTAAGTCTGAGAAGTCCCACGTCGTGTTTAACTTAGAATGTCTGTGGCTGATTTCACAGGTGGAGCCAGGACGTGCTTCGGTGCTTTTGGGGTTGGGATGCTCTTCCTTGCGTGGCGCAGTGTGCTCGCAAAGCGCCGGTATGCTGTAACAGCGGCTGTCACAGGACATTTGTAGTTTTAGGACTTACTCCTTGAAGGATGTAGGCTGACATTTCAGTTGATTCACACCAAATGGGTTTGTTGACGTCATGGGTGCGCATGCGTTAGAGCCCCACCACAGTCAAGGAGGAAAATGCAGTCAACTAAAAACCAGTACTTATTTTCAGGGAGAGAAGGGTGGTTTTGCAAATGAGTGTAAAACAAACAAACAAAAAAGAATTTTAAAAGTATCATTCTATCAAAAAGGGTCCTAAACTATATATATAGTATTTTTCTTCTTGCATTGAGTTTAAATATTTAATATTTTAAAACATTTTCTTAGGTCAAAAGCAGTTCAGGGGCTTGGCAATTCCATGACTGTAAATAAGCGAATAATTTGGTACAGTTTATTTTTCCTGATTACTTCAATATTATCACCCATCTTGTAGTGCCTTCAGTTCGACTGATACTTCTTTTCTAAATAGTATTTCTTCCCACAGGTAGATGCAAGAACCTCAGGAGTTTAGTTAGCTCTAGACAGTTGGTCTGTTTGCGAATTAGGAACTGAAGATACCTGAATATACTGGTTTTACTATTCTTACAGTTACTTGTTCGGGATCTTTTGAAAATGTTGTTCTAAAAACTGCAGCTTCTGGGGTATTTAAAAAAGTGTTGTCCAGCCAGTGGGGTCCTTAGCTTTGACATATGAAAATACTCAAGATGATTTTGTAAAACAAACACAGATCCTGCACTATTGCAAATATAAGGGATTTATTTTAGTACATTCTGGTCTAGTGGTTTTGGTTAGAAGGCGATTAAGTTGCACTGGAAAATAATTGGTTGCTTATACTATAACCACATTGCCATCAACAGATCAACTAACCCTGTGCTGAAAGAGGATTTTTCTTTGGGTCCTGCAGGTTGAACTTCATGGGAGGATTTTTGGGATGTCACCACTGGGGAAATGAGGCACTCTCCGGAGTGGAGGCGTTGCAGGCTCCCACTCCACGAGATACAGAGCACTGACCCAAGCAGATACAGCACCGTGGCGGCTGTAGTGCTTCGCCTGGGGGAAACACAGGTGATGGAGATACTTGTAAGACGTGTCTTCGGAAGGTGCTCTTTGCGGAGGGATTTGGAGTTTTTGCTCTTCTTCTGGGGGTGAAATTACACTGGAGTGGGAAACATAACAAATAAGAGTACGTGACTTTGAACCAGACTGACAAGCAGTGGGATTAGCTCCTGACAGCTGACAACGCTGCACAACTTTTGCATGGCCAGTCTTGACCTCCGGTGTTATTCTAGAGCTCGAGAAGTTGGTTCTCTCCCTGATTTTTACTGTGAGGCAGGGAGTAAACTTCAACTTTTGAAACTCTCGGTTAACACTGACAAAATCTCCAGCATGGCTCTTCTGTGTGTTTGAAAAAAGTGTAGTTAGTCCTTCATGCATAGACAGCTTTCTTTTACAACATTTGGCAACTATTAATTATCTCAGCCTCTGACTGTTCCTGTAATGTAGGTAAATGGCTTTTACTTTCCCTTCTCTTTTTTTCCCCCCCCCCTTTTTCTGTACTTTGTTATGGTAAGAGTATTATCACAGAGTAAATAGTTTGGCAGGCAGGCAGCAGTGGAACTGAACACACTGTCCAGCTTCCTGACTTTCTTTCCTGAAGCATCACATCAAAGACTCATCTGCTCGTAACAAGCAGAACAAGTTATTGAGAAAGATAATTCCAAAATAGGATTCATTGTTGTGGCTTTTGATTGAAGGACGAGAGGATTCTGCCTAATGTGGGAAGCACAGGGTAATAGTCACTTTGTTGTGTTATTATAAAATAAATACATATTTGCACACTCAGTAACCTGGAAAATTAACTGGAAAACACAAATGTTTTCTAAGAAATTCTACATTTCAGATAACATCCAAGGATGTTTCATTGTTTCCAACATTCATTCATAAAATGAGCCGCTCTCCCCTTCTGGTTGTGAATTGGTATTTTAAGATGCAGAGAGAGTTAGAGATTATAGCGATCTAGATACCTGCAATGAAATCTCTGTAGGTATGTCAGTGCAAGTGATAAATCTTGTTAATGTTTCATGGAGACAGGTCTGTTTGGAGAGGATTAGTGGGTTACGTTTTCTGCTGGTTGTCATGACAACCATAAATCCATGCAGCTGTACAGCGGTGTGTTAATCCATGCAGTTTAATCCTGTTTCCAAATTAGATCATCAGTACTGAGCTGCTCAATAACAGCTGGTTTAAATGCTCCCTACTCCCTTCCCTTAAAATAGTGCCCAAAGTCCAACTGATGCACCTCCAGTCTTCTAGGAAAGACATGGTGCTAAACCATGGGGCAATTTGTTGCTGTAATAGAAATTTATGACTTGGCTTGGTGTCCCAAGCCTGATATTTTTCAGGTGTTCATAATAAATCATTGTTCTCAGTCTAAATTATTATGTCACTTATGTTTTAGAGGTTGTATTAGAAGTTTAAGGACTCTTTAGTCCCTCATTAGGGATTAAATCAGATTAGGATCTGATTATTACACTGTGCTATCAGGATTTTTAAAGCTTTTGTTGCAAAATGAGAAAGTATTTAATCTGGGAGGAAGTTAGAAAATATGAATACTCCCTGCAAGGCGACTGGAGCACACTTGACATCTTGTCTGGCACCGAACCATTCAGGAGGACTACTCCTGGTTTGAATCGATCTCAGTTACAGATCCCTCTTTTATTATTTTGCAATTGCTCTGTTATTACTTCCATAGTTTTTCCTATAGTTGGCCGAGATGTACTCGTGAACTTCAGTGTTTGTCACAGCTGAAGGTAACCAGGCCCAGTTCCTGTGTGCAGGGTGGCCTCTGTGAGGCCCTGCACTTGCGTAAAACGACAGCCCTCTCCTCCACAAAAGGCCCATGTATAATGCTGTTTTCTGTCCCACGCAGTTGGAAGAATCAGCTTTCCTGAGTCGTGCGGGAAGTGATTGCGCTAGCGGCTGTCTTCTCTGCCCTGCTAGGCCACCGTGAATTGAGTTAATTCTGGGCTGTGAGGGACAGCACGAAACTGCACTGATAGTTAGAGTCCACCAGTGCTTCTCATTTTTTGTTTTGTTTTTATACATGACAGCGTTGTGTATGTTGTTTTCTCTTATTGGTTACAGGTTCAACAGAATCCCCATTTAGAAACTTGGTTTTTCAGAAGTCAAGCTGAAGGGTCTCTGTCAGATCACACCCATGTCTGGTCCGATACTAGTACAAAAATTACCCTGTAGAATTAAGCCTGGGGCTCTGCTCTTAAATAAAGTTCCACTTCTCTGGCCAAGCATGGCATAATTGCCCCGAAGGAGAGCTGATTGCTTACCAGCATCAATAGATGTAACAATTGGTATGAGGAGTCAGTGTTTAAATCTCAGTGTCTCATTTTCATTAGCATTTAATAGGGAAGTCTCGCTTTTCCAGATGCACTGAATGAGTGCATCTCATAATAATATAATAAGAGGAGCAGGAGTGAACACTGGGACACAGTCCATGCACTTGCTGCCCCAGCATGGTGATAAACCTTGAGAGTCGTCTGCCTTTTCCCCCCCCGGGGTGTCAAACAGCAGCATGTACTGCTGGCCTTGGGCTGCTGACCTTCAGGCTCCCAGGGCTGCCTCTGTAGGCAGCTCTTCCCAACTGTGTTTGCTTACAAGGCATACAGATGTTGCTGATCTCAGATCCACGTTAATTTTATTAATTCTTTAACAATTCATTATTAAATTCAAATTATTTTTATCAATTTTTATTTTGTTGACCTTAAGCCTAAGATAACGCTCTCGATGAAGTACTTGATTTAGATCTGTAGAGTGCAAAAAACCTTCTGCTACCAGCCATTTGTGTCAGGTTTTCATCTGTAACTTGCTCTTGCTGCTGATTCTTTGTCCTTAGAGTTTATACCTTCATCATGCCAGAATCGTACATTTTCTTTACAAAGATTGTCCACCATTTTGCTCCCGATGCTCCTGTACCATGTGGTGGAATCGCCTCTTGGTTTTACAGCTGTGCCCCTGGGCTGGGAGTGGTGCTGGGATTGAGCTCAGGTGAGGGTCAGTCTCTGGCTGCCCCTCAGACTCGTCAGACTGGTAGGTGCCTGGCTCTGTGAGGCCGTGGGCCGCCACGTGCAGCAGCCAGGCCTGTGTTTGCTCTCCCAGCACCAGTATTCAAGCCCAGGATAGGATATAGCTCTATGTTTTCATGATCTTATTATTTTGTAAGTCAGAAAATATAAGGTTACTGCTTCTGTGTTGGTGGTGTTTCCTTTTGGATGCTGGTAGGCTGGTGGGCTGTCAGGGCCCAGAGGCCTGAGTTTGTAATTACAGGTTTGCTTCACTGTAAGATATTTGGAACTATCTGTTCTTCAGGCAGCCATTTATCAGCCAGTTAAAGTGATGCTTCTCCTGGAGCTCAGTATTTATTAACAATTTAATTAGTTTTTATATTTTCAAAGTGTTGGTATTCATTGTATACTGGCGTTTACGTACACGTTTTTGTTCTATACAATTAGTATTTGAAATTTGGAAATACCCAGAGACGTGTGCTAGCGTAAGTGATTGCCCCAAACCCACCGTGAGGCACAGAGGGAAGCGAAGGGTGGGAAGCAATGAGATTGTGCACTGTTTCTTCTTAAATTCTGGTTTCTAGATTTACAATATCTTAGGGTTTTCTTTTTAAGACTAGGGTGAAAGACACTTCTCAAACAATTGTTTTAATCCTCAGCCTGAAGCTCTGGCATGGGAAGTTCCAGTGTGTATTTATCTAGAGGGTGGTTTTGAGGACAAAAATGAACACAGCATTTAAAAGGTTCTAAAGGTCTGGAAGGTATAATGTTGATTCGTGGACACCACGTCAGCTGCTGTTTCATATTTTCCATTTTAGTAGCTTCTCATTGGTGTTGCCTTCATAAAGACCATCATTATCAAGACAGTAAAGTGCAAGATTGTAGGTGCTAATAATGTGCGCAGGTTGTCTGGGTAAAGAGCTAAAGCTTCAGAGCGAACATCATCTGCCATGCTCGCTGCTTGTTTAGGCCTCTGCTGCACAGCTCTATCCCCTCTGGAAAAGCACAGCCTTAGGATGAGCCAGTAAATCCCTTGAGCATTGGTACTTACTGTCAGCGATGCGCAAGGCTGTTGGAGCTAGCAAAGAGCATGCCACAGGGGCACATGGGTGTGAGTTTAGCGAGAATGATCAGCCACTCTGAGGGTCGTGCTTTCCACCCTCCTGAAGAGCTGCCTGGCAGACCGCTGAGTCATTTACCGACAAATTGGCCCTTGTCTCATAGACCATAGCTTGTTTACGTGTGGTGCACTGCACAGCTACACCACCACCACAGACCTTTGTGGTCTTAATTTTCTTCACAGTAACTGGTATGAGTCTGTTTTGGGTTTGCGCTGAGATGAGTGTTGATAACGCTGGTGGTCTTAGTTGTTGCTGAGGAGTGTTTGTACCAACTGAAGGACTTTTTTAATTTCTGACACTGCCCCTGTGTTCCCAACTTCTCTACAAGAAGTTAGGTGGGGACACAGCCAGGACAGCTGACCCAAACTGACCAGAGGGACAGTTCATGCCATAAACCGTCATGCTTAGTATGTAAGTTGGGGGTGGGCCAGGGGCCGTGTTGGGTCAGTTGGCTTTCTCAGTCACTCTCCTGCTCACGGAGCTCACTCAGACTCTGTTGTGATCTCTCCCAGGCTCACAGGCTCTGGTTCTCACTACGTGGGACATGGCTGGGCATCAGTCAGTGGGTGGTGAGCAGTTGTATAATTTGTTTTATTTTTCATTATCTTTATTGCATATTTTTATTAGTAGTGATAGTATTATTTTCATTACATACCGTTAGTACTGTTAGTATTCGTAGTATCACTACTTTATTAATTTATATTCAATTATTGAATTGTTCTTATCTAAGGCCACGAGTTTCCTTGTCTTTTTCTCCGATTCTCAACCTGTGGCTGTATGGTACTTAGTTGCTCGCTGGGATTAAACCACGACAGTGGCTGTATGTATTGTATCCTTCTGCTTAGAAGGAACCGAATTCAGGCTAGGCTTCCTTCATCTGGGCTGCTGCGGTGAGGGGAGAGGGCAGCTGCACTCTTGTCCATGAGGACTTGTAATCATATTTATCACAGGAACAGTATTTCTGCAGGTATCATCTAGAGGCTGGGGGTGCCTGTAGAGAGCTCCCCTGAGGCTGGGGACATTCACATCATCTTGAAAAATGCTCAGATTCTAGCAGGATCATATTTCTAAAAGACATCAAAGGACAGAGTTTCACCAGTAGTGCTAATGCAAAGTGTTGGCTCTTCTGCAGCATATCGATGGCTGGTTTTTATCTTAATTTGAAGTGTAATGAGCCCCATTTGTAGAAGGAGGTTCCTCTTGACAGTAGCTCACTTGTAATTAACACTGACCCCTTCTTGCACATCAGTAATGATAACTTCTTTAAAGTATTGTATTTCAAGGCCTTCTTACTTATTCTTCCTTTGGTTTTTGCTAGTTTTTTTAATCACAGAATGGTTTGAGTTGGAAGAGACCTTAAAGCCCATCTAGTTCCAGCCCCCCTGCCATGGGCAGGGACACCCTCCACTAGACCAGGTTGCTCAAAGCCTCATCCAGCCTGGCCTTGAACACTGCCAGGGATGGGGTATCCACAGCTTCTCTGGGCAACCTGTTCCAGTGCCTCACCACCCTCTCCAGGAAGAACTTCTTCCTGATAGCCTATCTAAATCTCCCTGCTTTCAATTTAAACCCATTACTCCTTGTCCTGTCACTACAGGCCCTTGTAAAAAGTCCCCCCCCCCCCCGGCTTCCTTGTAGGCCCCCTTCAGGTACTGGAAGGTGCTGTAAGGTCTCCCCGGAGCCTTCTCTTCTCCAGGCTGAACAAGCCCAACTCTCTCAGCCTGTCCCCATAGCAGAGGGACTCCAGCCCTCGGAGCATCTTCGTGGCCTCCTCTGGACTCACTCCGACCAGTCTATATGCTTCTTATGCTGAGGGCTTCACAGCTGGAGCTTGTGCTTTTTTTCTGTCCCAAGACCCCTTTTGGCTGCTTGATACCACTTGAAACAGCTGATATCTTGCCAAGTAGAAAAAAAGGATGCTAGTTTGCCTTCAGGATCCAAATGCAGAAGCTTCAGTAAGAGCTGGGTTTGGCCTTTTTCCCAGATGCGGATTATATCATCCTCTTTGCTGCTCTTGGTCTCTGGTGACCCAGGATTTGGTGACCTCCTGAGGACGTGTTTGGCAGAAAAATGAAGCTTGAAGTTAAGAGATACTTAGGAACTAGCCTTACGCTTCACATGAAAATGTAGTCATCAAGCAGAATACATTGAATATATATGGGAATATAGCTTGGAGCTGGCAAAACTTCTATACTCAGTGGTTAGAATAAACATAACTGAAGCTTATTTCTTGGTAAACAACTTATTACTTCATTTGGGTATCTTGCACAGAACTACTGCCATAAGCCTGATGCCTAGAAACTTTTTTTTTTCACTTTTCTTCGTGTGAGGGGGTGCCAGTCTGGTACGTAAATGTATGTATAAATTGCTGTATGGGTCTGCATCACAGTCAGTCTTTCTCCACTCCTCTAGAAATTTGCTTGAATGGTGCTTACAGTTTTCAAGGTGTGCCTGTAGGATAGTCGAGCAGTGACAGCATTCTCCTGTGCAGTGAAAGACTTCATCTGAAACCCTTCTTCAGTGTTTAGGACAGGGATTCAAATACACCATCAAAGTCTGAGTAGGTGCTCCGGTCATGAGGTTACTTCATGGTAGCTCGTTGACCTGAGTTCTGTTCAGTTTGTTTGTTCTTTAAAAAAAACATATGAAAGTTGTTTTAGTCCAGATGAGGAATAACTTCAGGTTCTTTAAAGAAACTGAATTGTCTTTGTCAGCTCCACGTAACCAACATATGAGGCAATACAGGACATTTACAAAAAAGAAACTGGATTGGGACACTGACTCTTATGTTATTCATAGGGGAAAGGTATTGGTGTCAATGAAACTTAAAAGTAGAGCCAATGTATTGCTAACTCACCACAAGAATGTAGCTTCCTTAAGAGATGTGTTGTTTAGAAATTGTTTCCTTTGGAGAAAAGCCTGTCTTGGCAGGTTCCTTGTTTTCTTCTTGGTTGTTTTTCCTCTGTTCAGTCTGATCCGAGAGATTCTTAGTAACAAAAGCATTTGCATGGCTGGATGAGTACGTTAAACGATTTTGGACATGCTGTGTTGCACTGGGCTGCCCATGGTGACAGCAATGTTTAGTTGGAAAGTGCTGCACCTGTTGGCTCTACAACATCTGGGAGTGAATGGGACAAGCTGTTTCCATTGACCTCCGCTCCATGCTTCTTCAGGCAAGGGAGGAAGCAAGTATTGTCGGTCTGTCAGGAGTGAAAAGCCAGTGGTAACAGCAGTGGGTGCCTGGGTGTGTCAGAGCCAACGTGGAAAGAGGAATTCCAGCAACCCTTAGTTCTCCAGGGATTAGTGGTTTCCCTTGGCTATTGCTCGTGTGAGTCTGTAGTGGCTATCTGCCTACACACCTGTCTGTGCGATCGCTATATTGTAAGATTTAGTTAGATTTGGGATCAGAAATGGAAATGTTGAATTCAGGGCTGTAGCAGAGGGCGAAAAAAGTTGAGCAAGAACCCTTGAGGTCATACACTTGCATCTGACCTCACTTTTGTTTCACTCGTTCTATTGAAGGAGCATGTGTTTGACACGTGTGTCCATGCAATGGCAAAGGTTTCCTTCTGATTTGATGTTACCGTTCAGGTCACCTCAGACGCAAGGGTAATTATCTGCAAATGTGAGGAGAAATGCTGAGAGAAGATTAAAATCAGAGCTAGTTTTAGTGAATGTGTTCAGTAAATGTGTCTGGGTTTTGAAGTCTTGCAGACTCAGCAGTGATCTGGGGGTTGTGACTGACATTCTACACAAAATGGTGCTACAGAAGAGCCTGGTTTCTGACTGCCACAGCATGAAAAAGAGAATTAATTCGTTGCTCATATCAGAATCTTTTCCACCAGAGACCTGAGCTTCAGCTGGTAGATACTGAGATGAGTTAGTTGCGATACAGGTCCGCAGAAATTGCATCTGCCAGAAATGCTTTGTGGAGACTCCCAAAATTCGGCAGCTTTAGCACTGGGAGTTCACTTTTGGTTTTTGACTCCGCCACTCCTCCCAACAGTAAAAACAACATGGTGTGTGTGAGGGATTTCAGTGCTGTGAGCAGGCGCTGTCTGCCACGGCCTTCTGAATTTTAAAGCTGATTTGGACTCTGATTCAATTTGCATCTGTAGGCAAGTTTTACATCTGTTGTTACCGTATTTTTCATATGTGTGAGACGTTCTGCTAATAGAGTGATTGACAAACGTGTTTCAGTACAGAAGGGGTACAGAGATGCTCAAAAGGTGTCTATCTTTGAGTGCAAACACTAGGTCATCTGGTGAAACCGTTCGAGGAAGGATGAAAAAATGCCTCTATTGACTGTTTTTTTTTCCTGTCTTCTTTGAACCAGTATGTCAGAGATTAGAATTTTAAAAAACTAAATTTCTCTGGAATAATAATTGAAAGAAAACTTTGTTAGATCTGGAATCCTTATATGGTATGGATTCTTATATTCTCCTGAAGGAAGAGAGCTCAGCTTTGTCAGGCCATATCAGGAGTCCTAGTGCAAATGTTTTTAATCTGCTTTAATAGTATTGTAGGACTTTTCAAAGGAGGCTCAGAATTTTGTCCTAAATTTAGTGTTGTACTACAAGAAGTTCAGAATTAGCAAATGTACCACCAAGACTCCTTTACGTGATGAGAAACTCCCTGTTGGTAATAAAACAGAAATGGTGAACGGATTCCAGCTTCATCAACAATGAGACTCTGTCGTTTGCATCTCAGCCATCAGGCTGGCAGCCTGGTTCTTCCAGCAGACTTTCAAGTTCAGTTCCCACAGCTTATGAAACCCTGCGGTCATCTGTGTGAGTGTGTCTTAGGCACACGCTGACAACTCACTAAAGCTGTTGCCTTAACCTGTTTACTTCTCCAAAGTGAACTGTACAAACAAGCAGTGATTTTGTACACGTGTTTCTTATAATGGAAGAATACAAAAAACATGCTAAAGGAGTATCAGGAGTATAATCATCAGGGGTAGGAAGTAGGAACCGTGACATTGCCTAGGGTGAGCAAGAAGTTAGCCTATGTGCCCATCTAATCTTCCTTTCAGGAACGAGAAGAGAAAATGGCATGGAAGGAGAGGTTGACTTTTTGCTTTGCTGCTGAGTTAACAATGCCCACAGATGGCGTGTATGCCCAATTCTGTGTCGTGTCTGTGAGAAATTCGCAGGCTCTGTAGGCAGAGTGCAGGGGGTGCAGGATATGGGCTTGATGCTGGCTTTGAGATGGGAACAGGCTTTTAGCATAATGGTTCTCTGGTTTTTATGTTGTGTACTGCCATGATCACTGTGCTTAATTACCATATCTTTGTCTTTTGAGCGGTACCTTCAGGTATCAAAATGAGAGACAAAAGTGGTTGAAGGTCCTTCCTCCAACAAACAGTGATGAGAAGCTTCGTTCGTGCCAGCCCTACGATTTAGAGGTTATGAGAATAATCTCTTTCGAGTCCTGTTGAGCTCTGCATGTTGTCACCAGATTAGGTCGTGTGATTAGCTGTGTTTAAGTGCTAATTTTATGGAGAGAATGCCGGAGACATGCATTTGCTTTCTTTTTCTCTCTCACCTAATGCTGTTGCACTGAGAAATGCTGCTGCTGTGTAGACAGAAGAGGAAAGGTTGTTGATGACAGTTCAGTCAGAGACCAAGATTTGGAGGATCCAGAGAATCTCTTAATCTCTACGTTAGAGGCTGAAAAGCTTAGTGCCAGCAAAGCAGGTAGTTGTAGCTCAAGGCAGTGTAGACTCTGTTGACATATGGCATGTCATCAGGCAAAATTAAAGATGGTGGTGTGCCTACTCTGAGCTGCTGGCTGGAGAATTGCTTCCAATACACGTCCTCCAGAGCTGATCCTGAGTCTGCTTCCTGAGAGGCACTCTTCTGCAGAAAAGAGTTGCCTTTGTGCTTTGAGCGCAGAGGTGATGTAAGCCATGACATGGGAGCCTGTCCTTTTACTGCCAGAGGTTCTGGCCATGCCCAGGCTGCCGTCCTGTCCAGCATCTGACCAAGTCAGAGGGTTTGACCTGAGAGAATGTGGCCTTCTGGATTGCCAGCTGCACTTCGTTCAGATTTGGGGCAATGTTAAGCATTTCTTGTCTCGTTTCGTCTTTTTGTCCTTGTACTGTTAACCTTCTCAGCCTGGGAAATCTGAATGGGCTGTTCTTCATCTCGTTTCCATTTTTCCCTATGCGCAAAAGCTGTCTCAGAAGCTTTAGCAGGTCTTATATTTTTTTATGGGCAGTCATTTGAACTCCAAGTGACACTGTGATGTGTGTTGCCTTTAGTATTATAGAAAAGGATCATGGTTTTCAAGTCAGCTTTTTTTTCTCAGTGTGTTTTCCTGTGATCATATAATTTCATATTATATGAGCATATAAGTTCGTATTAGGTGCATACCACTTAAACAGCAGTTTCGCTCATAAATTTCTTGACAAAAATCCCATCCAATAGATTGCATGTATTTTCTCATTTAATGTTGACAATAAATGGGAAAAAAAATCTGTTTTGCTCCAGCAATTATCACCACTGAAGTAGTAGAGACTCTTACAGTATTTTGACTTCGCACATTTTCTTTCTCTTTTCTTCCTTTCTTTTCTTTTTAAACACTAATTATGATCTAGTTCCACTGTTTGTTTTCCTGTTGGTGTTTTTCCTCACTTTACAAAGTAAAATGAAACCAGTGGGTTGTTCTCTTTCATTGAGTTCTGCTCCTCTCAAGCGTTTTCTTCTGTTGACAGAAGGCTGCTTGAAAGGGGTAGAGCATGAAGCAAATCCAGAATAGATTAGTCAGTGAATTAAATGCTAGAAGCATTATATTGTCATCTATTTTAAAATAGATTGCTATTTCAGAACTCTAGTCAAATAGGAATAGCTTATAAACTCTTCTGTGTGTATGTGGTAGCGCCTCTATTCTCAGATGCATTTTTGGATTCTAATCTGCAATTCTCCTGCAGATTTCTACAAGGAGGAAAACTGAGGGAAGGTGAGGAATTGCATCATCTTACCTGTAGGCTTTTGTGTAAACTTGGGATTTTGGATCATGTTATGTGAACGGTCGTTCTGCAAGTATAGCTGCCATGTAAGTGCATCGGGGGAGTGGACGTTTTCAGGGAAGAGTATGGTTTAAAGAGGTTCTGAAATTGGTTTGTGCTCTACTTCTGCGTATCTTGGCTTCTTGCTTCATCAGTGAACCTGCGCTTCCTGAAACCGTGAAATGTGTTTTGTACCTGTGTAATACCATTGAGTTGGACTTGCAAAAGTGGAAATTAATGGTAAATTGGTCAAAATCTGGTCCCCAAACTTGAACACTGAATGTGTTATTTTGCTAAAATCTTAATGAGTATCAGCTGTCTTAGCTTTTGAGATGTTTTGTGGTCTTTTATGTGGTAAATTTTATGGTCTTTTGTATGGTGGCTCAAATGCCACATGACATATATTTAGCCATTCCAAAAATCTTTGGAACAAGAGTTTCTTTTCCAGTGGGTTTAATTAGAAAGTTTAAATGGAAAGAACACTGATTGCTTTCCTAATGCTGCTGGATAGCCAGTTTTGCACTACTCTTTCTTATGCAACTCAGTTTGTGTAAGTTTTCAGGTTGATGATGATAATCATCGTGTTCCAAGACAGATATTCAACTAATCTCAATAGGTATAGCTAAAGAAATCAAATATTAGCCAAATTTATTCACACTAATATCATCTCATTCAAGTCAGGAAATCTTTTTCTGTTCCAATGTTATATGGAAAGCAGGCTAGTTTTAGGGATTTGGGACGTAGCAACCTTTTAGCACAATCCTGACTTTCAGTTGATCAGTGGTGAGTTGTGTATTGCTTGGACCGCTGAGGTGTTCCTCCTCTGCGCTTTCCCAGCCACAGGGGTATTTTTCTGTGCCTGCCCTCAAACCCTGGCTTTCCTGCTGATCCTTGCTGTAGGTCAGGGCAATTGCCTAAACGTGTCAGGATACAGGCTGCTCAGGACACACTACTGCATTTGGATATTTGGGTTGAGAGGCAAGCTTGGGGGGGAGCAGGGGGAAAGCTTACTTTAGTATCATGCATGTCAAAGCATTTAGCTGCATCACTGAAGCCAAAGTTGCAAAAGAAGAATCAAATCTAGAGTTGTGCTCCGTTTTGTTTGGGTTAATATCCCTTGCTTAGGATCCTGGATGTGCAGCTGGAGCTGAGAGAGCAGCTCAGCTGTAGGCTGCCTTGAATGTTGTCTTCTGCCACCTAACTGTTTCTCTAGATCCTGGTTTCAAGAATACCCACCCTAATTTCACTTCTGTTCTCACTCCAGGGCAAGGGGAGTCTTTAGTGGCCAACATTTCTTTGATATTCAGAATTAGTAACTTAGGACCTCTAGGATGTCAAGTAAGACCAGGTTGCTTCCTGCTGAGCTTCTCGCCAAGTCTTGAGCGCTTACTGTGAATTCAGCAGTTTCTAGAGGTTCGTTGAAGCTCCAGCCATTCTAGCAAGCCCGTGACTATTCCCGTGCATGGCTCCGTGCCTGCAGAGGTCAGGGAGGATGTGGGGATGGCAGACATGGGAGCAGGGCACCGGCCAGTGCAGAGCTTGCACCGCAGCAGTCCGAGAAGGTGGCATGCTCGTGTATTGCTAGAGAAATACGGTTGCGCCTGTTTCCATTTCAGTGTTGTTTTCTGATGGGTTCTATTGGTTTTCAGTCTGTCAATTATATTAAAAGTAGAAACATGTTTCTTTCTATCTGGATTTTTTCTGTAAGTGTTCTGGAGTTCTCAGTATTGCATTCGCTTGGGGACATTTAAAACTAGCAAGGACAGAGCAGTCACAAAGCTACGCTCCGAGGATAGCTCTTCAGCACTTACAAAACCCAGCAGACAGTCTTGATGACGCGGCTCTGTTTCTCCATGGCTCCTGTCGCTGTTAGGTGGGTATTGTATCTGCACCTTCTTTGTTGCGCTCGGTAATGTAATTACTGTAATGCAATGGCTTGTTCATGCCGACTCCGGATACGTCTCCCGCGTGTCTCAGACGTTACTCCGAAAGACTGCAAATGCCAGGCAGTACAAAGTAGGTTTCAAAGTGCAATGCAGGATTTATATACTTTCAAATACCTCCCTGGAAAATAATAGCGACTGCTTATCTTCTGCCCAGACCCATTTAGATTTGCCTCATGAATATTTAATCTTTTACAACTCAGTACTTTTGACAAATACGTATGTAGTGATACGGCTGAACTTGATTACCCCTAAGAGGTAACCAGGGTTACGTGCGTTTGCTAGGGCCTGTCGAATACGTAAGAGGGGAATAGTGAAACGAAACTGTTACAGACGAGATACAAACCAGCACATTTTCCGTTTCCCTTTGTATGGAAATACATTCCAGGTTTCTCTTACCTGCAGGTAATGGCAGGACGGTTTTATTGCAGGCCATCCGCTTAGCAATGCGCATCTGCCTAAATACACATTTTCCTGAAATAAGTAAGGTTTGATTTCCTCAGTGATTTCAGTGGTACTCAAAGTATTGTCTACTTCTTACTTCTTGTACTACAGCTTTCTTTTTCCAGAAAATTCATTTTATTTTCACTGAAAGCCATTGAGTCAAATTCATTTTTACTGAAGTAGTTGAATTAGATGTAAATTTTGTCCTGTTATTTAAAAGGCCGATAAGCACTTTGTTGCATATCTGTTGCCGCAGAATACATGTTTAATGTAAACAGGTTTTATCTTGGAAGAACAATTCCTTGGCAAATTGACAAATGTGCATCATACCTCTGGGAATGAGATAAAAGACTGGCCAGGTTAAAGTTTCGGGAGGGTAAATTTTATTTTGAAATACAGTCAGCCTTCACATTAACCCCTCCCATGTATTTCAAAGACTGGGCAATCAATGGTTTCTACTAATAAATTCTGTTTGTGTCTTTGCCTTTAATGTAATTTGTTTGCACAATTCAAAGACTAATTAATTCTCTCTCTAGCTGTTTTTATCATGTAATGCTGCAAAAGGATGAAAGGGATATTTTTTTCCCCCATGTTTTATTTTCTACTTCACAAGTCGTGTCGTATTAGCTCAGTACAGTTTGTGTTACGTTGATTGCTGTGCATTTATTTTCTTTCCAACATACCCCGTGCGCTCCGCAGACTGTGGATCTGACGTTAGGGCCCCAACTAGCTGAGCTGCACCCAACCTGCGTCAGCATCAGCTCAGCTGGGACTGGGGGTTACATCCCAACAGCGAGGGCTCTGTGCAGCCTGCCTTCCTTGGTGCTCTCATCCAAGAGCTTATTCCAGCTCACCAGCGGATAACACTCAGGGAGGTGGAAAGGTGAGTCTGTGCTGCACCCCGATACCGCTGTCGCATGGACTGTCTGTCAGTGGCCCTGCAGGACCCCTCTGAGCTGGTGCTGACGCAGGCGCTGTTACCGGTACGGCCTGGCAGATGGATGTGCCGATGCCGTGCCAGCCTGATCACCCACCCGTCTCTCCGCAGGCCGGGTTGTAGCTCTCCCTGGACACAGCCAGTGACAACCCACCAGAGATTATGGTGAGATCTTTCAGGGGTGGATCACGGATTAGGGCAAACCTGTGGGTTTTTCTTCTCTGCTGTTGTTGAGGTCAGCTGGACCAAATTAACTTGGGATCTTGCTTGGATGCCTAATCTTCCGCCACAACGGCACATGCTGAGTGTGTTCTCTGTGCTCCCACCCGTCTCCGTCAGTGGCTCTGCGAGCGGGCTGATCAGGTAAGGTCCTTGAGTGAGAGCTCAGCTTCCATCAGGAAAATATCCGTGTTTGTCTTTCTTTAGCGTTCCATCCCGGAATGAATGTGGGATCAACCCAAAAGATGAGGATTTCAGTCTTTCTGACGATTTTGAGGGGGGACCTTGATCAAGCATCCATCCGTATTCTGCTTCTCTATGCAGGGCTCAGGCTTATCAAACTTACAAGTAGGCTGCAAACCCTGTTGTCTGCTCCTCTTAGTTACAATTGCAGAGTAAGTTGTGGGCTAGAGTTGGTGTGTTCCAGACTGGGGTTTTTTTGTTTGGGTGGGGTTTTTTTTTTCTTTTTACACCAGGATTTGTTATTTTCTTAGACTGGCAGCAGCGTGTGTAGGCCTTTTGTTGTGGTGAAGGAGTCAGTACAATACAACCATTTGTTGTGTTCCTGTCTTGGTGACGTGGCCATCGAGGGAGGTTATGGATGGAAACTGCTGAAGGTGTTTGTCTTCTGTTTCACCATGTAATGTGCAGCAGGAAAAGTAACAGTCCATGATCTTTTTTGGTCTGTTTTGTTATCCTTCTCTTTAACTTTGTCATCTTGAAGGTAGTCCTGCATTTGTGGTGTGCCTAAGATGTACAAAGGTCGCCAGAGTGCTTTGACTTGACTCTAGCTGGTGTGCTGGCCTGGGTTGCCACAAGTGGCCGGAGCTACCCTGCGCCTGCACGGTCTTGTGTGGAAGCACTGGGAGGCTCATGGAAGAGGTGATGGTGACCACTATCTAGGTGCTGTGTCAGACTGCCTGAAGAGCTGCTGCTGCTACAGTGTGCGAGCCGATGCGGGTGCGACAGTGTTTTGCTAACTGACGGGGTTGGCAGAAAGGACACGGACACCAAGTTAAAGTTGGAAAGAGAAACTTGTTTACTGCAGTCTAAACCAGCAGACAGCGAGCACAGGCCAGGTAACGCATCTGTCCTTACCACACCAAGTTACTAATAGTGGTTAAGAAAGAGACAGCACCAGTGGCCCTGCTACTTTGCCATCATCCAGATGCGCACATCAGCTGGGGAGCCCCGGTCGCAGCCAGGATTTGGAGAACCTGTCCCGACAACTGGGAAATCCCACGCAGCGCGTCCACTCGTAGGTGAGGATCTCCAAAGTCGCTGCGAGAGGGTCCAGCTGTTATACAGCTGAATAAACAATCTTTGAGACTCCACGTGCGGACACATCTGACGTTCCCCCCGCTTCATTGGATTCCACCCGAGGCCTGGCCAGGGCCCAGGGCAGAATCCAAAAGGGGCCTCTCTATCTGTTTGGCTCAGACAAGGCTGGACATCTGGCTGTATGGCCTTGGCAGTCTGTCTCGAAATAGATGTTTCATCCTTCTAATGATTATATCTTATCTAAGCTTCGTCCTCTGCTAACGAGCACATCCATTCCACCCACGATCCGCAGGTACTCCTACAGTCACTTCCCATGCTGATCGGATGCTGGTCGGGAGATTCACTCAGAAGTCAACTTTGGTTCGAGGCCTGTAATCTAGGCATTTTTATATCACACCGGTGCGATGCAGGAGCAACCGCAAACCCACAGATGAAATCAGAGTAAATTTATTCTTTGCAAACTGAGGGGTCCCCAAAGCAGAACAAAGGCAGAGGCACACGAGCGGGGATGCAGTCACCGTGGAGCTCAGTCCTTGATAGAGAGGGCGAGAGATTTCAAACCTGCTGCTTTTCACGTGCATATCAAGGATTTTTGCCAGTGTAGTTTTCCACTGTGCTTTGATCTTTCCCACAGCAGGGTAGGAATCTCAAGCATGTTCCTTAAGGTGCCTCTGAGTCTATCACAGGCCTCTCTGTGTTATCTAAACACGAATGTTCTACTTGTCAGGCACGCAAGGCCAGGCAGCGACCGGTGTGATGTGTGTGTTTTTTGACACCCCAGCTGCAAGTCACTAGAGCATGTTCACAATCCTCCTTGCCAAACTTCTGTTGCTTTCCCACACAGCGTGACCCCTGTGTAGTCACTTACACGTTGGTGCTATTGTGCCTTGTCACAACACAGGAGTGTGCCTAATGAGGTGATGGAAGTAGTGCTGTAGCTCACTACAGGGCATGTTACAGTCATGCTCTTATAATATTGTGGCAGGTTCATCTGCTCTAGGTGATCCTGCTCTGGCAGGGGGTTGGACTAGATGATCTCCAGAGGTCCCTTCCAACACTGACCATTCTGTGAATCTGTGATAAATCTGGTATTAAACAAATAACAAATAGACTTTCATTAACTGAAAAAGTAAATAGAGCTTATGCATAGTCTCTTGTACAGGGCCTGTCTCATTTCACTGCGATAAAGAACTCTTATTTCCATCTGGTACAACGCTCGTGTGGTCGTACCTGCATGGTTATGAAAGCGTGTGTGGTGTTGTTTTATATGGCCCTGTGGCCAGGGCTGCTGCACACGTTAATATTCCGTGGGCGGAAAAACAATGTCGTGTCTCAGGAAAGGATATTTATAAGGTTAAGAATGATGTTGATCACGTCTGTTTCGCATAAAACAGTAATTGGCAAACTGAATGTTGTGCTAACTAACAGTAGTAATTCTGGGATGTATGTGGGCCTGGGCAGAGAGGGCAAGTTGTTTCTGGGGGCTCTCCGCAGTCAATGCGCTGTTAATGTTTCCTCCTACCTGAGCTGGAAACATACAGGTTTGTGTTCAGCCTGCGAATGTGCTGTATTTTGTGGTTTGAATCTTTTGGGTTTTTAACAACTCATACAAAGCTCTGGGTTGTGTATTTTATATCGCATGTTTTCTGGCATTCGCAGAAATAACACTGAGAGTGCTTCTTACTCAAATCCAAAATACGTGCTCAGGCAAACCTTGGACAAACACTGATTTCCTCTGGCCACCACAGCCGTGCGCTGAACCAGTGCGACTTGAGAAGAGTACCGAAGAGCAGCTAGTACCTTCCCGGTGTCGGTGAACGTGGCATGTGGCTACACAGGGGACCTTCTGTGTGGCGTTTGGCCTGTGGTGCAGGCCTTGTGGACTGTTCTGCTGGGCTCTCATCTTTTATAAACGGTAGGCCTTCTGAGCATAGGGATACACTAAGCTGTTGGCATTTTCTTGCAGTAACTGAAATTTCAAAGCTCTACTTAAAAATAGGGTCAATATTTTTCTTACCTAAAAGAACTTTAAGTTACTTTCAGACTTAAAAAAAAAAATCCCTGCTACTTTAAATTCAGTTTGATTCCACAGTTGGCTGGTGGCACGTACAGTTTACTAAGCAGGAGACAAGCTGTTCTTCAGGGGAAGTTAAACATACCAAGCTAATCGCCTACCCCAAGGACATACCTTCAAAATCCTGCTCTCCTCAGGCTAGACGGCAGCGGGGCTGAAAAGGGAACGCTAGCGTACCTGTTGCAATATCCAGTGCCATCCTCACAGAAAAGCCTGTTACTCTGAGGATTTGAGCAGGAGGAGACTATCCAGTGTGCCTTCTGTCGCTTTCACTGGAACAGGGGATGCAGCAGTTTAAGCACACAAAGCTCGGAGGTTTTTTTCTGCTCTCTGAAAGACAGGCTTAATAAAAGAGACCAATTTGCAAAACACAGGGGCTGGAGCTTCTGTGTTTCCATGTGCTCCATTCAAAGCTTCTTAAAACCAGGCCACTTTTATATATCTGCCAAGATAGGATTTTAGGAACCCAAGTCTGTATACCCATGATCTCTCCTTCGGTTTGATCCTTTTTATTTTCATTCTAAATTTCCTTAGAGCTGTGATGCAGGGTTTAAACCGAGCCTGCAGCTGAAGCCTGAGGGTATTTAGCACTTCTTAGAACAGGACCAGAATGTGAATACCTGGAAATATTATTAAAAAGTTTGAACACGAGCAGCGTCGGGCTGGCACGGATCTTAAAGGCTTGATACATCTATTCACTCTGCCTTGTGTTCTTTTAGTAGTATTTTTAATCCTGCTTGTTTGTTTTGTTTTTTAAAGTAATGGTTCGGGCAGATATATTCTCCGGAGGTTTTTCAGGTCACCAGCCAGCCAGACTGGAGAAAAAAAAAAAAATCCTCGTTCTTCATTGTATGTGAATGACTTCTCATCTCCTTGTTTCTCCCTTCTCCCTTAAAATTATTTTCTTTTACGGTCAGTGCCCTTTTGTATGATATCAGGGTGGATTTTACTGGTTTAGGTTACAGGAAGGAATGTAGGCCATAAATAGATGGCATATATTCTGCTAACACCAGGAATACTGAAATAGCTCATCTTAAAAGACAGGGGGAACCTAGCCAATTGGCCAAGCGCCAGGAGATTGCAGGGTTGACAATTAGTGGGAAGCCTGAAAGGGAGATTAACGGTAGGCTCTGCTCTAAAAAAGAGCACGTTGAGCCCCAGCAGAAGTTGGGTAGAGGCAAATTCTGGAAGGGATGTGTGCTGATGCCTGAATGCAGTTCGCCTTTCTCTTGCCACCCCTGTCCCTGCAAGGCCCTGGCGTTCCCATGTGCTGTGCTTGTCCCTGTGATAGTGAACGTTCACCTGCACTGGGCGAGCTGCCGTCTCTGCCTTTACCAAACGCATTCAGGAGGGGCTTGAGTAGGCCTGTTTGAAGGAAATCCGTATGCAGTCAGACCTTTCTGCACAGCCAGGTAACTGCAAAGTCCTGATTGTTTTTGCAGAAAATGGTCTTTAGCCAGGTGACTTCTCATGCTGAATAGGCTGCCATTCGTAAGGGCTGTCTGGAGCATCCTGGTTTGTTTGGGTTTTTTTTTCCCCTGCCATGAGTAGTAGTTTCTTATTTGCTTCTGCAAGAGCAGAATTGTCCCTGCCTGCCACTCCGGAGTGCCCAGGATATGGCCACACGCTGCAGCTGTTCGTCAGTAAGGTGATGAGGATGTCACTGCCCGTCCAAAGACACCTAATGAAACAATAGCTTGTAGCTTGTACATGGCACCTCTGATGTGGCTCATGGCGTTGTCCAGACCTTTCGTACGGACAACCTGACCTGCTGTGGTTTTCCTCAAGCTCAAACAGCAGAGTGGGAACTGAGTTTGGCCTGTAATACCCGAATCACTGTGGCGCGGTACAGCAGGCAAATGGCTGCCAAAAGTGTTTCCCTGCCTGAGTGCTGTCCACCGTTAAAAATGAGAAATAACGGTTGAGTTTCATATAACAAGTTTTTGTTACCTAAAACACTCAAAATTGTGATGTGAAAACAGGTTAAAGCAGAAGACAACTGTGGGCCAGAATTCAGGAAATCCTGCAAGAAATCATCCTCTCCTCACATGGAGAACAAGTAGAGACCATCAGGTTTGGGTTTAGGTGGGGTTTGGGTTTGTTTGGGTAGGGGCTGCCTTTCCACTCAGAAGGTATCAAATATGTTTCCTTGGTATCAAACAACAAAGTTAGAGGGAACATTTGGTCTAAGTGAGGCTGGTTTGGTGGGAGAATATTGACTGGACTTTGTTCAGTTGCCATTCAGTCTCTCCGCCACCGGCAGTTTCCAGATTTGGCCAATACTTGGAGCACACATGCAGTGTTTGTCAGGGGCTTGACTGTTAGATCCAGAGAGTAACGTACCATTATTTATTATTATTTTATATTTTTTCTGTCTCCCACAGAAACAGCTCTTTTCTTCAAACAGTTCAAAGGCAGCCGAGTGGCATCTAATGGAACTGTCACCGGCTGCCTTTTCTTTGCCCTCACGTGGTGTCTCTGGGCTCTCCTCGCTCACACAGGAGATTGGGGTTTAGAGGGCAGCTCCTCCTGGCAGTGTCACATGCCCTCTGCTAGCGCAGCACCTTAGGTGACTGTTACCTTCCCTAAACTCCAGGCGCCGAGTTACGGGTCTCGTTCTCTGTCCCCCTCAGTCTGGTGAATCTGTGCTTCCCTGCCCAGCCCACCGCCCTCAGGCACGCGGCTGCACGGTTAGCAGTGGCTGACCAACTCCTGTTTTTAAAGGTTAAAGAGGGAAAAAAGATGGTGTACTGCTTTAAGGGTAAGTGGTTGCTGGTGTATTTAGAACAAGGACTTCTTCGTCTGTGTTGCCAAACAGAGTTCAGTGGTGAAATGGTATGTGGTGTGCTGTCACTTAGCGAAGCGTATGGCTGTTACGTAAAGGTTTTAATGACTTTCTTCATCTGTCTGCTTAGGAGCGCTGCGCGTCTGGCAAAATTTTGAGAAGGCTCAAGGCGTTAAAGAAAGCTCATCTAAATAAAGGAGGGTTAACGTGACATTGCAGTTACTTAATCCTGTATTGTCCTGCCATGTGACTGCAGGGATACTGAGGCGCAGCGTTTCTTCTGCCTAGTGCACAGATTATGCTTTTCCTGTCATCTTCCAGGATCAGCTGCTTTGTTAAACCTGCCATGGGAAGGAAACAGAGGGGCGACAAACTTTTCAGAGCAAGGCTTCAAGGTACGGTGACATTTCCAAGGCACAGTGACAAGCTGGCAGCCTGAAGAATGAATCAAAGGAAAACCCTACGTGCAGCTGTTGGACTGGTACCAGGATCAAGGAGAACTACACCCTCAAGGTCAGCTGTCTCAAATGAACTGAAAGCCTCTGCAGTTATTCAGGGTAGTTAAGGAGCTGTTTGTTTGACCTTTTTCTACCAGGTTAGTTTCCAAAGCAGCAAGTTAAAGCCTGAAAAATTGGTGTCAAATGTTTTGCATGTGTCAAATGTGCTGCACAGACAGTGAGCAACTCGCCGCTTTCTTGCACAAAGTTTACAGGTTTAATTGCAAAGCCTCTCTGACGCTGTAGATGAAGATCCTGACACACTAAATCGGTTAGTGTGAGATGGACGTAAACAGCCTCCAGGTTTGTCTCTGATTTTGAACAGAACCGCAGCATGTAGGTATGCTGGATTTGGTTTTGAAGTAATTTCCAAACTAATCCTCGGACTTGCAGTAAGCTGCTTTTTTTTGCTAAGTTGGTCACGGTATCCATTATGTGCAGGATTGCATATTCATACAGAATTATTTCTTCTGAACTCCGTATCGGGACATCTTGTTAAATGGGGAAGTGACTATGACAACAGGATATGCGAATGGGGGAAGTCTTGGAAAACACCGCTATTCCCGGTGGCATCGTGAGGACAGCGGAGAGGACGATGGGCACCCGGAGTGCTATGGAGGAGATGAAGAGGGCAGGCAGCACAGGCTGACCCCATTTGAGAAACTAATGCAGGATATGTCCCAGAATGAAAAAGTGGTGAAAGAATTAACCTTGGGAAAGAGAATTGGCTTCTATCGAGTCAGAGGAGAAATAGGAAGTGGGAATTTCTCGCAAGTGAAGCTTGGAATTCATTCCCTCACCAAAGGTAGGCACCGCTGTGGGGGTCACCTGTGTGCTGAGCACCCTAGTTCTGTACATCTACAACTGGACCTCTGTGGGAAGAAAGATGCTGTCTGAACCTCAAACATACATACAGTTTGTATACTGCTTCTTGTTGTTGAGGGAATCTATAGGCAGAATCAGAGGTAAATGCTTAACTTTGGATTATGTTTAAAAATAATCAGAAACAGTGTCTCTAGATAGCAGCTAGTACAAGGAAACTTTGAGCTTCATGGAGCGAACACATCCCGTGCCATGGCTCAGACACCTCACCCTGTGAACCCTGGTGTTGGCCTTCCCCTCCTACAACCCATCCTGTCCATCTGCCCTCTCCCCTGCCCTAGCCCATGGGCTGCAGGGCTAGAGGTGCTAAAGGCCGAGGGCAGCCTGGCCAGGCATGCCCCCCACCACCCATCCAGCAGCCAGAGTGAGCACAGCTTTGTTTCATCTCCATTTCGACTAGTATGGATGAACCTTTCACTTGGTCCCAGTCATTCTGGTAGGAAATTGCATGCCTGCGTCACCGACTCATTTGCTGGTGGTTCATTACTGTACAAAGCTGGGGCAGGGCTGTAGGCAGAGGCTGAGCAGGTGAAGGAAAACAAGCTCTGGTACAGCCAGCCCGGGGCCGGGGTTGAATCGTCCATTAGTTTTCTTTTTTTTTTTTTTTTTACATATAGAAAAGCACCCTAAATGCTGCTTCTAGGAAAAACTGGAAAGGCTAGGTAACTGCAGCAAACACTTGAGTTGTAACTAAGAACTTGCCTTCATCTGTCCCTTTTCTTTTCTGCCTGTGTCTGCCTGGCAATAACAGCAGCCGTTCTTGATTTCCCTCAGGGATGACTGGTTTTCCCCGCATCTTTGTACACTACCATCCTCTGGTTTCTTTTTTCTCACAGTCTTTCTTTTCCAGTTTGATTGACCCTCCTCCCCTCCTCCCCCCTCCCGGTGAGATAGGCCCCAAAGCCTTCACAGCGTATTGTCTGATGCTTTTGCCTCTGACACCCAGCCTGCAGAGGTGTGAAAGCTCCCGTTTACCCCTCCCGAGGGGCAGTTGTTGCACTGGGAGTCAAAGTGGGGAACTGAGGGCAATTATTTTCCCAGATTTAAGCCTAAGGGTTGCTTTAACTGCGTGTGGATTTTTTTAGTTTCGCATGTTTCGTAAAGGTGCCTCTGTTCTACTTGGCCCACGGCAAGCGATCTCCTCCTCAGGTCTGCGACTGGGTTTTTGACTTCCAGGGAAGGCTCTCTTGTGCATTCTGTTGGAGGAAGCGCTGCTCCCGTACAGGGACCGGGAGGAACGCTACTGAAAGGAAGTTATTCCTTTGATATGGTTGAACCACCTACCTGTGACCTTACTTAGGAGGCAGGTTGCTTTAGCATTTGAACAGAGCTGATATTGCAGATTTTTGAACTTAACTGAATACAGTAAGCTTGGACAACTGTTGTGGTTTAACTACGGCTGGCAAAACACCACCAATACCGTGCTGACTGAACCCAGCACAGCAACCAAACACCAAAACCACAGGGGTTTTTTCTTGAAAATGTTCTTTTTTCACCATAAATCTGTCAAATTATTTCTCTTTGGTTTGTTAGCTTTTTCGGTTAAACTGGGAAATGAGTTCCTTTCTGGATACTAAGTTTGCAACAGTCACGAGCAAGGAAGGATGAAGGGTAAACATCTGACTCGTCTCTGCCTGTGAGCTTATCCATCCTTGTAAAACGCCGTCTGTGGATAGAAGAATGGGGACACGCACACGCGTGTGCCGATGGGCATACATGCATGCATGCACACACCCCCCACCGCCAGCCCCAAAGAGGAGTCTGTTTTTTCCAGCAGATGCACGCTGTTGTGTTGGTAGTGAAGGGATGTTCCTGCACAGCGCTAATGAGTACAAGTCTTTTTTTGGCTGATTGTATAAATTCACAGGCTTCATTATTAACGCTGTTTGGGTGCCTGTGGTAGGGGAAGGTGTATGTGCTGTGGAGCTGTTCAGCTCTTCAGTGACTGTCGTAGTGTTACGTCTAAGCGTGGCCTTTCTCCTCACAGGTCACCCTGCATTAAGAAGGGAAACAATTTTGTTCTTTCCCCAGACGAGCATTTGTAACAACCCCGTGTGCGTGCTATTGGTGGTCCTCATGATCTGACACAGCAGGATGCGTGAAAAAAGTTTTCTAGAGGGAAAGGGGAGAAAAAACTGCAGGATCACACTGGATGAAGAACCTTGCAGCTCTCACAAAGGCTTTTGGTCGCTTAGAGGGTGCAGGAAAATCTGTGGTGCCGTGATGTGCACTGGGTTTCTCAGAAGCATTGCCTGCTTTATTAACCTGAATTTCGGCAGAGATTTTCTTCAGAGACCTGCGGAGTTGCTTGCTAAGGACTGTTGGGTTCCTACGCTCTGTGTAACCTTGATTTTACATACCTTCCAGCTGACAGATGCAGTGTGAGAGCACAGCTGGATAGATGCGATGAAGAGCATCCCAAATTTACAGCTAGTAAAAAGCCAGTCTAACGTGAAGCATCAATTGCAAAGGCAGGAATGTCAAGGCACCTCATTTGCTTTGTTTTTAAGCAATTTTAACTTGGTTCTGTCTGTATTTTGTTTCCTTTTGCCATCACCTTACTGAAATTATTTCTCAACCATTTCCCAACTTCTCACATTAAGATTTCAGCGAGCTCTTTTCAAACCTCAGCATACACCGCGTATAGTCAGTCAAAACCTCTTGCTCCTCAGTTCTAGTGTTTTGGTGAATAAGATGCCTGCAAAAAAATGCCTTTTTGTTCAGCGCTGCTGCCACGTAAGGGTAACCCAGGATTTCTAAACCAAGCATTTTGTGGAAGCAGAGGGAACGAGTTTAAAAAAGAAAAGGAGGGTGTCAGGCTTTTACACTTTAGGTGGGCTGGTTTTCTTTGCATGTCCTGCATATGCAACTGCAAGGATGTAGATTTAAGAAGTTCGGCCCTGATTTATGGAGATGTGTGAACAGGATCAGGTGCTTCAGTTCTAAACCTTTTTTTTCCTCTCCTTTCAAAACTTTGCAGGAAAACTGACCACCAGGAATAGTAAATTCCAGCAAAAGTAAAGGGAAGGACTTTAACCCAGAAGATTATTGTTTTTTTAAAGCCAAAATACCCCCAACTTTTATAAATCAAGATGTAACGATGCAGTTACATGGTTAAGATTGTAAGGATTATTATCCCTGTAGTATCTAAGCGTTTAGCTGTGCAAATGTTGCCTACTGCGAGCTGATGTTCCTTCCTCTTGGTGCAGGTGACCAGTACGCCACCAGCGTGACAAGGGTTTTAGTCTTTCACCCCTAGGTCAGCAGTCAGCGCTCTGCCAGGACCAGTGGTGTGCGTGGTCACCGTTCAATACCTGCGTTCCCTCCTGCCTCACCGCGCCACTATCCGCTCCACGCATACGTAGGTAGCCGCTTTCCCAGGGGGCTGGCTAGAAAGCGTGGAACAGGTCAGAGAGAAGCAGCGTGGGGAAGGCTGCCCTACACTCGGGTCAGGCTCCTCCTGAACACAGGCACAAGGGAGGATTCAGCACCTTTCACAAGAATCCCGTTTGCTTGGCGTATCTGCTGCACTTCAGCGAGGAGATCGATCTGTAGACATCTGTTCCTAAGAAAGGCAAACGTACCAAACACGCAGTTTTCTTGATCTGTACAGATGAGCATGTATCCTTAACGCTTCCTTCAGGTATGCTGAAATACTAAACTTGAGCTAAACAACATGGTGATACCAAGTAAAAACATTTTGAGTGCTTTCATACCAGAACACACGTCATAATACCCTTCTCACTCTTCTCTTAAAGCAATGAGTAAACAGTAGACTTTTTTTAAATTTACTCCCATGGACTAGAAGCCCAGTTGAAGTTTTTTTCTGAAAGATTCGATAAACGTGATTAATTGTTAAGAAATCTGAGAACGTTTGGCTGAGATATTCTTGGGGAAAAAAAACCTTCTTCGCAGAAATAAAGGTGTTTTTACTGCCATGATCCAGTTTAATTTTGCTGTCCTGACAAGTGACACAAAGCCACTGTAAACCTAATTTAACGGGTAACCCTTGAAATACCCGCTGTACTCAACAGAGTGAAGACAAAAGCCGTAACCTACCGGTTAATACAGAAACAGGCGGGCAACTGTGACTGCCCTGTTCATACTGCTCTGAGCCACCCTGGTGATGCGGTGCAGCTGCACATGTGCGTTTTGTGGCCCTCGGCTTCGCTGTAGATATGGTACAAAAACATGTAGAACTTAACAGCAGCTTTGCATTACCAGAGTAAGACCGTGAGATTTGCTTTCTTACAGGATCCCTGCAACTTATGCTACTTCGGTGGTTTTTTTCTCTTCATGAGAAAGAAATCTCTGTGTGATGTGGATTCATGGCCCACTGTGGCACACAGACATAAAAATGTGCTTTTCCTGTATTCTGTGCAGTACCAAGAACTACTCGTGCATGAACGTGTTGAAAAAACTGGCACAGCTACCCTGAGAAAGACAAACCTCTACAACACTCACGCTGGTAACTGAGAATTTGTACGAGATAAGAAGTTAGGGACGACTTCTGTAAGTTGCACCAACTTAAAAACACCTTTTCATCATAAACTCGCAGGGTTATAGCTAGAGCCCTTAAATTGCCCCGAGTTTCTCTGTCTGCTCTGAAACGCAGCACCTCAATCTGACACCTCTGTTAGCGTGCAAGTACGAGGCTCGGGCCTCGTACACCCGAGGAGCAGCGAGCTAACGAGGAGAGACAGTGCAGGCTTCCTTTGCCAGCATTAGACACCAGAAGCAGATGCCCTAACTTTGGCCATCGGACACGTATTAGCCTGACAGCAGCAGAGCACCCTAAGACAGCAGATGATTTATTATCCCTTGCAACACTCTACCAGCCTTCAGCTACCTGAGCAGTGAGTAGGATGCCATAGACGGAAAGGGGCATGGGGGTGTGTGAAAGATTGCGGAGCTTAGTAGGCGTCTGCAGCTCAGCTTACACTGATCAGGGGTGAAATGGATTGCGCTGCTATAACCAGGCATTGCTGCAAGTAAATAGTGTTACCATTTGTGCCTATTGCATTAACAACAAGGAAAAGCCTTTTTCTTTCCAGAGAAAGTTGCAATTAAGATTTTGGACAAGACAAAACTAGACCGGAAGACTCAACGTTTGCTATCTCGTGAGATATCCAGCATGGAAAAACTGCACCACCCGAATATCATCAGACTGTATGAAGTGGTGGAGACGCTCTCAAAACTGCACCTGGTGATGGAGTACGCAGGAGGTGGGGAGCTCTTCACTAAAATCAGTACAGAAGGGAAGCTGCTAGAAACAGAGTGCAAAATAATCTTCTCCCAGATTGTGTCTGCTGTGAAGCACATGGTAAGTTGCTCTTCTTCCACTGGCATGCTGCCCCTCACCACTCCAGCAGATTTTGTGGCTGTATCTTTTGGTTTTCAGCTAGTAGGCTTACTGTTACCAACATTTCAGGCCCACATTTCTGAAGAGCAAAACAGCCAGAGAAGTGCCGTGTTAACGGTATCTGACAGAGCTTTCACATCCACCCGAGTTATTGCCTCCCTGCTGACAGCTTTTAGGAGGAGACTGAACTGGGAACACCTGGTGTGGAACCATGCCTTTAGCACAGTGTTCTCCTGTCTGCTTTAAATCGCTGTAGGCACCAGGTAACAAAGCTCCATTTCTTCCCTCCAGCTATTTCAAAACACATAGGATCAGCCATAGGATCCAGAGAAGAGGCTTGTTAGCTTTTGCAAACATCCAGCTTACTTATTAATGGGTGTGGGAGACTGGCACTTAAGACAGCTAATTCCTGGACCTCACTTAGGCACAAATCTGTTAACACCCAGCAAGTCCCTTCCCCTTGCCTAGTCTTCAGCATTGCAACTGGACTTAGGATGATGCTATTTGTGTAGAGCCCAAAGCATCTTACAAAGGCAGAAAAGGAGCAATTAACTTCTTCAGCACCATCTCCTCTGAACCCTGCATAGTAACTACCGCAGCTTCACGCAACAGCCAGCCTAAGAACTCGGGAAGACGGTTCCGCAAGCTGGAAGAGCACTAGTAGTTGTTAAAGTTGGCTCAGGGTGCCCTCCGGTGGCTTATTTTCTCCTGCCACATAACAGCCTCCGGCGAAGTCAAAAGCAAGGATGTTCCCAGGTCAGACGTCTAGAAACTGCGTTGCAAGCCGCTCGTGGCACAAACAGTATGCATTCTTTATACATACTGACAAAACGATCGCATCTCCTGTAAGTGATGGATTAGCTCCAGCACCCTTTCCATAGGACGGGAGCTCAGCACCCCTCAGGCACTTTACATTTCAGGATCACATCTGTTTCTTAGAATTAAACCCAGCCTACACAGCTGGCCAACCTCTTCCCTTGTACGCAGAACACTTCACCTTTTTGCAAAGCCACCAAATCCAGGCTACTTAAATCGCATCTCACTGCTGCCGGTCCGCACAAGGACAGAAGATCCCTGCCTGTTACCGACGACAGTTCAAAATCTTAGGATGCCGAAAGGCTTCCTTACTGCCTCCAGATACGCGCTCCTTGGTACTTCAAAACTAGGGCAGAGTGTGCTCAAACACACTAAACCCTCCTAGTTATTTCAAAGATGCATCTAAACCCTTACCTAATGAAGACGGGTGTATGGCCACTACGCAGCGCAAACTCAGTTTGAGTCCTTGGCTACTACTGCCATTTCCAAGGGAAAAAAGCGCAAGTTAGAGCGTATGTGTTTATTTTAGATTTCTGAAACTAGAGGACAGCGCTGCACCTGGTGTCCTGCAACATGTAATACCACAAGGCACTGGTCTGTGGTCCTGTCCTCTCCTCCTGCCACCACCGGTTCCTCCTAAAATATTAGATCACGCAACAGAATTGTGGCAACTTACTTTACCTGTGACTGTGCTCACATGGTGAACTAAATGCTTTCACCTGGTAAGACCACAACCTAACTATATATTAAAAAAAAAGGAATTAAAAAGATTGTTACTTACATCACTACAGAAATGTAGCAATTGCAAAAGCAAGCGTTCTGAACGCTGAAAAAACAGATGTTGCACATGGAGATCACTAGTGTTGTAGGATTAGCCATGACGCCATCATAAATCTGCCTCACGAAAATAGTTATTAGTTCACAAGAACTGCTATGCCTAAAACCCCCTTCTTCCCATCTTCTCCACCTATTCTGTTGTTTCTGTACCAGTAGCGAATTAAGTTGGATTTGTTTAAATACTTTAACTTTTCTGTTTCCAAGCAGTGCTTATTTCTGACTCTGTCCAAGATAAATCCCTTTTTCCCACACAGCGGTGACAGCTGGTCGCTCGGGAGCTTTCCTGTGTACAAACCAATACCTAATTTTCCTCTTGTTCTACAGCACGAGAACAACATCATTCACCGGGACTTGAAAGCGGAAAACGTCTTCTACACCAGTAACACCTGTGTGAAGGTGGGCGACTTTGGATTCAGCACAATAAGCAAAAGGGATGAAACTTTAAACACTTTCTGTGGCTCTCCTCCTTATGCCGCCCCCGAGCTCTTTCGAGATGAAAACTATGTTGGCATTTACGTAGACATCTGGGCACTGGGGATCCTGCTATACTTTATGACGACAGGTATCATGCCATTTCGGGCAGACACAGTGGCCAAACTGAAGAAGTGCATTCTGGAAGGGACCTACAGTTTGCCTTCCTGCCTCTCGGAAACTTGCCAGAAACTGATAAAAGGAGTGCTTCAGCCAGTACCAACCGAACGGTACTCCGTCAAACTTATCATGAACAGCGAGTGGATGCAGGGGATACAGTACCCCAAACCCTTACAGCCCTTTAAACTGGACCCGAAGTACTTGTCGGACATGAGTACGCTCAAGGAGGAAGAAATAGAAGTGAAAAACATTTTGGAAGATCTGGGGATCACAGAAGAGCACATTCAACATAACCGGGGCCGAGACGCCCGCAGCTCGGTAACAGGGGTCTACAGAATCGTTTTGCACAAAGTACAGAAGAAAAGGGCGCTCGAATGCGTCCCTATCATGTCCCATCCAGACCCCAAAGAGCAAGACTTGAGAAGAGGACTCGGTTCGTACAGCGGGATGAAGCACACATCCAAGCTGTGCTCGATTTTATAAATTGCACTGCGGGCTTTATATTTGGCACATGTAACTCACGGTTTTGTTCACTTTTCAGAAGTTATGGTGTTAGATTTTTTTTGTAATTTTTGAATAAACCGAAAATGCCTCATGGCCTGTGCATTTCTCGGGTCACCATGAAGCGCTCAGAGAGCTCTTCACGCACTCGTTTGTCCCTTGCTCCAGGGACACGGTATAGCCCGTGCAAGAACCCCCGTGAGCGACACGGGATCATTAGTGGAGGTGACCTTTTAGTGGAGATCAGGCTGTTGCATTTAACACACCTGGGGATTCTCAGTACAGGCCTGCAACGGCTACCTTGTTGAAAAGCTGTACCTCGGCCTGACACAACTTTACCACTGCCAACCGGGGCAGGTTTTGCAGAGAACTACATTTAAGCAGACAACTGCAGAGTCTTCTTTAAAACCTCTTCAGCAAATTAAACATGGTAAAATGTGTATCAGAGCTCTTTTTTTTTTTTTTTTAATTTTATTTAAAGAAACAGCAATGCTGTCGCCGGCCACAGTTTCTAACTTGTCACAATTCAGAAAGTCAGACTAGGGTACGCGCTTTAACCCTGCAAGCATGGTCGACATTCCTGGTGCACAACGGGCTGGGCCTACCATCTACCAACCTTCCATGACCTGCACAGTCTGGAACGGCCTGGACTCCACTTGCACTCAAATAAGGAAAGATTCAAGCACACTCCAACACTCGTGTAGCTTTACATTTTGGCGTCAGCCCTAAGTATCAGTAAACTGAATGCAACCAGTCACAAAATCCCCTTTGGTATCGAGCACTACAGGCTTGTACTAACTACTTCCACACTACTTCAACAACGAAGGCTGGCACACTGCTGAATTTGACATTGACCACTACCAACTTGAAAGCTGGATAGCCCGACAACTCCAATTGTTCTGAGCATCACAAAGATGTAGATACTCTGATTTTCAGCTTTAGTTGCTTATTTTATACTTGAGCCTTCAACACCACCAGGCAAATGGTGGAAAAGTGCTGTCCTTCTCTGAACAGGCACAGCTGACGTGCCTAAGCGAAGAGGTAGAGCCTGTATGATGTTAGTTAAGGCAAGTAAACTACTACAAGGTTTGGAGAAGTACAGCTGCTGCTTTCAAATTCAAGGGCAGGACGCCTTAGGTGTTACGGGGACTGATGAGATGATCAGTTGACTTAAAAAGGAATAATTAATATAAATGAGCAACAGAGTGACTCTGAGAAGCCACCCACGGGAAACTAGACTCAGTGAGGCTCGTAAGTACAAAGCAAAAGCCAATCCCTCTCCCATTTTTCTGAGGGGCATAAAACCATACCATCTTTCACAGGACAGTAATAAAGACTAACTGCATCCCTTAAGCTGGGAATTAAGTCCTCCACTACCAACAGTTTCTATATGAAAGCCTTTAAGCTATCTTGCAATGCAGCCCTGAAATAGTGGTTTTGCAGCAGCCTAAGCAACCCTTTCTTTCCACTTTTGTAATGGAATGATATCCAGAAGGTCCACACAGCTTGTGAACCCACAACTTCAGGTTTTCACAGGGCCAGTTTCCTCTTTCTTTCCTGTTAAAGAAAAAAAGAAATGCATCCTGAAAACCCAACAAGTCAGCACTATTCCAACAGGTTTCAAATATCTCAAACTTTATTTTAATAAAGGATCAGCCTCACAGCCTGTGAGGTCCCTGTGGGTAACTCTGTGCCAGTAGCTCACTCCTTGGCTTGTCCACTGCCAGCAATGGACTTTGTTCCATGGCAATTTGTTTTTCTGGTGCCAAGTTAAGTTTCACAAGGCCAACCTAAACCAAAATACTCGCAAACACTATCATCATGCATCATTGCTCCATCGTTTTCAGCAGAACACACAGATTAGTATTCATCAATTTATAACAAACAACTATTTTACCAAGGCTTGACTGTACAAATACAGCAAGTTATCAAATCCTAGTGAGTGACAGATTATACAAACACTTCATTACACACAAATTTGTAATTCAACAGACAAATCATTTTTGCTACTTTATATTAGGTAATGTAGCTTTGTAGAATTAGCAAAGAAATAAATTCAACAAAACTTCATTCTGTACATTAGCTCAATTTAAATATATATTACAAGCGTAAAAGGCTCATGTCATAGTTTATTTCCAATCTGGGTTTTAAAAATCTACCAGAATGGACTCCCCATTAGCACTGCATGTCTGTCACTTGAAACACTTGTGTGTTGGAAAAAAAAAAAAAACAAAAACAGAAGACCCCACTCCTACAACATTACCAATAGTGAGAAAGACTTCTAAGTACAAAGCCAAATCCAAAGTTAGAAACAGTCTTTCAGAAACGTATTATTTAAAGAATAGCGAGAGGCCAGAGCTCCAGACAAAGTGATCTTTCTCCCTTCCTTCATTTGCCAGTTAAAACAGCTCCATAATATCTGAGTATTATTTGAAAATTCTGCTGCCTTAGATATTTCTACTCAACAATCCTGAAAGGTGCCAAATCAGTTAACCCACTTCTTTAGGAGAAAAAATGTGCTGTCTCCCTCCTTTTTCCTCTTTCCTCCCCAGTGACTATGATCTGTAATACAGGTATAAAGCACGTAGTGCAGATGTTAGGAGGAATTACGTAGTAACCAACACAGTGGGTCACAGGGTTTCTTGGAAGTAAACCACCTGTCAGTCTAGCTGTTCTTGACCTAGTCATTTTGACAGGGGAGAGAGATTCTGTTCCAGCAATGAACGTTACTTGGCTCTATACCTTTCCCAAAGCAAGGGGGTGACGGGAGGTAGACTGGAAGAAGACAGGGAAGGTGATAAAGGGGAAGAGAAGTGGTGCAGTACTCAGAAGATTGACTGGTTACTGTCAAGGCACTGAGAACCCTAACACTAAAAGCTTGGACTATTTTTCCACACACTTGAGTACAAGCAGAAGTTAACAGTGTAAGTTTCAAGTCATTCTACATGGAAAGAGCAAGCAGAAGAGTCTTCTTTTTCTATGTACAAAGACTTTGTAACAGACTACAGTGACTACTCCGCAATTAAAAAAATTCAGACATGTTAAGGAAACCACACAGCCCCTAGCAAGTCCCTAAATCCCCAGTATATTCATGATTTTAGTGTTGTGAAAATACTATAAATGCCAGCACACCATATTATGACATATCTTTTCAAGGAGCTTCAACAGGTTTTCCGTGCTCCAGTGAAGTACTACTGTATGCCGAAACTTCAGCTCTACCGCAAATCTTTTTTTCCCCTCTCTCCCTACCCTCACACCTTGTTTCATTCCCCACCTCACAGAGGTATGTTAATGCTCCCCATTGGAAATGGCAACAGTAACGCCTTCAGATTCTGTTGTTGCAGGGATTCTTGGCACTTTCTTAGCAGGGCTTGGGATGTGCTAAGAAGAAGGGAAAAAAAACATTAAATACAGTTTCCTGGTTCAGACATTCATACTTCCTGGCTAGTCCAACTCTCAAACAACATTCACGCTACACTGGACGGCTTGGTCTTAAGTCAATCAAATTGGTCATGCTTCATGCAAACTGATTACGTGAAAAAAGCCAGTTTGTTCTCGTTTCATTCTTGCACAGTTTCATTCTTGTTATGATGAAAGGTACTTTTTAAAATCCCACGTTCAATGTTTCACTGCTGGCTTGTGTGTTACATAAGTTAACAGCGTATTTAATGTCACTTGTTAAACCACTTCCTCTTTTAACGTACATGCACATGCTAAGACAAACACGTACACTGTTCCATCATTTATATCAAACTTTAAAAGAGCGCTGAGTGTTCACCTCATGAACAATGCCTGGGTGGACAACTTCAACTCCCGCCTCCAGAGGTCCACCACCCATGAGCGGGCGCCGCGCGTAAGTTCTCCTGTGTTTCTCATCCACGCGCACAAGGTACCACGTTCCCTCAAAGAGATCTTCTACCGAACACTGCGGAATATAGTTGGCTGTAAAAAACAAGCCAGTGGCATGCTGTTAGCTGGGTCCTGGGTGGAGTTTTACACAACAAAGGCCTTTACCATTTGGACGCAGTAAGACAGAAAAAACAAGTCTGCCTTTTCATTTCAGCCACGCTGGGACAATGAACGTGAGCTACTGAGAAGCAGAAAGGGTTGGCTTCTTCTACACCTCAGTCATTTAAAGTCAGCTGAATTAAGTGATGAGCATTTTACTGTAAGGCCAGGGATGATTTACACTTAAGTTCTTACCCAAATGATGTGTTTCCTGTCTAATCTTCATGTTCTCAGCAAAGACTTCAGGTGCAATACATTTTCTTGAGTCAAGCCTTGTTTTGAGATCAGAAAGGCTGGCAGTTATTTTGTCCAGTGCAGAACCTACAATATAAAGCCATCATGTAAGGCAGCACCCCTGCTGAGGACTGCATGCTAGCACGCTAACATTTCAAGCCCGTTCAAAATATTTTGCATTACAGAAGCTAAACTACTAGTCATTTGAAAATACTCCCAATTACTCAAAATGTCAACAGAGTTGGAGGAATATTATTTGTTTGGCCAAGGAGACACTTGAACATTCCCTGGAACATGTCAGTTTAGCACTACTATCATGAGGCACGGCTCCACAGGTTTATTTAAGCTGGTGGGGAGCACAACAAGGCATTTAGAGGTCAGCTGCGCAAGGGTGTTAATGAACATCACTTCCTCCCACTCACCAGGAGTGGCGTCCTGTGTAACTCGGATCGAATACAGAGTAGCAGCAAAACCAGAGCCATATGAGAACACGCTGATTCTCTGCCCCGCCAGCTGCTCTGGGGCGTACCTGCAAATCAAGAAACAGTTGTTTAAAGTGCGAATTAAGCCAAGGTGCCAGTTTTAAACAACTGGAAGGTGCAGCAAGCTTGGAAAAAGCAGTCGGCAAACGTGCTGTCTACAACACACATTTAGCATGCTGCGTGCTTAAATTATGACTTTTAAAAGCACAGTTTCAAACATGGCTGTTACATGGTGAGTTCCAAAGCTGCCTAAGCAAAACAGAGCAAAGAAATGCCCAGAATACGGTTATCTAGAAGGCAGTTTTCATTCTTAAGCGACCTAAAGCCTAGGATGAACTACCACATCTTAGAAGCCAGTCAGAAATAAAGCAAAAATTACTCAAGAGGAACGGTTTCATTTAAACTTAACATGATTTTGTAGAAGTTTGTCATTGCAAAAACAAAAAAGTTCAATACTAATTTGGCTTTGATTACTATAGTGAAACCGAGAAAGCAATCTGGTTGTCTTTTCCACTGCAGTGGCCTTTTCAGGGGGCAGGGGGTGGCAGGGAAAAAGGGCTAGGCTGGGAAGAGACACCACCTTACAAATAAGATCCTACTCTGGAAGGCCGAAAGCAGCTGTTTTAGATCAGCTTCTGACAGAAACTTTGACGCTGCCTGTCACACTTCATCTGATTGTGTGTGCAGAAGAGTTTTAACTTCAGCCTTTCTGCTTAAGGCAATCTAACAGGAGACGGTTTGCTAGATGGTGCTTTCACGAAAGGCTTTTCTGAAACAAAAACCTTTAATGACCTTACACATAAAAAGCTATGACTTTTTTCCAATTTCATGCTTACTGGGCAAGAAGAGAGGCAAGGCAACCATAGACCGAAGGGGTATACATATTTCCATTCTGATTGGATACAAGTAACGAAGCTTTGGTTTTCTCATTGAAGAGCTCTGCACTAGCTTTCATAAAAGCTTTTTCCACATCTCTGTCAAAATACGTATCTTCAAGTTTCACATCCCTATTAAAAAAAAGACAAAACAGTTACTAAGATAGCAGAAAGTAACGACACACCTTGGATGTGTAACAAATTAAGATTGGGTGAATATGGAAGACAGCAGCCATTCTCACCTGAAAGCTTCCAGACCACTGAAAACACCATTTGCTGTTTCTGGGTTCTGGTCACTGAGAAAGTCATTCAGCAAGAGTCTAGCCACGGACTTCTGCACCAGTTTACAGTAGGGAGAATGAAAGATCATGAATCCAAAGTCATTCAAGGTGAAACGCCTGTCTGTCCCCTCTGGAAGTGACAGAAATGTTGTGTTACAACTTACGCTTAGTACTCACTTCAGCTATGAAAATAAGACAGAGGGTGGCAGGATACCAGTCATCGTAACATGTCAGCATACAGGAGACCACCGTAAGACTAACTGTAGCTTGCAAGACCATTTACAATGCTGCTGCTACTTCTACTTAAAAATGCGTTTCTTACCGATCTTTTGCGCCAAACTAACAACATTTGCACTTCTAGAAGAAAAAACTAAGCTTAACAGAATCTCCTTTCCTCTACCCAACATTCTGATATAATTACTTTGTTTAACTATCAAATTTTCATACCTATGCTTCTTAGTGAGTGAAGCAATTACTAAACACATGGGGGAAAAAAAAAAAAAAAATTATGGTTACATAACTTCTAAATATTAAGCTCAGTATCTTCAGAGCCTGGGTAGAGTGGGTAATAGCACACTTTTAAGCAAGGTATTATATTTAACACTAACAACAGCCTGTAGAGACTACTGCTATCAGGTACTCAGCCATACCAGAACTGACATAAGACAATTCTTAGGGTAGAAAGCAAAAGTTTCCACTAACTCACGAGGAAAGGGACCCATACACTAGTCTTTAGATTGGATGCTAAAACTTGGAAATACACTGTCTGTGTAGTTACACATTCCAGCATTCGCCAGGTTTGGCATATCGTCAGGTAAGGCTACGTACCCTTTTGCCACTGGGCGTGGATTTTGTTGCGGTAGACGGTGTAGCAGCGATCTAACGCACTGAGGTAGCACTGTATAGATAGTTTGCCATCAACTACAGGATATTCAGAGACCATATCTGGCTTATAGAAGTCATACGCATGCTGCATGTGGGTTCCACGCAACCCTGTTGGGCAGAAATCGGTAGGAGTTGAAAGTTACTTTGTTCAGCCGCTTGGAGTCAATTAAAACACAGCACTTCACACGTATGGAGAAACAGGCAATATTCAGCCCCAGTCAAGCAGGTTTTCGTAGCACTTCAGGCCCCTTAAGGTAACGTTTCACACACTTCTCAACTGCATGTTAAACGTGGTAGGACTGAGCGTGACAAACACAAGAAACAAATCATTGTCATCATTTTGACTTGGAAGCAGAGAGCTGAGTTAGTCAGTCCTGTCAGTTTTACTGGAAAATCCCCAAGGAAATAAACAGATAGAAGCATCTCTAGTTGTTCCTTGCTGCCTTCTACACCAGGGCTTGGCCAAGTTAGCCCAGAGCAAGAGGATACAAAGTACCATTTCTGGCATTAGTGGGAGTTAATCCAGCCCTCCAGCAATCCAGAAAAAAAAAAACACAGGGGGCAGGCTTTAGCAGAGATCCAGTTATCTGGCTGAAGGGTGTTTGTTTTCTCATAGGACTAACCTCTCTCAAAAATTAACGGAGCATTTGGACCAACTAGCATGGCAACAGCACCAGCTCCACCTGTTGGCCTGGCGTTTCCCGTGGCATACACCGCTATGTCTCCAGCAACAACAAGTGCGTAGCGTCCTGTGAAAAACACACAGAAATAACCATGAGAAACGGGCAAGAATCTAGCACATTTTAATTCCCATTAGCAGTTTTTAGACTTTGGTTACAGAGATGACCCCAAGGTTGAAGGGCTCTTTGACCCTGACTTCTCCCCCACATTTCAATTTCCTGTCAGCCAGCAAAATTTACAGGGCAAGGCCAGCGACTGTTAGCCATGTTGTTATTTTCTGCACTGTGGTTGAACTAGTGGCAAATGGCCAGGGCATTTAAAAAGACTTCTGAAGAGAAGTTTACCCTCTGGGTTTTATATGGTTAAACGTGAACGCTGTCATTGTAAGGCAGACTACTCAAAACCAGAGGATGACATAAATTTTCCAGAAAATTCCCTGAACTTACCATCCCAAGAACTGGACTCAACCCAGTTAACAGCATTAAAAAGAGCAGCGGTGCCTCCATAGCATGCATTGGTGGTGTCGATTCCTTCTACATCTGTGTTACCAGATTCTTCGAAGAGCTGCATCAGGACAGTCTTTACAGATTTCGATTTATCAATTATTGTCTCGGTTCCCACTTCTAGTCTCCCGATACAATCATAGGAAAGGCTGTTCCTCTCCATGAGCTTCTGTACCACAGTCAAGCAGAGGGAATTGATATCCTCCCGGTCGGAGCAGAACCCCATCTTTGACTGGCCCAGCCCAATGGTGTATTTCCCAGCATCCACACCATCATACTTCTCCAGCTCTGTCTGGTCAACATACTGAGAGGGAAAATATATCTCCAGTGCAACAATCCCCACATCTTTGGGCCAAACGGATTCAGCATTCACTGGAAGAGACCCAGGCATCGTGGCAGATCTTTAAGAAAAAAAAGTAAACCACAAAACCAGATGATTTATTCACATCCATTTTGAGAGACCTACTTTCACTTTCTGCAGGTTTACTGAAAAAGTTAAATTTCAGGTATCCTACGAGGTCATTTGCAAAAGACAAGCCTTTACTTCAGGGCAGACTTTGGGCTGAACTTGCTATAAACATCATTAGAAGTTCTGTAACATTTTTTATTAAGCAGTACTTTTAAGTGAAAATCCTGATTTCAGCCCTGGAGATGAACAGATGTTGGTTAAGCCCAAGTTATACCTCTGAAGCAAAATACACGCTTTGTAAGTGTTTGAGAATTAGTCTTGATGTTCATTATTCTACTTTTGCTTATATGCAAAGTCTCAATTTTACACAACCAAGCTAGAAACATCGGGTTTAAAAAAAAAAAAAAAAAGTTGCTAGTTGAGAACTGAAGTCTAAAAATTTATCCTTACCAGGAAATCTCTGCCTTAAAACGGGTCAGGACATTTCAAAGTAAATTTTATTTTTAAACTAAGTGGCCTAAGTCACTCCATTTTGTTTACAGTCGCAACAAAGAGAGCAGAGATATTTTTGGGGTGGCGCTTTGGGATTTTTATATTTTTTTTGTTGCGTTTTTTTTTGTTTGTTTAAGTATACTCTGTTTTGCCATTCCAGAACACTGGAACTCCCAACACCAGGCCTGGAAGAATATTTCAAGGGTAGAGATGAACACACAGCAATTCTCCCTGACTGACCAAGTTTTCTTATTTTAACCCCGTAACTTTACTGTCACTGCACGCTAGGACGTACTACATCCTATTATTTCAACCCTATCCCAGCTGCCCAGACAGGCACCATCTTCCTGCACTTGTCCCCTTTGTGCCCAGCTGCAAGTACAGGCACACTGACCTTACCCAGCTCCTTCCATAAAAACACGATGAGCCGTACACAGGAATACAGCCTTTCTCCGCAGGAATGATGACTTTACAGGCTGCATACTACGGCAAGCGTTAGGAGAACATTCCAAGGGCTTTCTGCTGCACGCACAGCCTTATGCCAGGGCGCAGGGCTCGACACCCACTTCGACTGCCCCCAACGAAGTTTCCACCACGCCTACGTGTGCCTAAAGCAAACTATTTATTTTTTAGGTATTTCTCTTGTCGCCTTTATTCATATTAAAACGTGAAAATGGGAAAAAAGACCATTTACAGCTGCTTACTGACGCCCCGCTGAAGGGCCGCACAGCGCACTGCCACGATTTTAAGAAAAACCACCGATTTCGCCTTGTTTGTGTACCCTGCCGCCAGCTCACGCTCTCGTGTCCGCTCCCCCACGCCCCGCGGCCGACCGGGACCTCCTCTCCCCCAAACCACAGCGGAACGAAGCCGCTCACCTCCGCCGCCCCGCTCCGCTCCCCCCCGCCGAGCCGGCCGCGCTGAGGGCGCCGGGCGCCCCTCTCCCCGCCCCCAACGCCTTCAAGGTTACCCACGACCCGGCCGAGGAGACCGCGAGGAGCCGCCGCGGTGGCGTGGAGACGTCATTGCCCGTCCCACCCGCAGCGTGGGCCCACCACGGCACGGCACCCGAACACCCTCACACACACACCCCCACCCCCCCCCCCCCCCCACCGACTGCGGCCCCGGCCTTTACACGTTGCGGAATCCCATCGCCGGCTCCCGGCGCGGTGGACCGCGCCTGCGCGCTGCGCCGTCCGGATCGGGAAGGCGGGCGGCGCGCAGGCGCGGTGAGCTCGCTCCGCCCCTCCCGCCGTGGTGGGTGGGGGGGTGCGGGCAGGGTCGGGCAGGGCGGGCGCGGCTCCCGGCCTTGGCCGCACCTACCCGGGGCGTCGCTTCAAGGCGATGATGACGCTGTTGGCGTCACCGCCTTGCAGGATAAAAGCCAGCAGCCCCCAAATTCCCATACTTTTGAGGGTTTTTTTGGCTGTGGTTGGTTGGTTGGTTTGCAACGCCCGGGCGCAGGCTGCCCCATCCTGGTGCCACCTCAACTTCTGTTTGCGGTTTGTTCCTAAAGATTTCCGAAACCCTGCAAGTTTTACTTCAGCCACAGCCAGGGAAGGGAGTAGAACACTCTAGAGACTCCCTGGGTGTTCCGGGGGGCAAGGTATGTGCCCTCGGGGCGGCACACCTCTCATACATCAGAAACAGAGCAGTGCTGGGGTCCAAAATCTGCTCCAAGAGCTGCGTTTTACCCCAGATCCGCGCAGACGCTGCAGGGGAACAAGAGGATGCCTTCTGGCTCCCCACAGGAATGCAGGCACACCACTGACAGTGAGGCGCCAAGGTACCAGCGGGGAAAAGGACCTGCGGTCCAAGTCTCTTTCAGGCACAAAACACCTCATTTTCTTCATAAGGGGAGAAAAAATAGAAATATAGAGCACTGCTGGCTCAGCAGAGTGTCTGGTAGCCAGTTTGTGTGCCAAGGGGTTTGGGGGGGGTGTGCACTAGAAGGGTGGCTTCTGTAAGAAGCTGGTGGAAGCCTCGCCCGTGTCCCACAGAGCCAAGGCCACCGCTGGCCAAGGCTGAGCCCATCAGGGACAGCTGTAACACCTCTGTGGGTACATGATTAAGAAGTGGAGGGGGAAAAGGGATGAGATTTTTGCAGCAGAGAGCAAGCACAAGATGTGAAAGAACTCTGCAGACCCCAAGGTCACTGGAGAAGGAGGGGGAGGAGGTGCTCCAGGCGCCAGAGCAGACATTTCCAGGCAGCCCGTGGTGCAGCCCATGGTGAGGCTGGCTGTGCCCCTGCAGCCATGGAGGGTCACGGGGGAGCAGAGACCCACCTGCAGCCTGGGGAGGACCCCACACTGGAGCAGGGGGATGCCCAAATGAGCCTGTGACCCTGTGGAAACCCATGCTGGAGCAGGCTCCTGGCAGGAGCTGTGGCCCCATGGAGAGAGGAGCCCAGGCTGGAGCAGGTTTGCTGGTGGGACCTGTGGCCCCACGGGAAGCCCAGGCTGGAGCAGGCTGCTCCTGAAGGACTGCATCCCATGGGAGGGACACATGCTGGGGCAGTGCCTGAGGAACTGCAACCTGTGGGAAGGACTCATGTTGGAGTTCATGGAGGACAGTCTCCCGTGGGAGGGACCCCACACTGGAGCAGAGGCAGAGTGAGGATCCTCCCCTGAGGAGGAAGGAGTGTCAGAGACACCATGTGATGGACTAACCACAACCCCCATTCCCCATCCCTTTGGACCACTGGTGGTGAGAGAAGCAGGGGTTAATTTGAACACCGGAAAAAGGGAGGGGTATAGGGAAGGTGTTTTAAGATCTGGATTTAGTTCTCTTTTACTCCAATTTGGATGAATTAAATATTTTTTTCCCCCACATCAAGTCTGTTTGCCCGTGATAGTAATTGCTGAATGATCTCTCCCCGTCCTTATCTTAACCCATGAACTTTTCATTGCATTTCCTCTCTTCTAAGCTGGGCTTTGGTGGGCACCTGGCCTCTAGCCAAGGTCAACCCACCACAGAGGGCAAGCCTTGCACCCAGATCAGAGCCTTTTTCTGTTCCAAGAGCCCAAAAGCTGAAAGTTGAGGTTGCAAAGCCTCTTAGAGGCTTAATTTTATTTAAGTTACACACCAAAAGACAATAAATGCAGCACATAATGGATTTGACCTGTAATAGCCATAGAACAAGTGGTTTTTAGCTGGATGGTGAATTAAGAAACTCAGTATGCCAAAAGGACTTGCCTTATTGACGAGGGCTGTGGAAAATACTCCTTTGTGCTTGCTCCTTACAGAACTTTTGAGATCAAAATTGGCATTTAACGCACATCACTTGCTGCAGATCTCATCAGAAAGCCTCCTACAGAAGACAAGTAAAGGGAGGCTTTCTCTATTGTGTTCTCACAGCTCACCAAATGTACCTAACATAGCGGCAGTCAGGGTTCACGGGCTTTACCGCCATGAAGAACACTGCTTTGTAAGCTTGTCCTGATCGCTGAAGAAAATGGGGCATATAACATCTCTAGTCAGTCAGTCATTACAGGAAAAAAAATTGTTTACTTGATGTAAAACAAACAGCCTTTTGTCCTCCCAGTCAAATGGCCAACACCCCACCATTGAGTTTTTACTGAAAATGAAAGCCTTCTCAAGAGTATGATTTCTTTTAAAAGACTGAGAACTCCACATGCTTTCCTATAAAGTGGGAAATCTGCTTTGTCTTGTGTCCCCTTAGGGCTGTGTCATGAGCAGCACAACAGAGCCACCACTTTCTGCTGGTGTCGCCAGGCATACGTTCTCCCACAACTGTTGGCTTTCATCGCCTTTCTTAATAACTTGAGAATGTTCCATCAACAATTTGACTTTATTAATTCCTGCTTAAGTTTTTAGTTCATACAGAACACTTGCCTGAAAGTTTGAAAATAAGCCTGTTTGTGACAAGCAACACATCTGGTGACCCCCTTTGGCGCTTTACCTCTGGTGGGCTCAGAGAACGGGCACTGCTGATGACAGCGGAGCCACGTCAGGCTGTTTTTCAGATGTTCAACTGTGATGATCTGGCAGCTTCAGCTATGACATCATCTAGTTATCCCCGCAGAAGCTGTACGGTTTACAGGTACCAAGCGCATGCAAGACGTTCGCCACGCCACGAGAGGCCACTGCCCCTGCCGGGGCTCACCACGGCAGGAGCCATGCGCGAACGTGGCATCCCCGCATCCCGCTCACCTCAGAGCCGACGGGATGGACCACTTGGGAAACTGGCAAAACGAGTGGAAAACCGGACCAGACCGCTGAGGCGGCACCTGGAATTCATTCGTGAGGACCCACCCGCAGTGCCGCCCCCGCGGGGGTGCCAGGCTCCTTCCCTCCGGGTGACCCCCGGCCACATCCGACCCCGGGACCCCATAAGCAACACGGGTGGGGCGCCAGGATGTCCCCACCCGTGCCACAAACAGTACCGCCAAAGAAGGCGACGGCCTTCCCGGGAGGGAGCACCCGGCGGCCTTTGCCTTGCACCATGGTGGGGTGGCGTGAGCCGGGGGCACGCCCGCCCCGGCTCCTCTGTCGCGACACGGAGAGGCGATTAAGGGATGCGCCGAGGGCACCGCCTCTGCCAGGTTTCTTTGTGGCCCCCGGAGGGCAGAGCCACCGCCCACCACAGCTCACCCCGCAGGGCTGTTTCCCCCGGGGGCAGCACCCGGGGCCCTGGCACCGGGGATCGCGGCTCTCTGGGGAGGCGCCTGGCCTGGCCGGCTGCCCCGGGCGGGGAGCGCCGCACGCCGCGATGCTCCATCCTGCTCCGGGCAGTGCCCGGCGCGCCGTGCGGGCTCGCACCTACGTCAAGACACCCGGACGCGCCTCTTTTGTGCTTTTTCTTCCTTTTTTGCCTCTTTTTTAAATTTTCTTCCCACACCCACACCCCCCGCCTTGCCGCACTGCAGGCGCTGATTAACACGCGCCTGCATCCGCTGAGAACACCTCTCCCACCTCCGCCGCCCCATCCCTAAGCCCCGCCGCCACACGCGTGCTGCCCCCCCCCACGCGTGCTCCAAGCCCCCCGCCACGGCTGAGGGGACAGGCAGGGGCCGTCGCCCGGCGCTGAGACGGCGGCGAACGCCGTCCAGCCCAGGGGCCTCCGGGTGCCCTCACCTGTCGGAGGCGATGGCTCCCGGTGTCGCTTTGCCGCTCCGCACCTTCACCCGTTGGCACGCACAGGGGAAAACACGGGGTGCCGGCGTGAGGCTCCTTTAAACAGCCCCGCCGCCCGGGCTCCGGCCGGCGCCCTGAGCGGCAGCTCCCCCCGCCAATCACAACCGCCACCGCCCAGGCCCCGCCCGCCGGCCGGCCCGCAGCTGGCGGAGAAGGCGGGGGGAATGGTGTGAGAAAGTGACGCGGCGTGGCCAGAGGGCAGCGCGCCAATGAGGACGCGGCAGAGGCGCCGGGCGCTCAATGGGAGCCGAGCGCAGCGCGGGGGCAGCCAATGGGAGCGCGCTGCCGACCGCGGGTGAGAGTAGGACGGCTGCCGGCCCCGGCGAGGCGAGGAGGCGGTTGCCCCGCAACGGGAGCGAGGCCCGCCCGACCTCGGCGAGCGCCGCCCGGCCTGTTGCCGCCGCCCAGACCTGGGGGTCCCAGCAGCGCCACGGATGAGGGGCCGGGAGGCCGCAGACACGGGACTGTTGGGGGCGGCAAGGCCGTGAGGCTCATGCCGGGGCGGGCAGGGGTCTGCGGGAGGCCGTAGCACAGGTAACTCGCTTCAGGATGCGGAGCCCCGCGCCCTGGGCCTGTGGCATCTCCCTTGCCCCTGACACATACCATCAGCCCGTCTTGGCAGGCCAAGACGAGGCCCTCAGCACGTGCACAGGGGCTCGGTGGTGCAGGGGCGAAACTGCTTCTCAGCGGATGTGATGTCCTGTCCTGTCCTGTCCTGTCCTGTCCTGTCCTGTCCTGTCCTGTCCTGCCATAACAGTCTCTTGTTAAATCCACAGTGTGCCAAGCCGTATCTGATGGTGTTATTGTTGCTTGGCAAACGGACAAACAGCCAATGTGTGGGTTTCACATGCCAACTTCCATAGCCAATATGTCCCATGATTATTTTATATCTATATATCTCCAGCTAATCCATCGCTGCGCAGGTTCCTGAGCATCCCCAGAGGGGTCCTCCCTGACAGTACTGGGAGTGTAAATCTTTGTTGCAGGTGAGAAACTGCTTGATAAAAATCACACACCAATTTTAAAGCCTGGATAATGGCGCTGTAAAACACTGCTCAAGTCAAAGAAATGTACTCCCTTAGCAGCTGGTGTCAAGTTCTGTGAGATTTGAATGCTACAGCTAGCAGCAGTCACCACCTTGCTCACCTCACACGGCATCGTTGAAACCATGTTATTTTCACCATCTCAGGGGCAGTTAAAAATAATGCAAAAGAGAGGGAAGAGCTGTTACTGAAAGTGTTAACTCCTGTTGTGTTTGTTCAATGTGTTTTGAACTTGTAACCGTCCTGCTCTCATCATGTAAAATAAATTTCTCGTATAACTCTTTGTAGTGCAAGGATTGAGAAATGCTGCTGAGAAATTGAGAAGTTTTGTGTGCACGTGTTACACTGCAGCCTTCTGATAAGCTTATGCCAGTCGGTGTACGAGCCAGTGCCATTTGTAATTCTGAAAAAACATGTTGACAAAATGCAAACTCAGTAGGCCATGGCGTAGTTACATCATGTAAACACACTGTTATCTTCTGTGCCTATGTACCAAAAGGACTTATTGTTAGAAAAGTTGAACTTCTGCTCTGGGAATCTAAAATTTTAATGCCTTCTTTTCCCTTCCTACCATCCCCAAAAAAAAAATTCTCCCCAAAAAACTCCACAACCAAAACCAGAACTATGTCCTTGTTCTAGACTTAAACTGGGTTCCTAACACCAGCCTGTCATTATATGCTTTGGTGGCACAATGTTTCCTGACATGGGGGTACTTCGGCTGTTCTGTCTTAGAGAAGGACGGATGCTCAGAAGGATAGGAAGCAGCCCGTTTGCAGGAGCTCGTGTTAGGGCTGCTAGTGCGCCCTGAGACCCTGCAGCACTCTCCCCGCTCCCTGGGGGCTCAGCTGCCTCTGTGTCAGGCCAGCTCCGGTACAACACGCTCATGTAGCCTGGGATGGGGTTGCAGTGAAAAGAGCCGTGTGAGGAGGAGCTGTGAGGAGCTGCCTGAGTGTCCTCTTCCCCTTCACTTAGGAGCTGTGGTCAAACTTGGGCCCTGGCCTGAGCGGTACCACGGGTGTGCCTGTGCCTGGCTGTGTCCCTTGCTGATCCTGTCCCACTGACTTGTCCACAAACCCGGACTCTTGGCTGACCCTGTTTGCTGTCACTGGCCTTGTTCTGCTTGTCTGTTTGGGCACTGTTGAGAGCGTGCCCTTGTTGGCGAGGTCGCTGCCCTGCCTGCCTTGTTGTCACATTCAGCTCCTGGTTCGCCTGCCCTTGGTGCTCCCTGGCAACTTAAATCTGCTCCCCTGTACTTACGTAGGGGTGGGTTTTTTTCTGATAAATGTCATGTTTGCTTTCAAAATGGTAAAGGCAGAATTAGTTTTTGCAGTTGTTTTCTGGTGTGTAGTCATCAAGAAATGCAGGTGGAAATAGCAGTCTTCTTCTCTTTATTACATCTTCACAGATCAGATCAAAAAAAGGTGCCAAAATCATTAAGCTTGGGGAGATGATCCATGCTACTGCTTTCTGTTCCATGGTCCATGGTACAAGATGATGAATGACAACCCACAGTCTTTGTGTGTTGTAGAAGATAGTATAACATAGATATGCATGAAATCGTGGATATTAATTTAAAATATTTGGGAAAAAATACCAAACCCCACCAAATTAACCACCTATAGTCAATTCAGTTACAACCGTGTTTTCCTATTGTGCCAGTGCTGAAGCGCGTTTAAAGGTTACACCCTGTGGGTGACAGAGGAAAGCTAAAATGTAAAATGTGACAGATTGTTGCTGGATTTTCAGAATTTTAAAACTGGGGTTAAGGACACAATGCAGTCCCAGTTTTTTAATAATTATCTGAAAAATTCAGAGACCTGGTATCTACGCTGATAAAAGCAGTGTGTTTGTCTCCCCAGGATCTTTCTGGATCCAGATGCTAATTTAAATTTACATCAAGTCCAGATTTCCTACTCTTGCAGACTAGTTTGATGACTAATTCTTTGTAAAGATAAAAACTAGTACTTCTTCCTATTAATCAGTAAAATTTATTTTATAACTTTTGTCAGTAGCATTATTTGTATTCAGCTTTGTAAGGCTCCTATCTGCTTTTCCTGTCACTGAGTGTATTGCAAGCGAATGCTTACAAAAAAATTACTATTATTTCTTCACAAGAAAGGATCTGCCTGTACTGCTATTGCGATAGGCTGCAATTGCTTCATATGAATTTATCGGAAAGATTGCAGTAGTAACATTGAAGGTGTTGGTGAATCTTGTTCCAAAATTCTTAGGTAATTAATTATAGTCCTCCAACCAAATCACACTCCAGGCATGTGATTGCCACTACTTCCAGCCAAGCTTGTGAGAATGCAGGTCATTTTCCTTTCATGGCTCTAGAGTTTAACCAATTCCCCCAGTGAGATTTTCAATTGAGACCGTATTCGGTAATTTGCACTAATGTCGACAGGAATGCTGCACCTCATCACCCTAGAACTGGAAACCTGAGAAAGGAGACGTCTGCTTAATAAAGATAGTATTGCCAAAGAAACTCAGCATAACTCGGAATAACCTTGGAGCAGAAACATGCTCAGATGCTGCTGGGGAGAGGACACACTCCTCTTTCTCCGTTAACATCCAGTCTGTTTTGATAAAAGCAGAGTTTGAATTTGAGCCGCTCTCACCATTTTTCAGGTGTGTAGGAGTGGGTGGGATCTCCTAATCCAGTAGTGTTTAGAAAGAAACCTGTTTGCTGTCCAATGACTCACCTTTACTTCTGTTTTTAAGCCAGTGTATCAAATTCAGGGCACTGGTTTTGTCTCAGTAGACCTAACAGGTTCTTTGCTTCTGTTTAGTAATTCTTAAGCAATTTTGTGACCTTTTTTTTTTTTATCTAAAGCCTCCATGAGACATAGGGACTGTCACATTAAGTTAAGTTGATAACTCTTAAAATAAATGAAGCAGCCAGCTGATTAAAGTTGCTTCTTAAAACCACCAAAGAGTGAATTTATTGTAATTTTCAAGAATATTAATTACAGCCCTAATTTGAATTGAATTCAATGGGAGCTACACTTCTAAGCCACTAAAATACTCTACTGGGTTTTTCAGATGCAGCCAACTACATCTTTAGGCGTCTAAATCCATTGAAAATAGAGCTTTAGCCATCAGTTTCAGCGAAAAGAGAGTCATGTGCCATAATAATCTCTTCCACAAAACAAGATGTTGAGATGACCTTACTGAAAAAAATATTGATTTTATTTTGTTGCCAAGTACAATATAGCAAAGGTCAAAAATAATGCTCAGGTACAGAGAGCGTGAGGTCACCCGAGTGAAGGTTTGGAAACTGGAAGGTTTTTCTTTCACGTGTTTGCATGTGAGGGTTCAGGGATAAATGAAACTGTACCAAACAGCAGATCTTCCAGGTTCCGGTTTGATACTTCATATACCAGTGTCAGGGAAAACAGCTTTTTAGACTGAGTGACTAGTAGAAGTTATTTCTAATTCAGTTACCAAAAGAATGAACAGGAACCCAAACTTCAAACACAGTTGGCAGCTGGGAGAGGACTTCTGTCACCTCACAATCTCTCAGTTTGATCTGCTGAATCCAAGAGAACCTGATAGGAGATAACACACACCCTGACGAACTGGGAGTTGTAAACAAAACCATCAAAGCCTGTCTTCTGAAGTAGGTCCAGTAAATGCAAATATTTCAATAGCGTTTGAGTTGCAGATGTGGCCAGGTCTTAAAATATTTGTGATGTTGTAACAATTCCAGTTATTAAAAGCTATAAAAATGCATTTAGATCACACGTTGCTGCTTTTATACAGCTTGCGTAAGAGGAGGAACTTCGGCAATGTTATAATTCCAAGTATGGATCAGTAATTGTTGAACAGATAAGAACCTAAGATATGCAGGCCAGGAAAGCTGTCAGTACACAAGGAGCACACCACGAGGAAGCAGATACTGCTTGCCAAACTGGAGAGAGAACCACAGCTGCGCTGCTGTCCTACACCCCGCAGAGGACAGGCCTGCGAGCCAGGCCCGTGTGGAGCTTCCCAGCAGCCCATGCCTAAACCGGCAGGGACTTCCGTAACAGGCCATGTATCCACGAGTTCCCACTCTTGATGGCTGCTGTGGTCTCATCTACAGCCTTGGTTTCGCTTTTTCCTGTCTGTACTGTCAGCTTGACTTCGCTCCCTTCTCCCTTCAACCTCCCAAGCTTTCCTGAGTTGCCTTTACCAAGTCGCAGTATGTAACGATGCTGTAAGTGAACAGCCAGGTGGCTCAGGGGGGCGTCAGACCTGCCTGCCTCAGCCTGGAAAGCCGCTCTAATCCTGTGAATTGCTGAGTGTCTCTGATGGAAAAGACGTGGAAATTAGGGTACACTCTACACACTCAAAGGGCCACTGGTTGCATTCATGGAAAAGCTGTGAGGAGCTGAGATGTCGTCATAAGCCCACCTAGAAATATGTGACTCAAGGGGGAAGTGTGAATCTGGAATCCAGAGCAGAACATAAGAAAAACAAGTAGAACTGACAGAAAGAGTAAGATACTGATACCGTAGTGTAATACATTTCAGCAGTTCAGTGTTCCTGGTGCTCTGCTGACCTGGGCCCAGGAGGAGTGTGTTCTGCCTAGTGCCCATCTGCTGCATCTGCGTGGTGTCCAGGCACTGCAGCATCAGGGTGCAAATGAAATGTTGGAAAGCCTGTGCCGTTTCAGCTGGCCCCAGCCAGGGTCGCATCCTCTGCCTCTCCAGCACGCCGCAGGCGGCATTCGGGAGGAAGAGCTGTGCATGTTCAGAGTCAGAGGCGGCAACCCCAGCCACTGCTCCTGGCAGAAGGCTTCCCACGTGCCATTTCAGCAGGCAGAGGATGGAGCTATGCCAATGGACATAACACATGCATGTACACAACATTCCCTAGGAACTGAAAGAAGAGTTAGATGTGCCTCATCCCTGTTAGGAGGCTGTTGGCTCATCAGAGAAGATAATTATGTTTCTTGGTTTTGTTTATCTGTTTTGGAAGGAGTCAGTTTCTTTCATCAGATACACATCGGTGGGAGCATGCTACCTGTTCTCTAGCGACCTTGCTACAGATGTTCCTCTTTGGTTTATTTAGGGCACCTACCAGCAGCTGCTTCTGTCTACTGTCATCTGCTTTCTCCCAGCACTGCAGTGTGCAGTTACACACAGTAATCCCGAAACAAATACAAGACACAACTCTGAGGACCTGATTTAAGTAAAATGCAGTGAATGAAAACAAACAGTAATTATTAGGGGAAGAGGAGGAAGAACAGAATTATGCTGCTATATCAAGTATTTTTGGCTCACTAGGTAAATATTTTAAGTATGCATTCTATGACACTTTCCCTTTTCAAGACCTCTCTTTCCCTCATTTGCTGCTTTCCACTTAAGCATCTCTGAGGAAAAGTGCCTTTGACTGAGACGGCTTTGTTGAAATAGTAGCTTGCAGATTCCAAGAAAGGAGGAAGGGAATTGGAGACTGTGCCACACAGGAGAAGGCAGTGTTCTGCAGTGGGAGGGAGACTGTGGAGTGGTTGGCCAGACTGGCATCACTGTTAGTCTTCAAAGAAAGATGGACACATGCAATCCTCAGTGCTAATTATGAGAAATCCAGCAATGAGAGTAGGAAGGACCCAGCTGAATAATTTGAATAGGGAATTGAATGAACAAAAGCAACAGAGACTATCTTTATTGCCTAGCTTCAGATGCCACACTTTGAGCCCAATGGACAGGCCCAGTTATTATCACTGAAAAGGTATTTCGTGATAATTCTCTGGGCAACCTGTTCCAGTGCCTCACCACCCTCTCACCGAAGAACTTCTTCCTGATATCTAACTAAATCTCCCTGCTTTCAATTTAAACCTGTTACCCTTTGTCCTGTCATTACAAGGGCCTGTAGTGATAGGACAAGGGGTAACGGGTTTAAACTCAAAGCAGGGAGATTTAGATTAGATGGAAGGAATAAAAATTCTCCACAGAGAGGGCGGTGAGGCACTGGAACAGGTTGCCCAGAGAAGCTGTGGATGCCCCATCCCTGGCTGTCTTCAAGGCCAGGCTGGATGAGGCTTTGAGCAACCTGGTCTAGTGGAGGGTGTCCCTGCCCATGGTAGGGGGGTTGGAACTAGATGGTCTTTAAGGTCCCTTCCAACCCAAACCATTCTGTGGTTCTGTGATAATAACAGCCAGGAACAGAGATTGCGTGGCCTAGGTAAAAGGTACCTGGTTTTGGCTAACAAACTGAACTAGTATTTGGAAAGGTATCTGTAAAATTATGTAAGAACAAAAAAAAATTAATGACTGGCAGAGCAGAAACCAAGCAGGCAACAACATGAAGATGGTTGCAGACAAGGAAGGGCCAAGAATGGGACAATGGAGCAGTGAGAAGGAGCCATATACTGGCATGTGAAAACAGAAATCACAGGGGAGGTTGCCATGAAAGCAGGGTGGGAGAGAGAAGGATTTAAGCCTACCAGTAGATCTAGGAGGCACAATGGGCGCTTGCCTCAAGACATTGTCAGGAGCACCTTGTTATTTGGCTGGTAATTGGAACAGCATCGTTCTTGTGTACAGGTGATGTTTTCCGTCACTGCGTTCTCTGGCATACAGATATTTGAAAAGTCATTATAATGCTACAATCATCCGTCATTGATGAAGTCTGGTGTCTTTGTTCACAGTGCTGTATGGCACAGGTATCTTCATCATGGGGCTTGGTTCACCGTGTTACTGTTTCTTTTCTTTCTTTCTAATAGTTTGGGATCTTCTCTGCTTTCTACCATGAGCTTTTTTCCTGAGAATCTCGTGCTTATTCTTCTTCATCCATTTTTTAACTTTCCTAATCCGTGGGCTCACACAGAACTTTCTGCCTTCTATGTAGAGACTGCCAGAGCAAAAATTGTTTGTCAGTTTCAAAGAAAAAGATGTAAAAACCACAATTTGTTAGAACAATCATATTTCTCTCTCTCCTATGAAGACCACAAAGTTAGAATTGGTTAATCTTAAATTATATTTTATACTATGACTATTCACTTTTGTCTGCTTTCAAATATATAAGTTAGGATCTAAGGTTTACATAATTACACTTGTCTTCCAAAATCTGAAAAAAAACTTATTACTTCAGTGAGTCTGAAAAGAACCACAGTGCAAACCAGTACCTTTCTATGGCAAATAAATAATTAGACTACTTTGTTATACTGTCACAGGCATCATGAAAATGTCTGGACATAAAAAATATCCAGGATTTCTTTGAAATCTATCAATTTAACCTAAACAGTGTGATAGTGTACCACCAAAAAAAAAAAAAAATAGAAATATCTTATGTACAAAAGTAAAGCTGATTTAATGAGTTGAGGCAAAGTTTGTAGAGGATCAATACAATAGAGTTTCAAAGTTGGGAAAAAAAAGGAAAGTCTGAAGGTGCATGAGTCATTCTTCAGTTCTGAAAATAAAGTGTCAAAGTTAGTGCAGGCTGAATAACGATCAACATTATTACTGAAAAGGAATGTCCATTTCAGCAGTCGGAAGTTTAAATAGCACAAGGAAGGACAGTTCTCAAATCACACACAATCTCGTTTTACACTGAATTTGTGTTAGCATTCTAAGATTTTACTTGTTTAAATGCTGCCTAATAGGTTTTAACTTAAATGTGCCCCTTTCACAGTGAATGACCAAAACCATCTCTTACATAACAGCTTCTAGGTGACACAGGCCATCTGCTTTCTGGATCTCAAACCTCTCCACTCTTCGGAGAATTCCGTTGGGAATTTCATCTGAAATTTTTGTGCAACAGTTAAAGGCCCCAGGGAACAAAGCTGAAAAGAGTAAAAACAACGTTAGAAACAACATAGTTACGCAGGGGACAAGTCATAGCTTGACCACAGATTCACAGAGGGTTGAGACTGGAAGGGACCTCTGGAGATCATCTGGTCCACACTGCCTTCTCAGGCAGGGCCACCTGGGGCTGCTTACCCAAGACTACGCCCAGACACCTTTTGAATGGATGGAGACATCAGCAAGGATGGAGATATCTGGGCAACCTGATGCAGCATTTGTCCACCCTCACAGGAAAAAGTAAAAAGTGGGTTTTTTGTGTTCTGATCGAATTTCGTGTGTTTTGATTTGTGCCCATTGCCTCTTGTCCTGTCAGTGGGCACTACTGCAAAGACCCTGGCTCCCTATTTTTCTATTATTCCCATCAGGTATGGAAATGATGGTTACAACACCTTGATAGGGACTCCTCTGAGTCTTTTCTTCTCCAGACTAAACAGTCCCTGTTCTCTCAGAACTGGGCTTGTTCAGCCTGGAGAAGAGAAGGCTCAGGGGAGAACTTACAGTGCCTTCCAGTACCTGAAGGGGGCTTACGAGGAAGCTGGGGAGGATTTTTTTACAAGGGCCTGTAGTGACAGGACAAGGGGTAACAGGTTTAAACTGAAAGAGGGGAGATTCAGATTAGACATCAGGAAAATGTTCTTCCCAGAGAGGGTGGTGAGGCACTGGCACAGGTTGCCCAGAGAAGCTGTGGGTGCCCCATCCCTGGGAGTGTTCAAGGCCAGGCTGGATGAGGCTTGGAGCAACCTGGTCTAGTGGAGGGTGTCCCTGCCTATGGGAGGGTGTTGGGACTAGACGGTCTTTGAGGTACCTTCCAAACCAGACCATTCTGTGATTCTATGATTCTCAGCCTTTCCTCATACGGCAGATGCTCCAGTCCCTTCATCATCTTTGTGGCCCTTTGCTGGACTCTCTCCTGTATGTCCATGTCTCTTTTGTACTGGTGAGCCCAGAGCTGTACCAGGCGCTCCAGATGTGGCCTCACTAGTGCTGAGCAGAGGGGAAGGATCACTTCCCTTGACTCTGTGACAGGTACCCCCTGCTCCCAACCCCTGGTATTGTGGTTAGCATAACTGGTGTCATTTTATGAGGCAAGCAGCCATTCTCTGTGACCGAGCGAGTCACATGCTCCTTCCCTTTCTCTCATTATCAGATCCGGAAGGTCCTGTGAACCAAGCAGATGAACCAAACAGATTTCTTCTTCCCTACCGTCCCCTAGTATGTACTGCTGCCTGGCATTATTCCTCCCCAGATGCAGGACATTACATTGCCCCTCATTGAACTTCATGAGATTCCTCTCTGCCCATTTCTACAGCCTGTTGAGGTCTATCTATAAGGCAGCAAAACCATGTGCTACATCAGCCACTGCTCCCAGTTTTTCATCATCTGCAAACTTGCTGAGAGCACATACTGTCCCATCGTTCAGGTCATTAATGAAGATGCTCAACAGTATTGACCTCCATGTTAACCTCTGGGGTGCATTACTGGTGACTTGCTTCCAATTGGACTTTGTGTCACTGACCACAACCCTCCTGACTTGGTTCTTTGCCCAGTTTTCAGTCCACCTCAGTATTCACTCATCTAACCTGTACTTTGTCAGCTGGTCTGTAACGATGTTATCGAGGATAGTATGAATGACTATTGAAGTCCACGTAAACAACATCCACCGCTCTCCTCTTGACCACCAAGCTAGTCAGGTCATGGTAGAGGGCTATCAGGGTGGTCAAGCATGATTTCCCCTTCATAAATTCATGCTGACTACTCCAGATCACCATCTTGTCCTTCAGATCTTTGGAAGTGCTTTACAGGAGGATTTTCTCCATCACCTTCCCTGGGACTGAGGTGAGGTTGACCAGCCTATAGTTCCCTGGATCTTCCTTTTTCCCCTTCTGGAAGATAGGAGTGATATTTGCTCTCTTCCAATCCTAAGGAACCTCTCCCCATTGCGATGACTGTTCAAAGAAAATTGACAGTGGCCTCACAAGGACATCACCCAGCCTCCTCAGCACTGGCAGGTGGTGCATCTCATCTGTCCCTGTGGCCTTATGTAGGTCCATTTTTTTCAAGTGGTCCCTAATTTGGTCCTCCTTCACTGATCTTCCTTGCTCCAGATTTTCCCTCTAGTCTCAGGGATCTAGGGTTGTTGAAGGCCAGTTAGAGTGGTAAAGAGTGAGGCAAAGAAGGCACCGAGTACCTCAGCCTTATCCATGTCATTTGTCACCAGCTGCCCTGCCCCATTCAGCAGCAGGTTCACATATTCCCTCCTCTTTCTTTTGCTAATTATGTACTTGTGGAATCCTTTCTTGTTGCATGTCACATCCCTTGACAGATTCAACTCCAGCTCAGTCTTGGCTTTCCTAACCCACTTCCTTTATGACCAGGCAGCAACTCTATACTCCACCTGGGCCATCTGCCCCTGCTTCCACCCCTTCATGACACACTTTGGTTTTGTGGTCAAGTTCAGTTAGGAGCTCTGTGCTCATCTAGGCAGGCCTCCTGACACTTGGCTTGGTTTTCTGTTTGTAGAGCTTGGAGGAGGTCACTCTTGAATATCAGACAGCTCTTCTTGACCCTTCTTCTCTCCAGGGTCATATTACGTAGGATTCTTCCACGCAGGTCTCTGAAGAGGTTGTAAACCTGCTCTACTGAAATCCAGGGCTGTGATCTTGCTCTTTGGCCTGCTCCCTTCTCCTAGAATCCTGAACTCCATCTTACGGACACTGCAGCCAATGCTGCCTCTGACTTTCATGTCCCTGACCACTTCTTCGTGGTTTGCAAGTATCTGGTCCAGCTGAAGTGTTTTTTCCTGATGGTTCCTTGATTACTTGTGCCCCAAGATGTCATCAGTTCTCTCAGGAAGTCTTGTAGATTGCTTGAGCACTGCTGCATTGTCCTTCCAGCAGGTATCAGGGTGGTTAAAGCCCCCCATGAGGAACAGGGCCTGTGAACGTAAGGCTTGTTGCAGCTGTTTGAAGAAGACCTCATCTACTTCTTCCTGGTAAGGAGGTCTACAGCAGACACCCACTACAATGTCACCCACTTTGGTCTGCCCACTAATCCTGACCCATAAGCTCTTAGCTGGCTCACCATCCATCCCCAGGCAGAGCTCTGTGCTGGTCCCTTGCATAAAAGGCAACTCTCTCCTCTCGCTTTCCAGCCTGTTCTTCCTAAAAGCCCATATCCCTCCATTGCAGCACACCAGCCACGTGAGCCACCCCACCATGTCCTGTGATCCCAGTGAGGTCCTTGCCCCATACCTGCAGACAGACTTCCAACTCCCCGTTTGCCCTCCCGGTGCTGCACGCATTCGTGGAAGGGCATTTCAGTGGGGTGCCAAGGGTTAGTTATGTTCCCAGTTTATGGGATGAGGTACCAGCTTCTCCCACAAGACAGATGGGTGTTTTTGTTGCTTAAAGACCAGTTTCCTCCACCTCTCCTTGTGCACACATATGTAAAGGCTTGTTACAGTAAAAAAAATACGTGTTTTAGTTGTGGGAGAAGATCACCAACCTTAATGGCACAGGAGGTGTCAGGAGAATAATTTAAAAGCTCTGCTTTGTGAGGTTGAATCAGGCCCATTATCTTTCGGTTTTGAAACTGTTAATGCTGTTGCTGGGTTTTGTGTTTTCTTTTGCCCCAAGGGCTCCCATGGCTGAACGTGTCTCCACTAGGGAACGATCTCCTGCAGGTGTTTTCCTGCTTGAAAATACCATCTTGAAAATAAAAAGTCACTGAACCTTAAAATGCAGATCGTCACTTAAACATGTTTTTTGATGACAAATACTGACATTCTGGTGTTTGATTTTCCTCTGCTTTGGCACAGAAATGGATCTTCTGAAAAGGATTCCCTCTGTCAGCTGAAGGACAAGCAAAGCTATGTGGCTTAGGGCTTTATCTACGATGTGAGGGTCTCAGGTTCATACCCATGCTTCAGCGTGAGCACAGCAAGGACCCCTGTGTCCCAGTACATGAACTAAACTGGGAGAAGTCAGGAAGGTCTTCTTCCTATTTGTTTTGGTTGATGTTTTTTTTTTCCCCTAGCCTGTAAACCATGCTGTTCCTTAAGTAATCTTTTAGCCTTGGAGCGCAGTCGTCATAGGGCAAGAAAAAAAGAAACAGGAGGATCAATTCCAGTTCCTGTGAGTGGGAGATGAGAAGACTGTTTAAAAAGTGTCCTGTAAGCAAGAAGACTGTGTGCTGTGTTCCTTACAAGAGTGCTCGCTGAGCACTGGAACAACCGATGCAGGCAAAGCTGTAGCAGTGGGCTCCAGCAGCTAGCGATGTAGCAGGGGTCGCCAGGACCAGGCATACTCTCCGCAGTAGCTCAGAGGGGGCTTTGCTACAGGAGGGGTTGACGATGGAGCCCTGGGCTTTCACAGTAGGATGGGAGGGTGAAAGAAAGCAGCTGGCCTAGCAGCTGCCTCCTTAGCAACCCAGAGAGGATGACTATAAAGAATCATATGGCGCAGAAGGATTAATTAAGTGTTGAATGTTACCTGTATTATTTCCCTGTTGTCCTATGCTTTTCTCTCGTCAACAGCATGCTGCTGATGAAGCCACTTAACTGACGTTTGCAAATGGGAATTCAGCTCACTGAGCACCACTAAGTTTAATTTTTTCTGAGGACTCAGGGCAGCGTTGGTGACACTAAATTATGAACTGTTGTTGTTGCCAATCAGGTCCCAGCAGAAGGATTATGTGGGATAAAACCTCAAGGAAGGGTAATGATAACTTGAACTCTATCTGAGGTTGCCGACTGTGTTTTTTGGAGAGGTCCAGCCCTGTGCTGCTTTGGGGTCTAGTTAACTAAAATACTTGTTGAGGCCAGCACTGCCAGCCTGCTGTGGAATGTCTAGATATTACAGGTGGTCTAAGGGGGAGACAGCTGTCCCCTGAACTCTTCCTCATGTGGTTTCTCCAGTGCCTGGCTACCATCTCTGGCCCTTGTACCACTTTATATGCTCAGAAACATCACTTGCTTTGAGCCTCAGATCTGAAACACATACATTGCACCTTCTTTTTAGTTCAATGTAGTGCACTATATAGCACTGTTAGATTATAACTGAAAATTAAGAAATCAATATTGATGTACTTTTATAACTTTATAAGGAAAAATATACACAAACTCATATAAGGAAAATAAACCAAAATTCTCAATGCATCCAGGTGAGCTTATGAGTATCTCACTGGCCACTTGTGACAGACTGCCCTTTTCCAAGGAACTTGGCCAACAGGAATTGCATCTTTTAGAAACTTGTTTATAACTGTGCCTCTAGATACCGCTGATATAACTGGAGTAGCAGTTTTAGAGGGAACTCAGTTACCTGATGCTCAGTCAACCTTTGGAGCATTAAGCCACTGACATCTAATTCATGCAGCTACACAGGCCGAGCTGGGCCTCTTGACATGGGAACGTGAAGCTGGTGACTACACCAACAGAAGTGAGATGGAAATTTTGTATAAAATGTGAATGAGGTGGTGCTTATGTTCTTGCTAAAGAGGCAAAAGCATTTCTTATGGACACTGAAAGCCTGCTAGTAACTTTTTATTGGAGGCGTGCCTGGGGAGGCTGTCTTGCTTTCATAGTTTTGTGTGTGTGTTCGCCTTGAGGAATTCTGATCTGTGCTGGTTTCTTGACAAAAAAGAAGCTGTCACTTTTAAATAATTTGTTGTTGTTGTTGTTGTTCTGTGCAGGGAAGTACAGCTACAATATGCAAAACAGAAAATATTTACCTTTGAATCACAGGTGAATACATGGCATCAGTTTGGGGGGTTTTTTCTTCAGACAACATGAAAGTGTCATCAGCAACCATGTGTTTATGGAGGCACTTGTGATAACTGGCACCTTTTCACATGGGAGTGAGTTTTAGGAATGATTTTTTATTTTCCTGAGTGTGAAGAACAATCAGGGAAGTGAGCCAAGGAATTCCTGTATTTCCCCAGAGCCCCAGGAGAGGGAATGCTGCCCTCCCAGAGCACTGTGCCATCCTGCTGCTCCATTGCCCAGTCCATGATTACCTAAGCGCGCTCTAATCCCACAAGAGGGAAGGAAGCAGGAGGTAATAAGCAAAGCTAATTATTTCAGCCCAACCCAATACCATACATTTTTTGTGGTTTCAGCAATTACATCAGGCTTATTAGTAATCATTGGTCTAAACAGTGGCTAGAAGGAAAGAAATGTGGTTTTCCACAAGGATGTTGGCATGGCCTTTTGTGTGCCATTTATCAGTCAAAGAGATTTTTCAAGTGCTACCCATTTCATTTGTCTCTAAGGCTCAGTGGCACAATCAGAAATGCACAGCTGCTTACCCAAAACTTATTTAGACACTGAGCCTCTTTAACCAGAAAGCTAAAGGAGCTGCTGAAAGAACTGACAAGCTTAGCGATGGATCTTGAGACGGGTCCACTCAGGGATTGCTCTGTCGTTCTTTCAGCAGGTGGCATTATCAGTTTTGGTATTTCTTCCCTGGGAACTCTCACCAGGGAAAGACCTAATGCTTTTTAAAGGTTTCATTTCATATTTTTGGGTGGCATCTAAATAATTGAACCATGCAGAAAAGTCCACTGGAGCAAGTTAAGCACACCTGCAAAGGGCAAAGAAGATACTAACTGGAAAAATGCCTTCACTCACCTCACCTCCTCTCTCAACAGTTCATAAAAAGGACTTTGTTTTCAGGTGCATGTGGCATGTGGAATACAATAGTGGTGATGTTTTCATGGTGTTGGATTTGTTGAACATGCTACGTATAGCTTTACCAATTTCAACAGAAGTGGCGAGAAAAGAAAGCTTTGCCTTTCTAGCGAGAACGAGTTGTTTAGTATATTTGAATGAAACCCACTTGACTTTATTCTTTAAAAAAAAAATCTCCAAAATTCTGAATTATTTTGAAACAGTGATTGTTGTCCAAGGAATGTAGCACAAGAACTTGGTTTAAATTTCCCATGGGTAGTTTCCTTGGAAGCTTGTTGTTTCCTTGGAAGCCTGTCAAATCTTGCTGGCACAGTAGTCGGTCACTTTCTTAGGGCTGAAACATCAAAAGCAGTTGGCAACTAGAGTTTGCTGTCTTCACCTGGATTCAGTTAGACCAATTAGAAGCTCTTTCAGTAAAATGTTGCTCCTAAATGGAAAAGATCTACAAAGTCTGTGAGACTCAGTGGGTTTGAACTGACTGCAGTGGGGCGCAAGGAGAGAACGAAGGCGAAAACCACGGCTCTGGTGGAACAAGACCCCAGAGAGTTCTGTTCATGTTATCTGCCTGTCACATCTGTTGGTCACTATCAAGTCTCTGACTGCAGAAAGTTTCTTTCTCCATTTCCTATCTGCTACCTGGCCAAACTCAGCCCATAGAAACTTTTCTCATCCTTTCTGCTTTGCTTTTTTCATCCTCATTCTCAAACTTGACAGCCACATGTTAAACAGCTGAGAAAGGCTGTGTCTTCTAGGGTTTAGGCAAGAAATGTTAAAGCAGTTATTGCTGCCTGCTCAGTCTCTGGGGCAACAAAGAACATTTCCCTCCTCCTTCCATTCTGAGCTGATATTCTTAGATTTGCCTATCCATTTAGGGGAACCGTAGAGCCTGGTGTAGAGTCCTCCCATGGCACACAGTGGGAGTAGCCGTGGCTGTTCTGCTTCTCTCTGGCTGCAGTTTTTAGGGAGGTAGATCTGGGTTAGCGTCTCAGTATGGGTAGTGCAGATGACTGTCAAGGAGAAACACGGCGTCACTGGCCCAGCCAGGCTCTTCTGTAGGAAATGTAACAGGGAAGGGCAGGTCTTTGACTCGTATTTGAGATGAAGGGGGTCCAGATGGAGAAAAAAGGAGGTGAAACCACATGGAAATAGATGGAGAGTGATGGACCATGGCATTTCCCACCCCTGTGCTTGCTTGGTCTCATTTTGGACTCTTTTGGCTAAACGTGATAGGAAGAGCTGGGCTGTAGGTGAGAACAGTGGGAAAGGCATTTTTGGTCCCTCTCTCCATTTCTGTCAGCTCCAGACCCAGCCTGTCATGTGCAGCTCTTTTCCTGGCAGGTTTCTCTCCAGCAGTGTTCTGACCAGGCCTTGGTGGTCCCTCCTACTGCCGCTGTCAGCACAGAGGAGCCCGTCAGTACTGCTGGCAGGGCCCCTGACCGACCTCTGTCAACTGGACGTGACCCATGGGCTGCTGAGCGAAAGGACACGCTGCAGACGTTCTTCGATGTGCAACCAAAAACCAGAAAGGTAGTTCTTGCGCTTACACCAACTGAGGGAGCCCAGCAAAGATGCGCGTAGCGTACTGCGCGGTCTGAGGGACAGCTGCTCTTGCACGGTGAGACCCGTAAAACTGAGGCGCTTGTACCTACGCTGAAATGTGAGATCTGACCCGCCGTCACCGTGAACTGATGCGGCTCTGCACGGATTGCTAAACTCCGGCACACCTGTTAGCAGCAGGCATTAGCATTTCCTAATGGAATTATTTTGTGGTTACAAAGTAGGCTTTGTACATCTCAGGGAGGGGGAGGGGGAACCCTTTGCAGTGATTAATCAGATTAACATCTTGCTTAGTCAGAACATAATATGTACTGAAATGCTCTGGTCTCAGTACAGCCATTTCCATAGACGAGTTTCAGCTCTTCATCTGGTGGTGGTGTCCTGTGAACAGAGAATCCAGGCTCTGTGCTTGGAAGGAAATTTACTGTCACATCACCTACACTTTGTATTACCTTCTGTAAGGCAGCTCATTTTGTACTCATTTCCTCATGAAGCTGCGAGAAATGTTCCTTTCATCTAAACCAAACTTGAGGCTATTTTAAGAGTTGGGTCCCTCAAAGCAGGTCTTCTCAGCTCAACCTAAAGCAAGTCAGTAACTTCTGTTACACAGAAGGCTCTGGTCCTGGCTGGCAGGTGAACAAAGCAGGATGCTAGAATCCTTGGCAAAGGGTAGCTGTACTCTCTGAAAACAAGGAGGTTTCTTAATAGCTGGAGATGTGAGGGAAACTCAAATGCTGAAAAATGTCCTAATGCATCCTACTATTGTGACTGCATGGTAATACATGTAGCTAAAGCATAATTCTGAGAGAGAGATAAACACAAGATAGAAAGAGTTTCTAGGCTACACCTGCTGTAGTGGTGGAAATAAACTTAAAGTATAAATCATACTACATAAACATACAAATAATACTATATCATTTTGCGTCCAAGAATAAAAATGAAGTTACGCAGGGATGCTTTTCCTGTTCTCCTGTGAGGAGTGCTGTTAACAGGGACATTTTCTAGGCTGGAAGGCTGGCTGGAGATGGACAGATGGGTATGTCATATAGGTCATGATTTTCAAATGGGACTTTGTCCATCAAATCTCTTATGAGTTTGCAACGAGCCTGCCCCCATACAACATTCTTGAGACTACAGACCCTGTTGTTATTTAGTCGTTACTCTTACCCTGTAGCATTCAACTCTTGTTTTGGATGCTTTTCCTGTATAGGAATTACAAAATTTCTCTCTTCATATGTTCAAGATTAAATACATGGAGGAGCTTCTGAAAGAGAACGTCTGTCTTCTCAAATTGAAATTCAAACCAACCACCTTTGAAATGAGTTCCCCTGTCCAACCTGCTGCATACTCTGTCATGCAGTGCTGCCCCATGCACACACTGCAGGTGTGACAGCATCTGGCACTCTGCAGATCCCTGGCACCAAGATGGGATGATGGAGAGCTGCCAGAGTTTTTTAAAAGTAGAATTGCAAAAAAAAAATTTTGAATTATATTATGAGGGAAAAAAATTCCCTATCACACTCTACAAAATCATCTTGATTTCATTTTCTGGCTCTGCCCGGCAGGGCCCCGTTCCTGCCTGTGTCTGGGAGCAGTTTTGGCTACCAGATAGCTTTTATGGCCTCTGTGGACAGCTACCAGTTCACATCCACAAGCAAATGAAACTTTTCCAAGTTTGCATGTGCTATCCCAAACCTTATGTGTATTACCTGTACCGTGACCCTGAAATTTAACCATAATGTCCAGCCTAAGGAGCCTAACCCTTGTCAGGACTAAGCCTAAATCTAGTTCGGATCAGGTAGGCTGTGCCGGTACCCAGACAGCCACATTCAATTCTGCCCATTTTTATTGGGCGTTCTGCTGTTTGAACATCGTTGCTAAGTATGGAGCACGTTTGCATGAGGAAAGTGAGGTGATAAAGGTATATCCTGTGCCAGATGGTTCAGTAGGAAAGAACGTGTTCAAAGAGAACCTTTACTCTGACCTGTGCATGTGTGTGCCAGTCCTATTGTGCAAGACTTTGCTGACTGGCCAGATCAAATATTTAATAGAAGAGCACTTGCTGAGCCTTCCCATGCCAGCAGGTGCAGTGGCCATCTTAAAAGGATAAAATTTTAAGGCAGATTTTGTCCACGTGTTGTCTAATTCTTCAAGGAACTCCACAATTCCTACTCCTACTAAAGGCAGTGGAGCTTGAGAAAGGAACATCTTAAAGGCTGAAGTGCTGCAGAATTTACCTTCTCTGTGTGCACAGCTTATTTTACAGTGGAAAAGAACAAAGAAAAACTAGGAATTCAAGCACAGCACTGGCTGATCTGTTTTGAAATTTTTTTAATTTTGATGAAAATCCAAGGAGACAAACATAAGTGTGATTAAGTCTCCCGAATCCCGAGACATGCTGCACCCCGCCCACCACGCAGCAAAGCAGTGCTGCATGCCAAACCCCTTTTCTGCTGAGAGAAATCGGTTACGTGAATTTGTCTTAAAAGTTTTTTTGAACTCTTTGCCACCCAGGGCAATTTAAGTTCAAAGGAAAAAGACCAAGCGATTTTCTAAATATACTCCCTCTCAAGAAGCTTGGAAAGGAGGAAATTGCAGCTGACTTGAGAGATTCCTTTAAACAAATAGTGAAACTTTATTAGGTGTTGTCTCAGGAAATCACTGCTTTACACGTCTTACGCTTTCAGTAGTTAAACCTCTCAACTATGATGTTGTTGATAACGTTTGCTATGACAACCCACTAGGCTTTCCCTTGCTTAAGCCATTTGACACAACCACGAAGTGCCCACTTCTGCTGTGGAAACATCGAGGAAACGCTCAGGTGAAGCCCTGACTCCGCCGAAACCAATGCCGGTTATTCTGTGCAGTCCAAGACGGCCAGGTTTCACCTCTTAAATCTTCCCATGCTACAGCACAGACCTTTAAGCTGCGGTCCTGTCCGGAGCTGCCAAGGCTCAAGCAGACACAATTGCAGGTAGACACCCTTCGGGTCTTTTTTTTTTTAGGAGATTAAAGTACAGCAATAGGTAAAGTACAGTCGTACTTACTCTCAGACGTCTGACTAACCGCGACTGCTAGGATAGCCAAAACGGTGACCAAGTTCACATCCATTCCTCCTCGGAGCCGCGGGAGCACAGCCGCAGGGCAGGCGCTGAGCTGCAGGAACTAACGCCTGACCCTACCTCCCGGCTGACGGGACGAACGTGACTCAAAGCCCCACCCTGAGCTGCAGCTCGACGTCGGCTCCGTCCCGTGCGGCACCTTGGACTTCAGCAGGATTCCTCTTCTCGCCCGTGGACGTGCAGCTAAATGTTTTTTGCCAGGTGGGAAAACAGGCTGTTTGTTGTCCACAGAGTGCCCCAAGACGGTACTGCCCTACAGCCAGATCCTCCAGCCCTCCTCACCATGAGGCTCTTCAACCACAGAAACGCCGAGGGTAGAAGCACTTCAGAAACAAGTGTTTGCAAGATGAAGGCAGAAGGAAAAAAAGCTCTCTGCTATCAGGTATCATCTCCGAGAAAGATAAACCTGCAACATTGTCGGCCAAGCCTGCTGTGGTATGAACGGACACCAGCTTAGACCGAGGCCTTGCACTGGCTTTGCACTTGACCCGTGTTTTCAGCCCATAAAGACCCTCAGCAAGGGCCCTGTTATCTAGCACCTCTTACTCCCTTTTTGCCCGCTGGTCGTGCGGCAGCCGCGTTGTTCACAAAAGGGCCTCTGCAATGTTTTTGGTGAAAGACGGCTGGAGAGAAACCGCAGCTGGTGTACCTCCCTCCATTTTTTTTCCTGATTCTTGTTTCTGCAGCCCGTTTCAATAATTTCCTGTGATATCAGAGGAACAGTAGATCTGAACACGTAGCTTTCAGTGGGGAAATAGAAAGACGCATATTTGGAGGCTGATAATTTCTGTAACGGTTCTGAGTGGCATTGGAAAGGTCTTTCTGACTCATGCAGGCGATAGGGAAAAGTGTCTCTGAGGAAGATAACTCCTCAAATTTCCTGCCACACTTGACATATGTCACCGGTGCAAATCTTCTGAAACACAGAAGGATGACTGTGCGGGCTCTGCCTGAACTGAACACTACGGCCGTTGCCCTGGTTTGCCGCCCTCCACCACTGCCTCTGCAGCGCAGGCTGTCTGCTTTGACCTGTTCCAGGGCTGAACTGGAAAAATCGGCCTGGGAAGTCCCTGCGGTGTTCGACCAAGCTCACCTTTGCTCTGGCTCATTTCAGTCACCCTTACCGTTCCTACATTTCCAGAACACCAGGTAGAAGAAATTGCTAACCTCAGGGACTTTAATCTACACTTAACACTGTCCCAACACCAGTTTTGCAATGCCATCTAATAATAAATTAATATACTGCAATCAAACTTTCTGGCTATCACAGTGTTACTTCATGGCCCTTGGTTTGTGCTTGACACTGTTATCTACCAGGATAAGGGAGCAGGGCAAATGCAGGGTTCAACACTCGAATGAAAGTACAGTGTTAAGAGGAGAAAGCGTAGCAGATAATGATGTCTCCTGTTTAAATTTTGATTTCAAGCAAGTCATGTATGTTGAAATCAACAAGTGATTCATTGTCACCATTTAGTTGCAGTGAAAAATCCATGTTACAAAAACTAAACCATCATGGCCAAAGCTAGGACAGCTCGTAACGCCTTTATCCACACGAACTGCGATAAGGACAAGGCTATTAGCAGCATTCATGCCCTTCAAAGTAGCCCGAAGAGGAACAAGCGAGGTGAAAAGAAATACAGGGAGACAAGTGCTATTTGTTCGGCACGTTAAAGAAACAGCGTTACTCAGTGTTGGATTTTGCACTCCAGTGTCTGCCTGACACTGCACAAGTGGGACAGTGGGGACGGGGGTGCTCTGTGCCCTTGCAGACAATTAACTAGTCTGTTCTGACAGATGCTTCGCACGCGATCTACGGTTTCAATGGAGATCACAGAAGCCTCACCACAGTAAGAGTACGGGGAGCTGTAGCAGTGATGGGGTGGGGGAAGAACTAAAACACCCTGGGTTTTTTGAGACCAGTTCCTGCAGTGACAAGTCCAAAGTGTTCCCAGGTGGCTGCTCAGACACACACCTTGTTCTCAAAAGCAGAGTAAATATGGATATCGGCAAGTATTAATTTCTCTGCTGCTGACAACAAACTACAGCATACTGAGTAAAACCTATTTCTTCAGCGTCATTACCCGGTTTGAGCTCAAGTTTTACGTCTTACATTCCCTCAGAGCTCATGGTGTCATTTATAGGTCTGAAATAAAGTCAATGTCTGTTTACTTCAATGGGAAAGCGCAGCAAAGAAACTTTGATTGTCAGACCCGGAACATGCTTTCCACTTTATGGAGGCTATATAATGTGTCAACAATTTAAAATGCTAAACCTATTAGAACAGGGTAAAATGTAAACTGAAGGAACAGGCTTATGAGATTGAGAAATTAAAAATAAAAATAAAGCCAGGGAACAATAGCAAATATTGTGCTATGGCTCCACATGAATGTGCAGGCAGCCATCCAGCTTACAAAGGACGCACAAGTTAGCCAGGAATTGTTTTCCAAGAATTGCACTGACACAGTTGACAGTGGCATTAGTTACAGGTACAGCTAAAGGAAGGTGAAGAGTTTATTGACATATTGACTTGGAATGCATTCAAATTGCAAACGAAAGCGCAAACCTGCAGGCCGAAAGTGTTGCAAATGAACAGGTATTCCTTCTATCCTGAGAAGCAAAGCAAATCCTTGTTGTGATCCTTTTCGAAGTTCTGTCTTTTATTCATGAATGTGGGACTGCTGGAAAGGCTAAAACTGACAGCTCTTTTAGTGTGAGGCTTCAATTTTTCAACAGAGGTTAATGATTCTACATTGATACACATTGTCATATAGTGCCTTCAGTTATGTGCATCTTTGTCCAGTTACTCAAGCAGAGGCAAGAGTAAACTGTCCTTGCTTAACCCACTCCTTGCCCTCAGACAATCTTCTTTTGCAACAGGAGTGCTGATTACTGAAGAACACTAAAACCACCAACTCAGGTTGTTAAAGCAGGATAATTCATGTTTAAGCAACCTTGGATCATTGCTGTCTCCAGTAAGACTTAATTGGACGAAGGCTTCTGACATACTGATAAATGCAGTAGGCTTATCCGTTACTTCAGCACTTCCTATTACTCTGTAAATGTTCATAATAATCAACTCACAATAATACATTTATTTTTTTCCTAGACTGGCTTAAATCTCGAGTGGACAGAAGACATAATTTACAGGTACACTTTGGACTTCCTAGAAATGTCTTCAATTGTTTGTTTGGGTATTAAAATCCCAAACTGTGACCTCTTCAGATGTTCCCTGGTCCAGGCCGCATCAGCTGGCCCTGTGCCTACCGTAAACCCCCAGACTTTAAAATTCTGTGCAAAACTCCCATTCAGCCTTCTGCATACTAGAAATTTCTCTGGGGGTGGTTCCCTTCGGTGAGGAGAACAGTACAGAAGAAAAATTTGGCCTGTGAACATGCGAAATGGTTAATGCCTTTGCTAAGAAGCAAACCAGACAGATTTCTAAATCTGCCCAAGAGGGAGAGTATAGATACACCCCCTTCTCAGGAAAGCTCCCCCGACCACCAGGTAGAGCCTCAGGAGGGTGTATTTTACGTTCAGCTCTACATCTTGTCGATACATAGAAGAAACGTGAGGAGGGGCTGGAGCGCCCATTTCCCTCCTGTCAGGTGAACGTGCCCACAGACATGATGCTGTCACGGTCCCGTGTTAGCATCCTGTTGCAGATGCTGACCTGTTCTGGGACAGCGCCCCAAGGTTTGCCTCAAGAGCTTTCTTCGTCTGCCAAGGAGTACATCACTGCTGGTGCACTGGACAGCTTGGCTTCCGCTGGCGACTTCTCACCATTTGCAGTAGCCAAACTATAACCCTCCCTCTGTCTCCAATGTGACATTTAAAAGTTGACATACTGTTGCACAGCTTTAGAGAAAGGACCTAATTCGTTGAAGAAGTGAGCAAAAGGAGAAAATGAAGACCCTTCCCTTCGTGAACTCTATTTCAATAAAATCCATCCTAATTTTGAGGAGAACCACAAGAGGTGTTCTGAGAGGATTTGCGGATGCTGAAGAGAAAGAATGGCAGGTGTTTTCCATGGTGGGCTGGCTCTGGAGAAAACCTGATGCTGAGACACACAAGCAGGAAACAAGTTCATTGGGATTTGTGTTTCTTAATAGAGCAAAGACAGACCAGTAATTCTGCATGATACCTTATTATTTTAAAAAGTATTTTCTTGACTACACTGCTTAGTCAGTCTCTCAAACCAAGTAAAAAAATGTGATGCTTACATCAGTTGTCTGCACTGCCTCTTCCCGACTCAGCCTCGCAAAAGACTTCTCACGACAAAGCTGTGTGCCAAAGACCAGGTTCCCCTAAGTTTTGGATGGTTTGCTTTGGGGTTTGGTTTTTTTGGTCCTAGGCCTTAACTGACTTTTTGAATAAGAAATTGTCTGTTATTTTGATTCCAAAAGGCAAAAAGCAAAGTGGGGGATGGACAGAAGGTCTACTCACAAACACATAATCAGTGAAAGCTCATGCCCTACAGAGGCAACACCTGAGTACACACAGATCCGTGGTCTAGTTCAGCATGATGCTTTGTCTCTAACCTGCTTCTCCAGAGTCCTAAAAGGCTTGAAGTTGGATTTCAGGACAACACATACTCTGAGCATCTATTCTGATCTCCCTAACTTCTAAAATCCAACATTTGTATATGTATGTGTAGGGGGATAACAAAATGTGACAAATGTTTAGAGGAAACTCATTACGTCAAGTTTAAAAAAAAGGCTGGTGCTCTTCTCTACCAACATAAATAAAGATGTTCTGGTCTTGCACTTTGGCTGAAAACATGTTTACGGTCACAAGAGGCTTACGCAGGGACAAGTGCAAACATAACCGCTGGACGAGGTTATAGTAACACAGGGCTGTGTGGAGTACATGCAGCACATTACATCAACGCGTGAGGAGCAACAGCCTTGCACCAATTTTAAAGAGAACAGATGTGATTCTCCTACTTTCCTGACCCAAATTCACTGACTGTTACAGTGGCTTGTGAAGTCATTATCAACCCTGAACTATGATCTCTTGCAGCCCTTGTTTATTCCAGGAAATGGAATGCTGTCTTATGAACAATCATGCCCGCATTACATTTCGTTACTTAGCAAGCACGGAGGTTTTTACACAATTTCACATGATCTCACATCTGCCAGGTAACAGGTAGTTCCCTCTTAGCTCACAGGCTATGACGTACTCTTCAGTCTTACATAGTATACGCGGTGTTTCATTCAGAGGGTCGAATTCACACTTTCTTTACACGCAGCGTAGGTGTGGAAGCTGGAGAAGAGGAAAAAGAGCTTCAAGACTTCTTCCATGTTTCCCATAGCCTGGGCGACAAAATAAGAGGGTGGCTCTAATGAAGGATCTTTCTTTTCTGAACGGACCCCGTGACCCACTGACTGCAGAACAAGAATGATGTGTTTTCACACCGGGTCCTCGTCCAAGCTCCCTACCAATGTCCATACAGCTCCGACCTGGAGCTGCCAGGTAGCTTGGCAGAAGGGAAACTCGCCACGCAGGGAGCGTCTGTCCACAACAGCTTCACCCCCAACCCGCCGTTTTGATTTTTTTCGTTCCATTTTTTCCAGATGTGCACAAAACAACTTCAGTACACAACAACTCCATCGTGTGTCATGATGAAACATGGTAGGCAGGACTGCAGCTGGGTTAATTTCTGCTGCCTCCTCTGCAGAAAATCCAGTATGCCCAGCTTTTCAAAAAGGCCATTCCCTGCCAACAGTGGGAGACATGCACAGTAAACTTCTGCGCAGTAAAATGATGCATGAGTTGGATATAGATCCTCCCTGTCCTCCTCCATGATGTCGCTGTCTGTGGAAAATCTACATAAGAGTCTTCTTAAAGAGATTTTAAAAAACCCACAAAATGCTTGGAGCTATTCTTGGCAGCTTTCTTTTCAGAATACCAGATGCATGAGTTTCACAAGCCCCAGGGTTCAGGAAATGCCCACATTTTGAAAAAAAGAAGTACTAATTTGCATTTATTCATTCTAATTTGCATTTATAAAGTCAGTTACTTGAAGCTAAACAAGATCAGAATCACTTCCTCTATTTTCATATTTTTATAGTTAAATGTTATCTACATGATATAAACCAGGTTATTTGTACTGTAAGTCTGCTTGGGCAGAGTCTGTTACACAACAGTTAACAGCTAACATAATGGGTGACTGAAACCTTCCTGCGCTACCCAGAACAAATAAATTATTAATAAGAATGTTGTTAATAATATGCCTGCTTCTGCAAGTCTCCCTCACTAATATACCAGGAAGGGCTTTGGCTGCCAGATTTGGCCTGCTTTTCTTCTGAATTCCACTTAAAGTAATGCGATCACCAAACATTCCTCATTTGCAATAAAGGTTACACTATGAGACTTGCAGAGTGAACCAAGCTCGTCTGTTGGCTAACCCTCCCAGGACACACAGGGTAAGATCTGATCCAGGAAAATGCACACGAATGAATTTGCACTCAGATCTTTTTTAGGTTGTGTTAACCACTTGGAGTTGGGCAACTAAATATTCCCTTTTGTTTCACCTGGTCTACAGTCAGGTAACACTGACCGTGTCACCAGTTAACGATGGGCCACCCCGACTTGTCCACTCCTTCAGGGATCCAGTCCTTGGGTTGCAGTAAAGACCAAACAGGAATAAGAGACAAATCTTTGCAGCAAGTGCTGACTGCCCTTCGCAGTTCCGTGCTCTCCAGAGGGCATTACACAGTCTCTTTCACTGCCTTTCTTTTAAATTATCCAATGGTTTCCATCAAATACTTGGATGGAAAAAGAGTCCTGCACATTTGTATTTATTGACTAACTTAGAGCTGGCAGGAGCTTTACTTTGGCACTTGAATTTGGTATCTTAGTTCCTCACCACTATTCCAAAGCCTATTTCCTGGCATTGGAAAGCTGTTTGCAATAACGTGCTCACTTTTTGTAGTTTTAAAACCCAAACTATTTCATCACTTTGGGTCAGCTAGCAGGAAGTGACTGAGATACATCATCTAACCATGAAACTCCAAGCTAGGAATTACAGAGTTTGAAATGAACTCCTGTCTAGAAGAGTATTTTTCTTGAAAAACTACATTTCACGCTAACATTCCCCAGCCAGCTCTACTTCTTCAGCTCTGAAGAATTTATTTTTGCACGCACTTATCTGGCCCAGCTTCCCCACTTGTTCACATAAGAGAATAACTTTTCCACCCCCACCCCCTCTGAAAACTCATTAGGGACCTAGTGAGATTGGGTAACGCTTACAAAGCACTTTGGAGATAAATATGAAATGCTACCACCAGGAGAGTCACGGAGAAAGGATTACGAGAGGAAAAACCCCAACTGTAGGTTAAGAAGTTTAACTTTGATAAATTATGACGGGATGTAACATTCAGGAGCATTAGAATGTATTTTGCGCATGTCACAGAACTCCTGTGTTCAACTGACTTGGTTCCGAAAGCCTAGCAGTCACCTCCTGCAGAAGGTTGGTAAATCATTTTCTCCTGTATGTACCTCTGCAAGTCCTTTCCTCCTCCACGAAAAAGACCATCCAATGATTCCTGAAGGCCTGCAAGTATGGCTTACCTTGGGACAGGGAAGTAAGCAGAAATCCCAAACACCCCTTGTAAACGTGACAGGACAGTGTTTTCCATGGGCTTCAACACAAAGTAACCTGCTGCAGGTTTTTTTTTCAAGTCTGGATTGGTACACATGGAAAATTTTAATAGAAGCTGTTCTCATTACACAGACAAAAATCAATGTTTGCTACCTCTGTAGATGTAACTGTATCAGTGTGCCAAAGCTGGAACCTCAACAGAAAACTAAGGCTTTTAATTCCATCAATAAAGTAACTCCTGCCAGGGAAACTGGAGTGATATCCTGGCTTAAGAAAATATCACCAGTGCCAGGGAAATAACGTGTTCTCTACCTTCAATCAATACCACTCCTTTTGAGAGATGCTTTCCCCCCTGCCCCAGGCTGGAATCGCAGACCACCAACTCAGGAAGGGATCATTCTGCTATAATCACGCAATTCACCTTCACCTGTGCACTTGAAACCTCCTCTCCTTCATGTCAGCCTCGAGTATGTGTACGCTGGGTGGCAACGCGAACAAGCTCACTGAACGGCCAGTCCTGCAAGTTAGGGAGGTAGAATAAATGGATGAGGTAAAAAGCTGGAGCAAAGCAACTGTCTCTTCAACACTTTGTTTTTCAGTAGCCCATTTTATGGTATCAGTTACTTTCTTCCAGAGAGGATGCATCCACAGCCTGCTGTGTAAGCAATTTGGACAGATTCCCATGAAATGCTCAGTGAATGCCGAGTCTGAAGTGTTTCCCATCTTCTATTGACTACCGTTGGTAACCATGGTGGGTGAGCATTCATGAACGCGTGCCAAAGGCGCAAGAGTTGTACAAGGACAGGCTGGATGGAGAATGGATTGAGAGCAGCCCTGAGGAGAAGGACCTGGGGGTACTGGGGGATGAAAAGCTGGACATGAGCTGACAGTGTGTGCTGGCAGCCCAGAAAGCCAACCGTATCCTGGGCTGTATCCAGAGAAGTGTGGCCAGCAGGTTGAGGGAGGGGATTCTCCCACTCTACTCTGCTCTTGTGAGACCCCACCTGGAGTTCTGCATCTACCTCTGGAACCCTCAGTTTAAGAAGGATACCAACCTGTTGGAACGAGTCCAGAGGAGGCCAGGAAGATGCTCAGAGGGCTGGAGCCCCTCTGCTCTGGGGACAGGCTGAGAGAGTTGGGCTTGTTCAGCCTGGAGAAGAGAAGGCTCTGGGGAGACCTTATAGCACCTTCCAGTGCCTGAAGGGGCCTACAAGGAAGCTGGGTGGAGGGACATTTTGCAAGGGCCTGTAGTGACAGGACAAGGGGTAATGGGTTTAAATTGAAAAAGTGCAAATTTGGATTAGATACCAGGAAGAAACTCTTCCCAGCGAGGGTGGTGAGGCAGAGGCACAGGTTGCCCAGAGAAGCTGTGGGTGCCCCATCCCTGGAAGTGTTCAAGGCCAGGCTGGATGGGGCTTTGAGCAACCTGGTCTAGTGGAGGGTGTCCCTGCCCATGGCAGGGGGGTTGGAACTAGATGGTCTCTAAGGTCCCTTCCAACCCAAACCATTCTGTGATTCTATGATTCTACTCAAGGTTTCCAAACCTTTGTATCTGTTCACTACAAAGAGACAAAATGCTCACGCTCTTGATGACTAAGGTGCCAGTGCCTTTTCTGAAAAGCTGATCCAGGCAACAGAGAACCAAAGAAATGTGCTGCGTGGGGTTCACGTGGCAAGGTCCTGGTAGTGGAGGGTCTACAAGGGTGGCTCCTCTGAAAAGCTGCTGGAAGCCTCCCCTGTGTCCCACAGAGCAATGCCAGCTGGCTCCAAGAGGGACCCACTGCTGTCCAAGGCCAAGCCCATCAGTAACAATGATAGCTCCTTGGGGATAACAAGGTTCAGAAGGGTGAAAAAAGGTGGAGAAAAGAGATTTTTCAGAAGAGAAAGAGTGCAAGATGTGAAACAGCCCTGCAGACCCCAAGGTCACTGGAGAAGGAGGGGGTAGAGGTGCTCCAGGTGTCAGAGCAGAGATTCCCCGGCAGCCCGTGCTGAAGGCCATGATGAGGCCAGCTGTGCCCCTGCAGCCATGGAGCATCACAGGGGAGCAGAGACCCACCAGCACCCGGGGAGGAGCCCACGCTGGAGCAGGGGATGCCCAAACAAGGCTGTGGCCCCGCGCAAAGCCCAGGCTGGAGCAGGCTGCTCCTGAAGGACTGCATCCCGTGGGAGGGACACACACTGGGGCAGTGCCTGAAGAACTGCAGCCCGTGGGAAGGACTCATGCTGCAGAAGTTGGTGGAGGACTGTCTCCCGTGGGAGGGACCCCACACCAGAGCAGGGGCAGAATGTGAGGATCCTCCCCTGAGGAGGAAGGAGCAGCAGAGAAAACGCGTGATGGACTCACCACAACCTCCATTCCCTGTCCCCCTGTGCTGCTGGCGGGGAGGGAGAGAGAAGCAGAGGTTAATACGAGCCCAGGAAGAAGGGAGGGGTGTGGGGAAGGTGTTTTAAGACCAGGGTTTAGTTCTCTTTTACTCTGATTTGACTGGTGATAATTACATTAATTTTTCCCCAAACAGTCTGTTTCACCTGTGAAAGTGATTGCTAAACAATCTCTCCCCATCCTGATCTGGACCCACGAGCCTTCTGTTGTGTTTTCTCTCCCCTGCCCAGCTAAGGAGGGCAGTGATAGAGCAAATTGGTGAGTACCTGGCCTCCAGCCAGGGTCACCCCATCACATGTACCAACATTCATCCCTTTGAAACAGACAGCAAGAATATACTGTCTTGTAAATCGAGTCACAGCCAAACTGGTTTTCTTATCTGAAACAAGTTTCCAAGAAATTTGATCATTCAACAAGATTTTAAGTGGCAGAATTTATTGGGGAAAAACTTTTTTTACACATTCACAGAGTGTTAGGGGTTGGAAGGGATCTCCAGAGATCACCTAGTCCAACCCCCCTGCCAGAGCAGGATCACCTAGAGCAGATCACACAGGAACAAGTCCAGGTGACTTTGGAAAGTCTCCAGAGAAGGAGACTCCCCCACCTCTCTGGGCAGCCTGTCCCAGTGCTCTGTCATCCTCACAGGGAAGAAGGGTTTCCTCATGTTCAGGCTGAACCTTCTGTTTTCCAGTTGATGGCCATTGCCCCTAGGCCAGTCACTGGATACCACTGAGAAGAGCCTGGCCCCATCCTCCTGACACCCCCCCTTTAGATATTGATAAGCATTGATAAGATCCCCCCTCAGCCTCCTCTTCTCCAAGCTGAACAGACCCAGCTCTCTCAGCCTTCCCTCAGATGGAAGGTGCTCCAGGCCCTTCATCATCTCAGTGGCCCTGCGCTGGACCCTCTCCAGTAGCTCCTTGTCCTTCTGGAACTGAGGAGCCCAGAACTGGACACAGCACTCCAGGTGAGGCCTCAGCAGTGCAGAGTAGAGGGGGAGGATAACTTCCCTCGACCTGCTGGCCATGCTCTTCTTAATGCATCCCAGGACGCCATTGGCCTTCTTGGCTGCGAATGCTGAGTTTTTGAAACTCAGGATTTTCTTTTTAACACCCATGGAAACCGCTGAAGCGTGGAGCCCCATACAGCAGGTGCTCAAGCCATGGTTTTCCTTAACTAACTGCAGCACTCCTTTGCACCGTGCAAAATCAGTAGATTGCAGATCAGCACCAAGTATAACACATATCTCCTTGGTAGTTCTGGAGAGCAGTATCAGAGGTTTCAAACTGCAATAAATATTTATCACGACAATAGCAGGCAGTCCATGTTTACATATGGCCATTAAGAGACTGACAGTACCTAGTGCAAGCTCCGCTCTAGAATAGGCAGGTAGAGCTTCTTCTAAGTCAGTTTTCAAGGGAGAAAGAGGTGCAATCTTTTAACAAATTTCATGTTCCTACTCCAGATTCCCACACACTGGAGCTAAAGCAAATAATTGTTTTCAAAGAAATGTAAACCTAAGCAAAGACTTAGCGCTGGAAATTTCAGCCACATTAAATATACTAAATGCAACTGTTAAATATTTTAAAGAGAAACTCCTGGCTTTGGACAGATTCTGATTTTGAGAAAAAAAATCAAATTTTACAATAAATGTTTTGCATTTTAGAAGTTACAATTCAATTTAAAAAGCTGGTCATGCCTGTACTGAAATGCGTCAGTCGAGAAGTGACGTTAAGCACCTCACAAGAACTGCCTTTAGTTGTTTCACTTTTTCGTGTTCCACTACATGTCATAGAATCTCCTGGGTAACACACTCCTTGAAGGGAGTTCCCTTCTCCAGCAACAGGAAATCACGGTGAATGACTGGAAGACAGGCCCAGCCTACAATCCCAGTCTTAGTCAGCTACCATCTCCTTAGGGAAATCTGTGGTGACTAGAATGCAATTCAGTACACCGGAAGTAAACGTCTTTTTGGGGATGTTTACATGTTTTAAGCACCCCAGAAGAGACTGACACCTACACACTGAATGCAAGGGGACTCTGAGGGTTTGCTACGAGGTAGATGTCTAGCATCCAGTCTGCTGAACCCAGCTGAGGTAGCTGGGTCAGGTACATTGAAGCATCCAAACTGAGGTAAGTCAAGCACCAGGAGAGTGCATGCTATACTGCTGATGTCTCCGTAGCCACAGAAAAGTACTAGGAATTCAACTTGGTCAATATCTATATAGACACGTCAACACAAGATGCAAGAGCACATTAAATGGTTTTTACTTTGGGGAAAAAATTGCAAATAAATCATGCGCATGTATTTTTATGGTATGAAGTCGTAAGTGCATTTGCTTTGATTATTTTTGTTTGATATAAAAGGCACACAGGACACTCGCCTGAAGCACTCAAACTTTCACATTAGCAAAACACGTCGAGAAGGGAAGATCTCTCTCTCTGAGGACTAACGGAACAAAAGTTACTTGTGCTAAAAGGTTTTGCTAGCTAGAGTATTCCCCATTGAAACGCCCCAAGCCCAACCACCCTTCCACGGTAAGGCTAGGAAATAACTGAGTGCTTGTGTCTATACATTATATACAGTTAAATGAACAAAGAGACAATGATGAATTTGTTGAAAATATAGATAAAGCCTTATTACTTGAATTCTAAAGTATTCATGTGGCGCAAAAACACTTCACACTTTCAGAGCAGTCATCGCAAAATCCGTTTCAGAATTGTTGCCCGTAAGACCTAGAAAGAAGTTGGTTTTGTTTGACTATCTGCAACTGAAACGTGAAACTAGCAGCATTACAACCTCGTAAATTCCCTATGCCACTGTTACCTCTGCTATCTTGGGTTTCATTTGCTACTGCAGCTCCTGTACCAGAACTCACAGCTACCAGCTCATTGTTTGGCTTTGGCTCATTGTAAAAATTGTGGTGAAGGAGTGGGCGGCAGATCAAGGGAACTGCTCCACACCAGCCCAGGAACCCTTACTCCATGTTACGCCGAATTAAAAACAATGTATGACGGAATTCCCTTGCCAAGATGAGGAAGGCTCCAGGGACACCAGTAATATTCCCTGGACAAAGGAATTGTTTCTGCGGTGGATATGGCAACAGCAGTCTGACTTGGACAATTACCCCTGCAACAGTTCCAGTATACAAATCCACTTCTGCACAGCTTGCTCTCCCACATTTAACAATACAAATGTTAATTAGTTTTGATTAAACTAATCTGTTTTTACAAACTGCCTAGAAATCTACTTAGAACTTGCCTCAAAAAGAATACAGTATAATTTCTTTCCTAGTTTTCGCTGTTCTGAAGATTTCCTTAACTCTGCATTAAAACGTTTTTGCTAAGTAGCAGCAGAGCTGGGTTTCCCAGTCACCGAGGCAAACACTCCTCCTTAACCCAGGAAAACTCCAACACAGAATTAGCTTCAGCAAATGCAAAATGATCATGTGAACACAGAAGGGAAGATCCGTATGTGATATACGTAGATAAAAATAGAAGTACTATTTATCATTAATAGTGGGTTTATAAGTAACAGGAAACTGCTCTACAATATATTCAAATTTATAATTTAGTGTAGAAGTCATAACATTTGGGGGATCTTAAAAAAGAACGGAAGGCACCTATTTATTGTTTTGAGGAAAAGTGTTATTAATGGGTTTAATTTGTAAATAATGCAAAGGGTAATTTAACCAGGCAGCTCTTCCTTTGTTCCAGTGCAAGGCCTGCAGGGAGCAGAGAAACGAAACCTTGCACGTGGACTCCAAATTATCAGTTGATCAAAGCCCATGCTATGTAACACAATACAAAATCTCTTGTGCCCTGAATAAATCTGTGTAATTGACAGAGTTTCTACAGGCTCAGTTACTCAACCAGAAATGTAGCCTTCGGATGTATTACATCATTGAGCTTCATGCTGGCAGTAGCTGATGCAATAAAAACACGTACGCTCAAAATGAACTCTGTAATAACATTTCCTTTAGACTGAATTTTAACAATCTCTCTCTGGAATTTTGTTTCCATTAGCAAGGGAAATATTCTTCTGCTAATAAATTAATACCAATGACCTGGCTGTTAATATTATTTCAGTTTAATTCAAACGCACCGTCATTTTGCTTGGAGCAGGCATCAATTTACTTATCAATAACCAATAAAGGCAAGTGACAGGATATACTTCACAGCAGAACAAAGCAGTACCAACAGTCATGTGAAAATACATTTTAAACTAGAATATAAACCGATAGGAAATGTGTTCACTCTTTCTGTTAAGGCCACTATGGAATTAGGAAAAAATTTACCTTATTCCTAGAGAACTGTGGAGAAAAAAACATTCTAGCATTTTTCAACTTGGCAATTATCAGTACCTACTTTTAATGACAGCAATCCATTAAAGCAGCAAAAAAAGCAGCATGGTTCCTACAAAAAAATATAGAATAAACCCTGCACTTTCTTCAACTTTGTAAATACAACTTGAAAATATGTGGAAAAGGTTTAGATTAGCATAATAAACGAACCACTGAAATAACTAAAACTATAGTGGCATTTATGTGCATGAAATTATTAGCTTACAATTATTTGTGTAATCCACGTGCCTTTTGCACTTCATATTTACCCTTTATTGTAGTGTATGCAGTAAAGCACAAATTAATTGTGTTTTTCAATGTTCTGGTTTATTTTCGCCGCAGTTTTGCTACACGTAGCAGGTATCACTGCATAGCTGGAAACACTGATGAATCTGAAACATGAAACACTGGTAAGGAATTGTTGGGCAATACACTCCTAATAGGCAGGTGTATCTCCCGGGTGACATGGGCTGAAACAAATATTTAACTTCTCCTTTGTTCTCTAATCAGGCTACCCATAAATTACAGCATTTCACTGAACGTGTCAGTTTACCTTGAGAAGTTGTCAGTGGCCTGAGCTAAAGTTGCCTGAGTATCAGGATGAGGCATGAGAATGCCACGTGTGTTTGGAGGGAGACAAGGAAGTCACGTGTCACCAGTGCTTGCCACTGTCCTTAGTGCACTTCTAAGTGGTGTTCACCTATTGCTGTGGTAGAACTGGTGTAAGACCATGACCAGAAAAAACAGTATTTCGAAATACAGCTGAACATTATTGTTAATATCCCCACAAAAATTGCCAGAAATACAGAGAATTAAAACACCTGCTTTTAAACTACTTATTTAACTGATCCTTGAACATAACTAGAACAGTACACTACCATCTTAAGGACTGTTGGAGGACATACGGTTACCAAAACTGCTACAGCTACAATCTAAAAATTAGAAAGTGTAATTCTCCACTTTGTTCCTATATACATTTCCCTTTGCAACAAATCTGGATAAACCACAAAATTACACACCATGAAACAAGAATACAGATTTTCTGCATGGATTTAAGTGTTCACTTCTTCCACAAAATATATTAATTATTGGCATTTCATACCCTACAGTTTAAAACACGTTAGAAGTAAATGTATGAGAGATGCTCCTCCTTAATAAACCACCATTCCTTTGGAGAGAAGAGTTCCTGAGCCGAGGGCTCTACAGCAAGGCATTTCTGATGTTGCTTCTGGGAAACTTTTACACACCACAGAAGACAGAAATCCACTCTATGAGGATAATCTTCTAAGGAGTGTCCAATCTTCTTTCTAAAAAAACCCCTTTTATTAATTTTATGATAAAGGCTCGACAGGCCCACCGTACTGTCAGGCCATTTTCCATAAGCACACGTTTCTAACATGAAGAACACCTAGGGCAGAGACCACTCTTCTTGAGGGAAGGCACATTTTAAAAGGGTGACATGCTTTCCATCATTAGCTTAGTGTGCTGCAGACTGCCTTGAGTATGTTTGCAGCCAGGGATGGTCTGTGGTACCCATTAAGCCAGCCATCCCACTTAACATTTTCAGTAGCATTTTGTACCTTATATACATTTACTAACGTAAACGTAGTACGAACACCTCATCTTTGCACTCTTTGACAACTGAAGTTCAGCACATGCTCCCCTACACATGCAGATCCATAAAAATAGTACCTTTTGACAGCTATTTGTCACAAATGAAATCATTAAGGCCCCATCTCCTTAATGGGCAATGACGTGCAATGAATAAAAAATTAACAGAACAGTTACCAACAGACATGTCTCAGCTTGTACACTGCAAACTAGACTAGGGCTTAATTCCTGCTATGGGGCTTTTTCTGAGGAATGTCTGTAAATGAACACTGTTATTCTGAAGAGTCCACAGTGCTAATTACTACGTCATGAACCTGCAACTTAATAACATTTTTCCTTAAGAGCTTATTTATGAGGAAATACCTATTTCTGTATAATAATAATAATGCATTTTATTTTACAACAATAAGGATTATACTGCACTTAATGGAAAATGCTGTTTACGAGTACAGTAGTAAGGTCTTTAAGCAAACTCAAGTTTTGAGCAATTTTGATTTTCTTGTATCTTTCTGAATGTTCCCTAAAGTTTATGTTTTACTGTATAAATAATTTTGTCTTTACACAATCCTTAAATACTTACTAAAATTCCTTAGTTCCAAATTAAATAATATACATAATTAGTACATTTTTATAATTAAACAATTTGGCCAACACACATAATATTGTAACCAAATTGTCTTCTTTCTAACCATAAATAACAGCTATTATTATCTGCAAATCAAGTACCAAGCAACTACAGAGGAATATAATTTAGCAGAAACGCTGTGTGATAGCGGTGTTCAGAGGTGAAGATACACAGCTGCACACTGTGAAATACAAACAGCGTTTCTTTTGAAACTGTTGAAAACAAGAGTCCAGCAGGAAAACAGATAAAAAAATTCAAAAGGCTAACTGATGTTTTTTAGAAATGCCATAGTTTACTAAATTCTCACCAAAACTTTGCATTTATATAGCACTTCACGTTCTTAAAGTGCCATACAAATGCTATCTAGATGAAATGTATTATCTAAAGACAGAACACAAATCCAAAGTGAATGGTGACCAGATGAACGGCACCATGACAGTAAAACGTAATGTAATTACTACGGAGACAGACTTAAGTACTTTATAAATCAGCTGGCTATGCATGAACCATAATGGAAGACCACGTATTTTACAAGGGGAATGTATTGATATAAAATTATTACCATTCATTAAATAGGTTTCTATGACCACAAGGATCTTTAACTGGGTGCACAGGCTTCAAATGCCTAACTTGGAAGTGGTAGGAAACATAAGGAAACCAGTGATATACAGAAAGCTTATTTCAAGTGCTAATACAAACAGCCTTTAAGAGCCATTGTCTTCATACATCAATGCGGATTCCATGTTTTATAGACATTAATTCTCTAGTGCCTGTTAAATACATAACAAATGAACACAGATGAGGTAAAGATGCTGTAATTGCCACATACAGCCAATATGGCAAAGGAGGAGTTTTTCCAAATGGGCAGATCCAGAGGCCATGACGAATCCCGTCACGGACGTGATGAGAAGTCCAGGATATGAACAACATCCAGGGAAGAAAGCACCATGAATCCTTAAGCCTGAAAAGGTGCATAATAAACTTTAATGTCAGAGCCACAACAGGAATCACAGTAGAACAGTGAAGAAGTGGTCTCTGTGGAAGATTCAGAGCAGCCTGCAGAAAAGAAAAATAGAATTGGCAATGGCTACAGTCATGACAAGAAAATAAATGTTCCATGGATGTTTACAGGTGTATTAGCAAGCGGCTAAGAGGAAGTGCAAAGAAAAACATACTGTTCTTTCCATTGTAGTTGGTCAAAATCAACAATGTGACTATTTAGATGTATGAGCACCATGTGCTGCCGCGTCTCTCTACTGTACGATGTGAATCGTGCATCCTACTGAGCATTACCAAGGGCAAAACAGGGAGGGAGAGTGAGGTATGCTATTTGTCATATAGTCGTGTCACATACAGGAACTTGTAGTCTGCTGCACGAATTATATGTATTTAATCTCAAGATAATTAAAATTAAACCAACCATGTAATATACTCAAAATATTTAATGTGTTTTACTTGAAACATTTCATATGTTTTAATGGCACTTATTTTCAAAAATACATCCTGTATTATACTACAGTTAGCAGATGTGAAGTTGTGTTGGTTGGACAATATCTAAAACAGAACACTAATTTCTAATATGACAAAAATATGATCTAAGTTACATGTATTTTCATAGAACCACAGAATGGTTTGGGTTGGAAGGGACTTCGATCAGATGATGGGATTAAAAAAGCTCACAAACTTTTAACTGTCATGGTATGGACCCCGCTCTTTAAAGTTCGTGCAGAGGGAACATCTTCTACAACTTCATTTCTGTTTCACACAAGCAGATCAAGTTCACAGATTTAAAGTAGAAAAATCTTGTGATGGTGAAATTGTTTATCACCTGCCCTACAAACACAGATTTTTGTTACTGTCAGCAAGAGCCTAAAAAGTCCATACCATCCTAATTTTGAAAAACCACCCTGGATAGTGATATATTTTGGCAGAAATCCTATTGAGTGGTCATTAGCTGCACTTTGAAAAAATCAGTGGCCAAGGCTGTTCCCTCAGCCCCGCAGGGGTTAGGTGCCAACAGCAACACAGTCAGCAAGGAGAATTTAAATATTAATTATGTATGCAATTTACCAGTATTACTGCCAATCTTTATCCAGTTTTGGGGAGGTGATGCTTAGATTTTTTGCATACAGAATTTTGGATGGCAGGGTTGTTCATACAGCAAACCTGAGCACTCAGTGTTAGCAAGAGAAAACCCTATTTTGTAACTGCAGTAGAGTCACTGGCTTCCAAAATACTGTGGCCCAAGTTCCCACAGAAGAACAGCCCGTTTTCTCTTTTACATTCTGTAACCAGAGGAACATTTACATCCTTGAGTTGTCAAGTCGGAGACAGACACATGTTTGGCAATAAAAGCTGCTATACTCTTTCTCCTAACAAGCATTTTCGTCTGCCTTTAGAAATCACATAGAACCAGACCTTAAAAATATAGCCTTAAGATAAGCCTTAAGAAGTATAAGCCTTAAGTTTCTTACACCTTCTGGAAAAATATGATCATAGTTTGGGTAGATTTAGGGGTTCATCTACCATGACAGAGATCAGGCTGCAACAGAACTTATTGGTAAGTTACCTTTCTATTTGCCTATGTGCTCAATCAGGTGCAAGATCTTCCTGAAGTTCCTGCTCCTCCAGCCCCTCTCACTTACTACAATGAGCAGCTGGAGACAGGAGACAATAATCACATGCAGAAGAACCCAAGAAAACTCTTGGTTTTAATGCTCAAAGTGACACCAAGAAAATTATGTAACACGGGCTCTCTCACTGGTATTCCACGATGCTTCACAAGCTTGAAGTCCTCAGTTTTGAGGCTGATCTATAAATTCAATGTTAAATTAATTGTGTGTGTGCAAACCATATACTCCAATTCCATAAATGCTCCTGTCTGGCCCAGGTTGGTCAGCAGTGGCACATGAACCTGCTGCGTTACATATGTTTGCCTCCGAGTGCATCCTCTACACACTCAGAAGCTGGTGAGTCTTCAGCAGGCAGGTAGCAATTTCTGCACGTCTGTTCAGGCTACAAGTCCTGGGGGACACTGAGAGTGGCCCATCATGCTGCTCTTGTTTGTCAGCAATGCTGAGCATGAGGCAGGCTACAGTCACATTACTGGAGACCAGTAACGAGTGGTGTTCCTCAGGGGTCAGTGTAGGGACCAGTACTGTAACATCTTCATTAGTGGGATGTGGGATCAACTGCACCCTCAGCAAGTTTGCTGATGACACCAAGCTGTGTGGTGCAGTTGACACGCTGGAGGGAAGAGATGCCATCCAAAGGGACCTCGAGAGGCTGGAGAGGTGGGCCTGTACCAACCTCATGGAGTTCAACAAGGCCAAGTGCAAGGTCCTGCACATGGGTCAGAGCAATCCCAAGCACAGGGACAGGCTGGGTGGAGATTGGCTCGAGAACAGCCCTGAGGAGAAGGACTTGGGGGTACTGGGGGATGAAAAGCTGGACATGAGCCGGCAGTGTGTGCTGGCAGCCCAGAAAGTCAACCGTATCCTGGGCTGTATCCAGAGAAGTGTGGCCAGCAGGTTGAGGGAGGGGATTCTCCCCCTCTACTCTGCTGAGACCCCACCTGGAGTTCTACATTCACCTCTGGAGCCCTCAACTTAAGAAAGATACAGACCAGTTGGAACGAGTTCAGAGGAGGCCACAAAGATGCTCCAAGGGCTGGAGCACTTCTGCTATGGGGACAGGCTGAGAGAGTTGGGGGTGCTCAGCCTGGAGAAGAGAAGGCTCTGGGGAGACCTTATAGCACCTTCCAGTACCTGAAGGGGCCGACAAGGAAGCTGGGGGGGGACTTTTTACAAGGGCCTGTAGTGACAGGACAAGGGGTAATGGGTTTAAACTGAAAGAGGGGAGATTCAGATTGGATATCAGGAAGAAGTTCTTCCCGGAGAGCGTGGTGAGGCAGTGAAACAGGTTGCCCAGAGAAGCTGTGGATGCCCCACCCCTGGCTGTCTTCAAGGCCAGGCTGGATGAGGCTTTGAGCAACCTGGTCTAGTGGAGGGTGTCCCTGCCCATGGCAGGGGGTTGGAACTAGGTGGCCTTTAAGGTCCCTTCCAACCCAAACCATTCTGTGGTTCTATGAACTTTCACCTTTAGAGCCAGTCAATGAGACACATTCTTCAAACGGTGATTTTTAGATTCTTCTACACTTGTGTGTACACAATACACAGTAAAAACTACATGGAATACAAAGAACTACAAATTCTAAGTGCAAAGTCTTTGTAGACTTTATATGTGTTGCAAAAATAATGTGGGCAAAGGGCAGATCACATGCTACTTGGTACACAAGTGTTTATCAGAGTAAACATATAAATACCACAGGCGACTATTTACCCTGAATACTCCAGAAAAATACTCCAGAATGACACTATGAAAAACAGCCCAACAGCCAAATAATCGAAGCAGTGAGCTGTGTCAGCAGGAATAGGAGTAATGACTGGAGTAGTGTGAAGGTAGCAACTGGAGGTAGAAGGCAATACTGCCTTGTGCTGCACAGAAGGTTCAGAAGGGTTACTTCAAAAAAGTAGCCTGTCATCAGATTTAAGAATGATGATGAAGAGCTTTGTAGAAACTTGTATAGAGTAATGTGAAAAATACTATTGTTATAAATTACTAATAGTGGTGTGGTTAGTTAATTAGATTCCTTAATTTATTTGTTCGTTAATAAGCTGTTGCATAAGCAGTAAACCTTGTAGTCTCTTAAATCAGTTACTCTCAGTCCTGAGGAAGAATGGGACTGTAACTCACAAATACATAGTAAAAAAGTATCCCATGAAGTAATAAATTACATAGGCAACAGCCTGAAATCATGACACGAAACTGAAAGACACAACATATTAAACTGAGGAAAGAAAAGCCACATATTAAAATCAGGTCTAGCTAGCCAGGCAACAACAGAGCAGAAAAGTTTATGGGGATTACATTATACCACAAACGAGAAAGACTCTGATGGCACTGACATAAAACTTGTAACAGATTTTTTTTTTCTTTTTAAAAAGACAGCAGTGTTGTAAGCATGTGACATCAAAAGGAATTAATCTATGCTACTCGGCTCAAATGAAGTCTCACCTAAAATACTACACACAGTTTGGGACAGGGCCCTTCAAAGATAATTTAGGCAAAAGGAAATCCAGAGGAGACAAGAAAAATTCTACGAGGTTTAGAAAACATAAATCCAGGCCCTTCAGATTTTTTTTTGTGAGTTATTTAGTCAATAAAAGACCTTTCATAAAGCATAATTGTTTAGCAAGTTGTAACAGTAACCTGTTAATGTAGGTCAAGAGACCTACACTGCCTATGTTTTACAGGTAAACATCCCTTATTAGCCCAGTTAACATATATAAGGGGGAGGCATTTGCAGGCCAATGACTATGCAAAAGCCTCTGAGCATCTTGCCTTCTCTTTACCTCAGCTGTTTGGCTATTGAAGGTCTATTCTACTAGCTGCAACATCTTGTATTTGATTTGAAAAACATTTTTGGGGAGAGCACAGCAATCAGCTGTCCTTTGCAGAGAGGCCTTAAAGAATAAGAAACAAGACCTAAGAGTCTCCAACAATACTTTAGGCTGGATATTAGAAAAACAATTGCTGGCTGCTTGGGAACTGAAACAACACAGGAATAAATTATCATGAAATTGCAGTGATTTATGTGTTTGGGATACCAGGGCTAGGCTACACAAACACTCTCCATCATGGAAAGTGTAAGCATACTTAATTTTGCCTCACTGAAGGCAGTAGTGACAGCTCACCTCCCAGCTCTACGATGCAACATTCGGCTTTCTGAACAGACATTCGTGATGAGTGTCATCTAGTGGTCATACTTAAGAAAAAACACTGGCAATAATGCCAAACACAAGAAAAAGTAGCAATAAAAATTTAACAATACTTTCTAATAACTAGCCATTCATTACTTGCATTTACTGATTTTAAAATGAGAAAATATACGTAAGAATCACTACAGATTGAAATGCTAAGCCAGAATGTTAATATTATAGGGCCCATTAATTAACCAAACTAACCTTCGTTTTCTCTATATAGTTTTATAATTTTACACTATTTACATATGCAAGAAGTAGAGAAAAGGGGAAAACTAGGGACTATATAGGGAGGAACAATCCCAGGCAACAGCACATGTTGGAGGCTGACTGGCTGGAAAGCAGTTCTGAGGAAACAACCAGGGGGTCCCAGTGGACAAGACGTTGTCCATGAGCCAGCACTGTGCCCTTGTACCAAAGGTGACCATGGTATCCCGGGCTGCATTAGGAGTGTTGCCAGCAGGTCGATGGAAGTGATCCTTTCCTTTCTCCTCAGCACTGGTAAAGCCACCTCTGGAGTGCTGAGTTCATTAGGGGCTCTCCAGTACGAGAGAGACATGGAACTACTGGAAATTGAGTCCCAGGAAAAGCCACAAAGATCACGAAGGGACTGGAGCACCTTGCGTATGCGAAAACAGAATTAAGTCTGGCTAGGGCACTCAAGAGCAACAAGAAAAGCTTCTATAGGTATGTCAGTGACAAAAGGAAGACTAGGGGAAAATGTAGGCCCTCTCCAGAAGGAAACGGGAGAGCTGGTCACGCGGGATGAGGAGAAAGCTGAGATACTCAACAACATCTTTGCCTCAGACTTTACCGGCAAGTGCTCAGTCCACACCACCCAAGGGGCAGAAGGCAAAGGCAGGGACTGGCAGAATGAACTGCCCAGTGTAGAAGGCCAGGCTTAAGACTATCTGAGGAACATAAAGGTTTCCGATTCCATAGGACATGATGAGATGCATCCACAGGTCTTGAGGGAACTGACAGACAAAGTGGCCAAGCCACTATCCATCATATTTGAGAAGTGGTGGCAGTCCAGTGAAGTTCTCGCTGACCGGAAAAGGGGAAACATAACCACCATCTTTAAAAAGGGAAAAAAGGAGTACCTGGGGAACTATAGGTCAGCCAGTCTCACCTCTGTGCCCACCAACATCATGGAGCAGATCCTCCTGGAAACTACGCTAAGGCACACAGGAAATGAGGAGGTAATTGGTGACAGCCAACGTGGCTTCACCAAGAGCAATTTGTGTCTGACAAATTTGGTGGCTTTCTATGACAAGGTTACAGCATCATCTACCTAGACTTATGCAATGCATTTCACACTGTCCTACATGACATCCTTGTCTCTAAATTGGAGAGGCATGAATTTGACAGGCGGACCACTGGTGGATAAGGGACTGGCTGGACGGGCACACTCAAAGAGTCAATGGCTCAATGTCCGAGTGGAGACCAAGGACAAGCGGCATCAGTACTGGGACTGGTGCTGTTCAAGATCTTTGTTGGCAGCATGGACAGTGGACCTGAGTGCACCCACAGCAAGTTTGCCAACACCACCAAGCTGCGCGGTGCAGCTGACACACCGCAGGGAAGGGATGCCATCCAGAGGTACCTGAACATGCTGGAGAGCTGGGCCTGTGCCAACCTCATGGAGTTCAACAAGGCCAAGTGCAAGGTCCTGCACATGGGTCGGGGCAATCCCAAGCACAAGGACAGGCTGGGTGGAGAATGGATCGAGACCAGCCCTGAGGAGAAGGACTTGGGGGTACTGGGGGATGAAAAGCTGGACATGAGCCGACAGTGTGTGCTGGCAGCCCAGAAAGCCAACTGTATTGTATCCTGGGCTGTATTCAGAGGGGCGAGGCCAGCAGGGCGAGGGAGGGGATTCTCCCCCTCTACTCTGCTCTTGTGAGACCCCACTTGGAGTTCTGCATTCACCTCTGGAGCCCTCAGCATAAGAAGGATATTGACCAGTTGGAGCGAGTCCAGAGGAGGGCCAGGAAGATGCTCCAAGGGCTGGAGCCCCTCTGCTATGGGGACAGGCTGAGAGAGTTGGGCTTGTTCAGCCTGAAGAAGAGAAGGCTCTGGGGAGACCTTACAGCATCTTCCAGTACCTGAAGGGGGCCTACAAGGAAGCTGGGGGGGGCTTTTTACAAGGGCCTGTAGCGACAGGACAAGGGGTAGTGGGTTTATATTGAAAGCAGGGAGATTTAGATTGGATATCAGGACGAAATTCTTCATTGTGAGGGTGACGAGACACTGAAACATGTTGCCCAGAGAAGCTGTGGATTCCCCATCCCTGGAAGTACTCAAGGTCAGGTTGGATGAGGCTTTGAGCAATCTGATCTAGTGAAAGAGATTGGAACTAGATGATCTTTAAGGTCCCTTCCAACCCAAACCATTCTGATTCTATGAAAGGATGAGAGCTGGGACTGCAGAGGAGAAGACTCAGGCTGGGTGTACAACAAAAGGGCCAGGGTCTTTCTGTGTCCACTGACAGGGCAAGAGAGAAGAGGCACAGACAGAAACACAGGAGGCCCGTCCTGAACGTAAGAAAACACATTTTCACTGAGATGGTGACTGTGCACAGGGACCGATTGCCCAGGGAGGTTGTGGAGCCTACATCCTTGGAGATACTCAAAAGTTGTCTGGACATGGTCATGAGCAACTGACTTGAGGTGATCCTGCTTCAGATGAGGAGTTGGACATGACCTCCACAAGACCTTTCCAACTACAACCATTCTGAGATTCTGTGAAAATGCCCTCATTGTCAAAGACAAATACAGGCGTGAAACTGACCAAATGCACAAATAGGAAGATGTCTTATCAACAATAAATAATGCTACTGTATGTAAACAACTATTTTCCCACCAAAGTCTGATTTTTGTATCTCAACTACAAGCAATAATGCTTCTTGCATTTAGCTGTCTCCTACATGTTTAAAAAAACCTGGTAAACCATTTCACATTGTTCTTCTTTCATTGAAAGATTGCAAAAAACAGCAATTTTCCCTCCACCTCCTCCCTTCCTCTGCTTCTTAGGAGCTATTTTCCCTGTCATCCACACGAAGAGCGTAACACTATTATGAGCAAACTGGAGAAGAAAGGCGGCGAGATGGTCAAACAACTAAGTTACACTCTGCTTGAACAGATGAAGGTTGGCATCTTCCCATTCTCCTGTGCAGGTCCATCTGTAAGTGGGGGTGTACATTTTTGTGGAGGGAAGAGGAAGTAGCATGTGCGTATACATATTCTAGCAACACCAGCATAATCAAACTGTGAGGACTTGTGCTGCTCAGCAGAGCGAATCCCTGGTAACAAGCAGAGTGGCAGGGCTCCAGCAAGGGGGACCAGGAGCTAGCTGGAGGCAAGGAGTGTCTGCCTGAGGTATGAGACCTGGAGGGTAGTGTTAAGAGAACTGTGGCTGAAGCTGGCACTGCCACAGCTTACAGAAGGTGCAAATGGTTTGGAGAGTCTAACAGAAGAGACTCTTGTGATCAGGGAAAGCTGGGTATGCATGTCTGGAGCAGGCAAGAAGACAGGGATATATGTATGTGTGTGAATGGGGAAGCGGGAACAGGGCACACACCTAAACCATGTGAGAACTGATGAAAAAGAATACTGTGGTCCGGTATCACAAATCCTATTGAGAAACTCTGTCCTAACATGCAGTTGTGGAAATGGATGATAATCACATACATTCCTTAACAAGAACTAATCCACCTTTTTACTTTTATTAACAAGGTTGACACTTGCTTTACTGTTTTGTTTTCCACCAACCATATTTAAGGGCAAACTCAGACTGCCTTTTTAAAGGTGACAGCTCATATGTAGCCTGTTTGTGGGAGAAATATTTAGGGCTGGCTAAATCCAAATGTGTTACTCAGTAAAACTGAATTAAATCAAACAACAGTTGGATTATCTAATTTCCAGATATTTTTAACCCTTATTGTGAACAGAAATGGAATAATCCACTTTATATATACAGCGCACATGGCAGCAATTAACTAGCTAACTTGAGTAAAAAAGCAACTATGTGATACACACAGGATATCACGTACAATGGCTTTCAGAATTCTTTTTTTCAAAGTCTTGTAAGGACCAAAACTTGACAGCAGATGTAAAATATTTTTAGGTCTTTTAGGTCTCAATGACTACATACAAATAAGCTTCCATATATCTATTAAAAATGTATCCAATGAAATACCATTGGAACTTCTTTTGTTTAGGACATGGTAGAAGAACAATAAGCTAAACAGTGATGAAGAAAGAAAATAAACCATCACTAATCTGTTGACTTACCTTTAATGACAGAGAGCCAGCAAGAAAGAAGTGGTCCACATCAATGACAGAAGCGAGGAAGCCAGCCAGAGTGACCTCAGTGAAGTCACTTTTCTTCCTGAGTCCAATCACTATCGCCCAGGACCACATGCCTAGTATACCATGCACTGCATTATCAGAGAAGGCTCGGAGCCAGTCATTTTGCTGAATGAAGGAAAACTGCAGAAGTCTGTCTGCTACAAAGCAGAATATTCCCAAACCTAGACTAGAAATAACTGAAGCGGTGCTGAAAGTTTGGAGAATAGCATGGGCCTTTTCAGTCTCAGTTGCCATGGCAAAAACCATGTCACAGCACACAAAATGTCATCAGGATGTACACTGTGCATTGTCCTCTGTCTCCTCAGTTGCTCTGTAAATGTCAGAGAACAGAAAGAAAATTAAAGGAAAAAAGCCATTAGCACAAAGCACTTGTTATCACAGCTACACCTGAGAATAAAAACCCCAAATTCAATGTTTGCACTTAATATTCCTAGGGAACTTTTTATTTCAATTAAGTTACTTTGTTGACTTCAACACTACAGCTCTGAATTAAAACACTTGTCCTGTTCTAATTAGAACAAGCACCTCTGTAACACTGAAATCGCTAACTCTACTTTCTGAAATATTAAATTTTACAAAATAATCATGAACATGACTATGATAACACCTTGAATGCGTTTCAAGACTCCTCCCGGTTTGAAACACACGTTATTCATCAAATTAAATCCTTTACGCTGCAACACACGCACAAAAAAAAAAAAAAAGATTCAGTTTGGAGGATTCTTAGGAATGATGCTCAAAAACCCCAAATATCTCCCTATGCAACAACTGTTAAAATCGAGTTTCTGATCTATAATCCAAAACACCATTTTCATTTACATACTTCGTAAACATACGTGTTATCACCCTGGTACCCCTCTCTGAGCAACTTCTTGTTTAGCCTGGAGACTGACTCGTAGAATAAGCATTAAGAAAGTCAGAACCACTAAAATACCATTACCATTTATCATAAACACGACGACAACAACCACTCAGTCAAGCAGAAGCCACCAAAACTAACACCTTAACGAGCACAACTACCCTTGCTTTTTCTTAGTATGTTTTTCAGCAGCAAACTCCACTGTTACTTTCAGGATTTGCCTATTGTCTGCCACGTTACCTTCCTAACAGCTCTTTTTGCAGAAAATCAGGAACACAACTAATCCCTGTCATTTTAATTTGCAAAATTTGACCACTGCAATTTGAAAATAAAGGCACTGTTATTAGCATTAATAATTTAAAGTCCTCAAAAACTATTTACATTGTGTAATTGTTAGCAAATCCTCTTGTATCCAATGATTTTTTGGAAATAAACTCTTGTCCTTCGATAGTTGCTTGACACCTCAAAAGAAATTCCAAAAATAAATCAAGATCTTAAAGGCACACCCACTCCCAAGAAGCAATTACAGGATACCCAGATTATAAAGACAGAGTACTCATTTATGTGGTAACATTGAAAAGAACACTTCCGAAATAAAAATCCACAAATAGAAGATGTATTTGCTAGCCTTGTTATGTTAAACAACTGAAAAGCAGTCTTTGAAGGGTGGTATAAATTGTGACTGTCCCAACTGTTCTGCTCTTCTGTCTTTTTGGGGAGCCATGGAGATAGACCAGTTTCAAAGCCCACATCCTATCTAAAAACGGATTCTTCCTAAGAGGTTGCTATTTCTGTGAAATAGATTAAATCTTGACAGTCCTTCTTCATACAGTTCTGCCAGGTAAATTTTTATTCTGAATATGCTTTTTATGAGTGCAGTAGACTTCCTCTGAAAATGAATACTCCTAACTATGTTGACACATAACAATTTATGATTTTAAATGCAATATTGATTATAAGCCCCAGAAAATACAAAATGATCCTTCCAGATTATTCACATGCCTGTTTATGGTAGAATTATCCACAAGACATGATTACTGGCACTGATCTTCACAGAATAAAAGCCCACTGAATCATTTATTTGGAAAACATTAAAAAAGAAGAAAGCATAAATAAAACATGGACTTTGCACACAGAGGAGAAAGTGGGTCAAGTTTGGAGTCCATTAACCACGACCGTGCCTATTCTGAACAAACGTGTAGACAAAGTATTTCCTGAAACGCTGGAACTGCCATTTTCCAGTGGGTGACATTACAATATACAGTACATTTCCGAATAAATTCCATTTTAAGGAACAAACGGTGATCTCCTCACAAGTGTTTCTTCTATATAACCATCGTGTCAGAACGGATTTGATTTAAAATCACCATAAAATCTGTGTAAGAATCCAGTCCGTGAGGAGCCGATGTAGCAACATACCTTTAAAAAGCACACCAGTATTCAGAACCAAACTCACCCTGGGACTAGAACGTATTTTTTGTGCCACAGCTGCCTTATTCCAGTATCACATGTGGTCTCTGTCTCAGTGTCGAGCCTCTGTGCTTTGTGAATCCAGACTGCCCAGTCCAATAGGAAAGACCAAACACCATTTGTTCCATCCTAAACAAATTGAACCAGGCAGCAGTAAGCACCAATACTGCACAATGCTCTTCAAACTCCCCACAAAACATACATGAAAACTGAACAACAGTCGAAGATACAGAAAGAAGCAGCACCTTTTTAATGACTTCCTGAACAAATATAACAGAGCTAAATGCAACTTCAGCCAGGGCTCAGAAACCCTGTTAGAGAAAGCAGGAAAAAAAGATCATAAAACAAGAGCAGGGCACAAATAAAGATAATAATTAAAAGATAATAAACCCCAATATCGTAAAGTCAGAAAAGTGCACTTCCAGCCTTCTGTTGTACGTAACTGCATTTCAAAATATACAGAGATGTTTTTCAGCAGATTCTTCCTTGAAACTGCCTACCTGAAAGATGCTCACTGTCATGGTTTAATCCCACCCAGCAATCAAGAACCACACAGCCACTCGCTCACCTCCCCCCGCCTACAGTGGAGGGGGAGAATCAGAGGAAAAGACAAGGAAACTCATGGACTGAGGTAAGAAGAATTTAGTAATTCCAAGTAAATGACATAAAATAGTTATACCAGTAATACTAACAGTACCAATAATATGTGATTAAAGTGGTGGAAAAGAAAACAAATGATACAACCACTTACCTACTATCCACTGACCAACTGAGCGCCAGAGAGCCCACCCCTGGCCCAACCCCCAGTTTATGTACTGGGGAGAGCATTTTATGAAAATAAATACGCCTCTGGTCAGTTTGGGTCAGCTGTGCTGACCATGTCCTGCCCAGCTTCTTGTACAGAAAAAGTTAGAAACAGGTGCATTGTTAGAAGCTGAAAAAGTCCTTGACCTGGTAAAAACACTCCTCAGCAACAACTAAAAACACCTGTGTTAAGAGCACTCTTCTCAGCACAAATCTAAAGCAGCCTCATACAGCCATTGTGAAGACAAATAACTGTCCTGCCATCTTTTATAGAAAAAAGAGACTGCTGTCTGTGTAAAACTTAAGGCACACTCCCAGGTACAATGGCATAAGCAGCGATATTACGCAGCTCAAGAGTGAAATCAGACTAGAAAAAGCAAAAGTAGGTTCGACCAAAATAAACCCTAAAATTAAAATTTTTAATGTAAAACCAGAAAATGTATTTTTTTGCCTGAAACATCATGATTTTCAGTCTATTTAAAAAACATCACAATAAAGCATCATAGGTATACACCTTAGAAAGCACCGTGTTGGAACTTACGTTCTCATTGAACCAGAACAGTGGGAAATGGATGTATTACACAAGAATGCTTAGACAGCTACGGGCAAGCGGTCCAGCTAACATACTGAAGGGAAGGTTCAGGCCGGGTTTACATGAAACACATGCACACAACAGCTGACAGTCACACCGCTCAGAGTTGTGATTTCTCATGAAATGCATACATGAGATAATGCATCATCTCCATCTATACCCACAAAATGCAATTTTGGTAACATTTAATCTCGTTTAAGGAAATTATAAAAACCATTTTAACAAATGCACAGTTAACACTGTAGGTTACCAACACAGGTTACCCGGGGCAAAGCTGTAAATATACATTTGGGGAAACAGCTGACACTAGCAGGCCTTTCAACGCATGGTGTAAGAGCAAAACAAAACTCCAACGGATAAATCATCACTTAGAAAAATTGCTCTCCAAAATTTTAGTCCAATTTTGCAAGGTTACTGGGTACACTAACAGGTATAGGAATTTAATGCACAGAATTAGTAGAATTACGCGCTTGCTGCAAGACAAGACTGCAGTAGTCCCTTATAATTCAATCATCTCCTAAAAAATAAAGTTATTGGATATTAACTTAATCAAAAACTCCACAAAGTAAAATTAACATGTAAGACACAAGCTCAAACCTTTAATGTATTCTCATGGAAAAGCAGATCCGAGCCTAAAACAGTCTGTGAAGAACTGATAATATTTTTGGGTCAGTTAATTATACTGCGTTATTGGGGTTGGCGGGTAGAAGAGGACTGGAGAGGAAGGAGGACAAAATCATGCAAGATACCAGTAGGATTTTACCAAGATACTGAGGAACAAACTGAATTAAACTCACTAACAAGCAAAACGACCGTGAAAATCAAGATGTCATTAGATTCGTTATTTCAAGGAGCATAAATTAACATGTTTGAAAACAGACACCTAAATGCAGACCTTCTCCTCAACGAGTGCTTTGGAACTGTGACGTACCTAAAAGAGAGATCTGAAACAAGTATCCTATGAGTATTTAGTAACTCGAAACAGGCCAAAATACTGTCCAGTGGAAGGAAAAAACCTAGACAACAGAAAAAAAAAAAAGTAAGTTTAGGAATTACCCTCATTAACTACAACAGCATTCGGGTGGTAAACAGCTAATCCCATTTAAGATTAAAATACAATCCGTATGTGTACCTCAAGAGAGAGACGCGGGAGAGACAGGCATGCGGCAGAGACATGCGAAAGCACAGGGGTCAGCAGGAATCCTTACGTCTCGGGGAAAGGGCATGCTGTGTCTCAGCACCACGACCCTCATCAGCCACGAAGAAATAAAAATCTGTCACCTTTACCGCAGAAAACCGGAGCCAGGAGTGCTGGAAACCGCCCGCTCCGGGTGCCCAGCCCGTCCCGCCGCGCCCACCTCAGCGCGGCCGCTGCCAGCCGCCCCCTTCGCGCCCTGAACCCAAGCGCTGCCGCCCGCCCCCAGCCCCGCCAGCGCGGGGCTAGCACGCATGCGCGGCCGCGGAGCACGCTGGGATCGCGGCCCCCTACCTCCTCACCCGGGGAGAGGGGGGCGGGGATGAGTCCTGAGGGAGGATTTTAGCCAGAAACAGTAAAAACGGCGTTTGGGTATTCACAACAACATAAATAAAGCGCTGGAAGAGACGACAGCAGTAAAAGGCTTGTATTTTATCACCTAAGATGTGGTGCACCACCGAGTGGTGGAACATAGATCAGAAAGGGCTGAAGGCGCTTCAAATAAATACTTACGGGCTACAAAACAGCAGAATAGAAAGTGTTGGAGAAACTTTTTATTCGATGTTGGCCTATTTGGTGTAAGCTTCTGAATAAAAGCACACTTTTACAGTTAAAACCGCTTATCCCAACCCTAGTCACTTAGCAGTTAGAACCCCGTTGCCTGCACAACCCTCCACACAAACGACCCAAACACCACTTGTACGTTTAAAAGCAGCACTGTCAGGTCAGCCCCGATGTAACCGTACAGCTGTGCTCTGTTATCTGTTCTTTTTGCCTAGCCGCAATAAACTGTGGTATTGCAGTGGCAACTGAGAGACTGCTGGTCTGCAAAGCCATGCAGCTACTCTGCCTTCAGCCCTCACTGCTCCACGCCTCTGGCATAGCCTGGGCAGCTCTGGTGAAGGTAACACAGCCTGCGAGGCTTCACTTCCCAGCAGCTGCAAGCAGAGATTCAATATCCCGAATTACTTTAGAAGTTTTTTCCAAAGCCTCCAAGACGTGCCCTTCACTGACTTCGTCTGGCTCACTCCTGTTCTCTGTTTTCCTGATGGTAATACCAGACGGACTGGTCTTGGCAGCAGATGTCCTTTCCAGAAGACTGCTATTATCCAGTAAAACTGGTGTTATTTTGTTAAGAAAAAATATCACTCTTCCTCCTAATGAGAAAAAAACCCACCACTTCTCTGTATTTGAATCTGCATTTCAAAGTCTCACATTTCATGGCATGGTAATTACATAAGGCTAAAAAATAAGAGTACAGTACTTTAAATATCTACATTTATAGAAAATGCCTTTAACTAAGTTTCAAGTTATCCAAAAGTTACTTTAAAAAAGAAACTATCTGACATCACACTGCACAGTTTAACAGCATGCACTTTTCATACTCACAAAATCGAACACTGGCTTAAAGACAATTATGCCGTGGCTTTAAGCACACGTTTTTGAGCTGGCTGGACACAATGGAACAACACTGAGGTAGCTGATGAACAGAAAGGTATTGTACTGCAACAAAGCCCAAAAGCAACTCTATCATCCCTCTTTCAAGAACAGATCAGCAGACAGTGTTAGCAAAACTAATGCAACGCCCATTAAAGAGTTTCCTTTATTGGTGATTTTTTTGTTGTTGTTGTTTTAGTTTTGTACTCTCCCACTGCCTTTGTTTCTGGTGCTGTGATGCAGAAGTTGGACAAGATAAATGATAAAACAAAAATTATAAATAAGGAAAAGGCTGAAGAAGGTAACTTTAATAAGTAAGACAGTAAAAGAAGGTGAGGAAAAAGTCAGAGCCTTTGATGTAGATTTGAATACACAGATAAACAACAGAATACAAAACTTAGTTTTCAAAAGGATACAGTTAAATCTCCGTATTTTTTTGAGCTCAGCATCAGCAGACCTGTCCAAGAAAATAAACATTATTGAACAATTTAGTAACATGAAAAGTTCTCAAATATATTTTCTACTTCAGATTTCTATATTTAATAGTTTCCAGCAATACTGAAAATTAAGATGAACAAAATACAAGTGAAAAAAATGCTTCATTTTTGCCTTTCATACCACTACTCAATGGCTGCCATTCAGCAATCATTTGTGTTTGCAAAAATCAGGTCTCTAAGAATAGTCTCTTTGCTGTATGTATGTATAAATAGAGATATAATTTTTGTTTCATCAGCTACTGAATCTGCCATAATTTTAATAACAAGTGCAAGTGTAATCAATTTCAATTAACATATTTTTAATACCCGAGTATATTTCCACATGACGTCAGTAGACCTTCGGTCAGTGGCATGTATCAAAAAGGACAAATATATTAGCAAGAGATACAAGCGTCATTTAGCAGTTCGAGGCGCTATTTTGAACTGCACAGTGTTCTGTTAAAAGATGCTGTCATAGTCTAGCTGTTTTTTCACCTTGCAAGATATTATCTCTGAAACATTAATCCTCCTTTGGTAAAGCTACCGCAATTCTGTTTTTTAAGTGGGGTAGACAGTAGCACCACGAAACAAGCTTCACCTGCAACACAACTTACCTAACAGTTTGAACACTGACAGAAAAATATGAAACCACACAAAGTAAATGGACCTACAATTTTAATTTCTGCCCCTTAGGACATGGAGTTTACAAAATTCACAGTTCATAGTTTCTTTAATTTACTACAAATAAGGTTGAAAATAAAACTTGTTTAGAAGAAAGATGAATACCAATTTTCTTCATTTATGGGGTGTGCAGTACATTCAGGAGTCTCCTTTTTATTCAAACTTCTGCACCATTCTACTGCTGTTCTGATGTACCTATGTTAACATGAAAATTCACAAAAAGAGTTCTTTATAGGAGAAACACACTCTATTAATTCAAGAAAAAAACCTGAAGGCATTAAGCAATACACCTGGCTTTGAAAGAAAAAGCCATGATTCAAAACCTACCTTTTTTTCAAGGTTCCCTTGCCATTTTTGATTCCCACCTTTTTTCGTAGGATCTCCTTCATACTTAAACCTATGCAGTTATAGAAAACTGTAACAAAGCTTTATGATTTGTAATGAGTAGTGTACAAATGTTAATTTTTGTTTGCGAATATCTGCTTGCTAAAATGCAGCATAGTAAGCTTCTGATCATTCCCATAATGAGGCTGTAATTAGAGCAAGCAGATTAGAGAAAGCAATCTGCAGGCAGAGGTCAGTAACTGTAATAAAGCAAAAATTGGATAAAATGCTATCCACTTCTAGGTACGAGCTCTATTTAGAGCAAAGTGGGTTGCCTTCTTATCCACTGATGTAAGTGCCAAGTTGCAGCTCTTGCTATTTATTTAAAGAGACAATATGGTAACAAATATAATGGAATGACAGCATGCAGTGCCCCCGAGTCATGCAGGTCTTGAGTCTTAGGGAAAATGGGAGCTTTTACCATTACGTGTTTGGTTCTCCACCCCCCCAATCTATTTTCAACAAATACCATTTCTTTATATAAAAGGATTTGTACTGAATTATTTTGTATTTAACCTTAAGTTGCTTAATTGCTGATACCTTTCATAGACTCCGGGATGACTTATTTGTATTAGCTGCTGTACCCCATCAGGAGTAGTCAGCTTACACCAGCCTACATCTTCATTCACCTTAGAAGAAATAAAAGCATTAGTCTGCTGCAGTCTGAAGAAAAAAAGGACAAGTACCGTTTGTCAATTTAAGATCTAAGTGTCTGTGAACATTCCACTTCAAACACTTAAAACTTTGTGTTTTTCTAAGGTTAGCATTTGGTACAGTCTGCTGTGACAAACCGGGGGGGGGACCCCAAACAGAACACCTGGCACAGCCACAACACTCGTTTTATACTACCCCAGAACAAGTCATTTCTTAAAGTGTGGAGAAATGTTTTCAAACCTGTAGACTTTTCATTTCTCCATCCTTCTATCACGAGTGAGTATACCGCTTTGAGCTAGCTCACATCAGGAAGTTATACTTACCTTCTGACACACTGACTATCATATTTATATTGTCTCTAACAGAGAGCTCCTCAGACACTCTAACATATTTCTTCCGTGTCTTGTCACCTTAGGGTAATAAGCAAAGACACAGAAACCAGAAGTCTCAGCAGTCAACCTTCAATCCCACACTCACCTAATTTTCTCTGTAGTGCCATTTAAAAAAAAATTATATGGAATCCCATATGCACAAGGTTACTTTCCTGATTATTTTTTCACTATCCATCTGCTGGATTGTATCTATAATTTGAAATAAAAAGCAAGCACTCCCTCCTTATATCCATGTGAGTGACTTCCTGAAAGGATAAAGTTTCATTTGCCTCTTTAGGCACCGGTTATGCACCAAAACTTTTACTCCCCATTTCTGGTTAAAATACTGGCAATACGTTACTGGTGGCATTTGAGGATAGTTCCTATTTTCATTTAGACTACTATACAATCTCAAGAGTAAGCCACAGCTGAAAATGCTTGTAAGTTATCAATGTCTCAGGACTTCGCATTTTATAGGCATCAAAACTCTTGTCTTGGTTCCTCATTAGTTTCCTGGTAACACTTTTTTGTGAAGAGTGTTAAGAACAGTCGTTCCGCTTAACTCATGAATTTACCTGGATCATACTACTGGAAGAGCTGAAGTCCCAGACCATAATCAAGGTCATCCCATCCCAAAAAGCAGCATGGACTTTATGATCTGAGTACACAACAAGTCTTCCTATGCTGGGAATAACCTTGTCATGCAGCAAAACTGGCAGCATTTCTCGTCCATCCGTCTCAGGTACCTAAAACCAAACACATACGTTAAAAACTTGAGGAAAGGTTATTTACATCATTATAGCTGTTGGTGTCTCTCCCAGATTTTCAATTCAGTTGTTTTTCCAGACCACAACCAGTTCTCCTTACCACACAATTACTTTCTGCTTCATACATACACTTCTACACTGCATGCTTTAGGTTCCCTTCTGCTCCTTGTTAACAGGATGCACTCGCCAGTCTTCCTTCTAGATTAAGTCCTATTCCTTACAGCCCATATAATCATCCCTTTAACACTGCAGGGTTTATAAATCTGCAGGTACATACCATTTTCCAGCAGCAGAGATGGCAGTTATGAGCTAATGACAGTTTAGTCTTGTAGCAGTGCTGAAGTATTCTGAGGAGAGAAAAAAACAAATTAAAAAATAAGTATTTCCTTCTTACTGCCGCTGCTAAACAGCTGTGACCTGTAAGCTTACTGACGTCACCAGTGCTAATACGAATTCCTTTAATTTTTATATTTAATGTCATAGTAAGTATTATGCATCATTTTGACTAGTGTCTTTTCAAAGTCAGAGGAATTAATTTAACAAAGATTAAGTTACTTGGTTGCCTCAGTAATAATGGAGGACACAGAGTATGGATTTCCTGGAACATCAGGAGGTAGACTTTTAACCGAATACATCTTCTCTTCTCTCTGCAGCAGAGAGCAGAAAGGAGATGAGTTAGTTAAAGGTACTGTAGCATGAAAACAGCATGTAAGACCTTACAATATATGAAATTTCTGACCCCCTAGAAAGCAACTACAATCACATTTACATTTGTCCCAGAAGACAGATAAATATATTCTTGAAAGGTAAGAAAAAAAAAAGCAGTTGTATCCTTTAAGCCTACTTCTGTGGGAAGAAACCTTCACAGTTTCCATGCACTCTGTATGGACCAAGAAGTTCTGTCATCAGAGAGCAGACTGAAGTTCACTGAGTAACCTCATTTGCCTGCAAGTTAACAGCTTGGTTCGAAGGGCTGACCCTTAATTCTGCTCTAAAATTACAAAACACTGCATAAGCACCTGAGAGGATCTCTGCTCTGGGGAAGGTTAACACCGCAGACACAGAGAGACAAAACCACTTCTCCAGCACTGAACAGCTGTGGCAAAGCCAGAACAGAACCTGCATCTTCCCGGTTCTGTCTCCCTACAGTGAGTAAGAAGACGTTTCCAAGTACATGAAGATCAGAACCTAGTCAATATATTAAAGACTAAACCTCTTCTAAATTAGTGAGAAATGGTTATTTGAATCTTACTGCAGTATATACTGGAGCTCACAAAATGAATGTTGCAATAAGTAAGATTTTTCTTACTGCGTCTATCATTTTCAAAAATACAGTCTGAAACAGAAGGAACAATCTCATTTTTTCCTACGATCGACTGGTGGGTCCAGTCATTACAGGAATTACCAGCGCAGGGACTTCACTACAGCCTGCATAGCCAACTGTCTTAGAACTAAGGAAACTGCTAACCGGAACGAAAGCGGAACGTCTGTTATAGTTTAGCTTTATACCTTTTTTGTTCCTTTTTGGATTGCATAATGCATGAAATAGTTTCCCAAAAATGCTCCCTCTGACTTGAAAAATGAGTCATCACCAGGATAAATTTCTGTGCTGTTAGTCCCACCATGGATAAATCTAAGGAAAAAAACCCAAGATTTTTAACGATATCTAAAATGTGTCACTAGACAAGCAGAACAGGTCAGTACATTTGAGAAAAGCACGGAGCAGAATTCCGTTTTCAACACAACACTCACATGAAAAACTTCCTGCTGTTTCACAAACCGCAGAGCACGCCCATTACTCCTTTTAACACTGAGGATTAGCATTACCAGGCCCTTTGTTTGCACATCTCCATGGAGGCGAGGGTTACTGTGTTTATTTTCAAGCAAGCTAAGGAAAGGGGGATTTTTTTTGTGTTGAGGTAAACATCTCACAAGAGCTGCTTAATCCCCATTCCACCAACCACAAAATATACAGTGATTCTACAAATAAAAATCTGATTTTCTTAGTGGACCAGCCCTACCTAGTGTACACACAGAACATTTCCTGAAGGGCCTGTTTTTCACTAAGACCAATGGTCTTTTACCTGTGACCGTAACAGTATCTTGGAGCCTAAAACCCACTTAATGACACAATTATGGAACTCTGTTGTTACATGCGTGGACTGTGGTAATGGGACTTACCAGACTAAGTATGGCTACTCACCATACTGCCAAAGAAATGTGGCACAGTACTGAAGAGCTGCTAAACATTTTGTTCAGATAGATCAAAACTTAGTAATTACACTAAAGAAAAATGAAGAACAGCAGGCAGAAAAAGCTTTAAAGACCAATTATGCTATTATCAAAGACTTAGATGCTGACAGCATTTTCAAGTTTGTGTAACAGATTTGAAAGGGCAATTTCCAAAAAAAAAAAAAAGTGTCTTTTTTTCTCAAACCATATGGACAGGGTGACTTGCCAGGAAAACCCACAGTTGAGCTGTCTGCAACATAGGAATTATGTAGGTCCCCAAGAAAAACATTTCTAAAGGGTGAAATCCTCAGCATCAAAAGGAGCAATGTAATTCGCGAAGAAACCAAGCATCATAATTGTCAGTGAAGTCTGTGTGAGCTCCAGCTGTCCAGTGTATCTTCAAGAAATCAGAACACTTCTTTAACAGCCATAGACCTGATTTCAGACACAACCACTCCCAGACCTGGAAATACACTGCACTAGAAAATTTGAAGTCCAACAAACCAACAGCAGAAAGCACAATTTCTCAAGGAGTGAGGAAGAGGGACCAAGACAGACATTTCATCTTAAAGCTTAATTCCTACACAAATCAAGTCTTTCACAGATGAAAGGTATGATTTCCTACATACCTATAAAAAACACCCTGGCACCATACAATTTGAATTAGCTGAAGGCATGAACACGTCTCCGTATCTTCGTTCTGAAAGAAGTCACAGAAGGTCCACCTGTATAAAATACAATAAAAGCTTCAGTAAGTCTGAAGGTTGGGGTTTTCTTGTGTGCTGGTAATTATTTTTGTGCTAGGAACAGATGCACGCACATCTGTTCAAAGGAAAAGAGGCCACATTTTCAGATTCTTCCTTCATTATCCACATTAGTTACCAAATCAATTTTCTCAAACTTGCAAAGATTGTGGGAGTTTTCTTGTTATTTTTAGTGGCACTGACAGAGAATGTATGCCACTGGCCCACCTCACAAGCATTATCCTCTCGAAAATGAAAAAACCCCAAACCAACACAAAATCTATGTCCTTTCTTTCAGTATTCTTTTCTTCATTTACACTGCATGCCAGAAAATAAAGTTTATTTTTCTCTAGACTAATTACTATATATTCACTACAGGTGGACACAATGTTGGTTTCACAAGTGTCATGTTTCAAGAAGTTCCAAAAGAGAGTACAATAGTTATTTTTACATTTTTTGTATAGCCAGAATTCAGTGATTTTGGTAGAGGCTGAAGTTCCAAACTGCAGAACTCTAAAACATACGTTAACCACCGCAACGCAAACAGCTTAAATTACCTGTGTAAATGCGGGGCTCTGCAGCTGAGAGGCAAAGCCGTAGGTAAACGAGAAACTGTTTTGTGCGTTCCGGGGTCTACTGAGACATCAGCTTCTACAGACGTATGGTCGTTTTTCTCACGTGTCTTTGTTACATTCCCAACAGTATGTAAACTGTAGCACATTAGTGCCAATGACAAAGGGTATTTCCATTCTTCTGGGTAGGAGGAAACAGACCAACGCTGCGTGACCCAGGTGTATTCGTAAGAACAAGTTGTGTAGAACAAAGGGACCCCATCTTGCTCCTTTGGCTTGGTTGGTTCTCTGTACTGACCTTTCGCACAACCAGGTTCATTTTTCTTGTTCTCTACTCTCGTTTCTTTCAATGACATTTCTGCTTCGGGATTTTTACTTGGCTGTCCGTACTGATCTCCGGTTGGACAGCTGCTGTTCTTCGGAGAGGCGCGTGAGGATGCTGCCGATGACTGGCTGACTTTGCATAAGAACTCCACTGTAAATTCTTGCTGCAATTCCGACAGGTAAAGGTGAGCATAACCGTCTACTGACGAGATCTTCACACTGCCATCGTCTACACATTTTGTCAGACCAGCCGTAGCAGGGTCAGGCCATCTAATTTCTAAGATATCACTGAAAAGAACCTAATACAAGAAAAAGAACTGAAACGTGCAGCAAGGTAAAAGACCTGCTTCCCAGAAATTACAACCGAGGTTTTCCATTTAAATGAATTCAGTGTTTCTGCAAGGTGGTGTATGGCAAGAAACTGCTCTGTATTTATCTACATACATGAACTGAAGAGGAAGCAAAATATCTAACTTGCATACCTGTTTCCCCCTGTTCTAACAGAGTTCTACCTAGCAATAATGTTTTAATATGCATTCATAAACTAGTAAGGAATGTGGCCAACTGACCAGGCACAACTGCCCACCGACAGTAGCTATTTCTGTCTGCAAATGCTGCTTAAGAGACACTGAAGAGAAAGCCTAAATTATCTTGACCCTATCAATTATCAGTAGATTTCATGAAAAGCTCGCATTAAAACCCCACGTGCTCTGAAATCCCCTATTTACAAAATTAAGATAACCCTGTAAAATGGCACGTCACATGTATTTGTGTGTTCTTACTAAAACAGAAATGTATTGAAAACGTTTTGCAGCTAGGTGGCTAATGTTAATCCCGCATCACCACAGATTAAGTCACACAGCTACTTTCAGGATGTAGATAAAAGATATTTCTGAAGAAGAATTTAACACATAATAAAGATTTTGCGTTTTTACAATACGACATTTGGAAAGACTGAAAAGAATGGCCTCACCTTACTGCTGTGATACTCAAGTACAGAATGCTGCTTCAATTAGCACTTCCTTTCAAAACAAAAACCATTTTCACAGCATGTGCCCTTGTGCTATCCCTTCTACAAAAACGAAGCAGATGATTCCCAACAAATTACTCCAAACAAGCACTGCATCTACCTCAAATCCCGGATTAAAGCTTTGCTCAAAGATGTAGTTTAGAAAATGCAGTTATCACCCCTCTGAAACTAGAAACATTCTGTCAAGATAACACATGTAGAAGTTCTGCCCTAAAATGAGGTATTTTCCTCTGTATTGTCTTCATACCTCATCCCCACACAGGAACTATCCTTTTCAATTGAAGACTCCGGGTAAAGCACCAGATCCCCAACAAACACAGAAATGCAAATCCTCTCAAATAAGGAGTGAAAAGAACTCAGCAAATGAGCATTCACACCCCTCATCATCTGCTTTATCTCAATGTAATCGTCTTTGTCTCATCTGACTGACCTTTATCAATTATGGTTACCAGCTGAAAAGCACTGATCATACTTTGGGCCAGCACTGGAAAAGTCTGGAGTCAATTAAAATGAAACATGAAAGCACTAGCGTACTGGTAAGGTGGGAAAGTCTGCTGAAGGGACACTGAAGGTGAAAATTTATCGTAAAGAATGGCAAAAAGAACCCTACCAAAAAAAAAAAAAAATTGAAGTGACCGGACAACAGTGCTGCAGCCATTGCCAGAGTGAGGCTGGCCCAGTCCTCTCGCAAGCCCCATAACAGCCTCACAGAGGTACTTCAGTGGGGAAAAGATGGGATTCCGAACCTGACAGCCTCTCTCTCCACGGTTTCAGTGAGTCTTCCCTGAAAGGTTTCAAGTGCAGAGAAGTGATGATAGATAGAACAGCTCGTTGTATCCCACCTACAAAACCCTAGGTTTTAGTCTCACTAAGAGTAAATGAACCCTCCAGTGTCCAGCTGCTAGAGATATGCTAAAATAAGCAACGGGTACCACTCAAATTCTTGGTAGGTAGCAAGACAAGGCCTTGGGGGAAGGGACAGGACAACCCGGACCGAGTCAAATGAAGGAATACCAAAATTACTTCCTGCTGATGCAACCAAAGAGAAGGACATTTGAACTATGTGTGAACTACCCTAACTAGCCTAGTAAAAAACCCACCCTCGGACAGAGAAAGCCCCCTACCAACAAAAGCCCCTTCCCCACACATCTCCTGCAGTATAAAGGAGGATGCTGTGACTTTTAATGAAGACGAGGCATTGCAGAACCAGTGGGAACCAGGGTAACTATGACTGTAAAGCTACTGCCAACAGTTCCTCGGGATGTGTAAAACGCCTACCGTGTGCCAGCTCTGTGGAATCACCACCCAGCACCCACCTCTGCGCAGGCACCAAATGTTAAAAACGAGTATCTCGACTCCGTGTGTTGGTCGGCTCTTTGCGCACGGGGCGAAGAGCCCCGATTTTGGGACAACACGGCGACAGATGATATGGGTAAACAGAGGCCTGAGTAACAGCAATTAAAAACGGCAGCATTCCCGTCAAGACGCGCTGGCCAAGCAGCGCGCCGCGGGCCCTCACGGCCTGCAGCGGGCCCTCACGGCCTGTACTCCCGCACGTGGGTGTCAAGGTGCGCGAGCCCGCTCCGTCTGTCACCAGGAAGTTTATCTCGCAGCGGCATCACGTGCGGCACGCTCACCGTTTTCCTTTCCGGAGGTATGACACGAGAAGGTAAGTAGGGGCGGGAAGAAAACTTGTTCCGGAAATCCAGAGCTCGAAGAAGCCGTTCCTGTCGAAGCGTGAAGAAAAACAACACAACACACACAGCACAACCCGCGTGTCACGGGTTTTTCTGTGCCGTTCTACACTCTGAAGCCGATTTCATCCTCTCCTTTTCTGGAGTCCAGCGCACCCGGCCGCTACCGGCCCCAGGGAGCGCGGCCGCCCAGTGCCCCCCGGCCACGGGCCTCCCCAGAACCGGCGCGCACCCAGAACCCCCCCTCCCCCCCGCCACGTACCCTGTAGGCACTGAGGGCGAAGGCGACCCGCTGCCGGGTGGTCTCCGGCGGCTGCAGGGGGTGGGCGGCGGCGGGCAGCGCCGCTTTGTACAGGTACTCGGAGCCGCAAGGAGACAGCAGCAAGCGGGACCCCCCCGCGTAGTGCACCTCCACCGAGTCGTCCGCGTACAGCACCATCAGGCTCTCCGCCTCCATCGCCCGGAACAGCGCGGAGCGGCGGCGAGGCCCCACCGCGGGGAGCGGAGCGTCCCGGGGCGGGAAGGGCGGGGCGGGGCCGAGCTCCCGGCCGCGCACGCCGGGTTAGCCTCGTCTTCCGGCCGGCGGGGAGCGCCCCGGCGACGTGACCTGTCCCAGATACACCCCCCTGGAAGAAGGCGGTGGGAACACGCACCGTGTCCTGCTGCTGCAACTTTTTGGGGGTTAGTTTGTTATCTGCTGGAAACGGGGATGGTTTTTCTGCTGCTCAGAAAATCAGCACTACAAAGGCCCAGACAGTGGAAAAAAGCCCCGTTTACCCGTAACTGTGCTTCCTGACGAGACACCCCGTCCGGCACCAGCTCCTCCCGCCGCCCCTCGGCTGTTCGAGAGCCCGCCCTGCCCCCCCCACCCCACCGCTCCCTTCCCGCATCCCCACGGCAGCGCCGCCGGGACACGGCGCGGCGACTGGGGGGGCACAGCCGGGGGGGCACAGCCGGGGGAGGCACAGCGTCGATCCGCAGCGGGTCTCGAAGGTGGATTATAGTAATTCCGTTGTGGCTGCTGCTTCACGTGCACGCGTTCGTGGGGCGAGGAAACCCAACGTTGCCTAGAACGGGGTCGCAGACAGCCTAGCTGCACAGGCTAGAAGGTTAATTTCCCAAAGGCCAGTTTAAAAACTACGCCTCGCTGCCTTGTCGGAAGATACATACACTCTCCACGGCTCCCTCTCCCCCAGTTTACCTTTCAATCAAAGTTGCTTTAAGTGCATTCACAGTTTAGTGGGAATTAGTTCCATCCTAAAGCCCCAAGCAGAGGTCACCCCGGATCCTTGGCTGCCCAGATGGTACAGCCCCATCCAGCCGTAGCAATCCTTCCTCGAGGGCCCATGGAGCCGCAGGTTCCTCAGAGCAGTTTGCATCCCGGACGAAGCACGTTCCGTACAACTTTCCGTTTCTACAGCTGCGCTCTCGGGGAGTGGATCAGCATCAGGTCAAGTGGCTGCAGAGGCAGCCGTGCATCGGGGTGAACCTGGCTCTGTTTGCAGTACCCTTTTTTAGTGAGTGTAACTCTGCATAGCCCTTGGCTGAAGCACAAAGTATACACTGGGATTATAAGTCCTTTATTACTTTTTACTATTTATGGACAATGTATTTTGCTGGCAAGTTCACTGCTACGATCAGAACCCTCAGCGTAGGGACTGTGGAAGTAGGTCCTGTAGGCTGAAGCAGAGGTGCCAAATCAGCAATTCACAGAGCACAGACAGTGCGGCAGCTTCCCTGACTTGTGGCTGGAATGCCATTCTCTGTTCCTGTGTCAACTACTGGGATCCACATGCCTAAACTGGGTCATCAGAACTGTAATTCAGGCAGAAGGTGCGAACTTGAGCTATCACTAATTCAACATGCTCTGTGCAGTCGAAGGAAAAGCAGAACGTGATAGAAAGTAATGTCCCAGAGAGAAATAAAAGTGGCAATGACAACCCAAACTGATACTAATAGTGCTGTAATGGATTGTTCTGTTTAAAAAAACCCAAATCCTAGCTATGCACAATTTGTGATACCTGACACAGCAGAGCCAGCCTTGCTTCTTTCTGTAGTGCTACGCTTAAAACCAACATTTGAAAACCTAGTGACCGTGTTTCCCTAAAACAAAAAAAAACCAGGCCTGTAAACAAGTTCTTAGCAGATTTGAAAGGAAACTACTGAGAAAAAGTTGGCTGCATTTTTAGTTATGTAGTTCTCATTCAAAAGCAAAGCACCTGCAAAGAAGCACCTTTTATAGCCCAGTTTGAAATTACCTTAAGAAAAGTGCGTTTTTCAAATACTGAACATTTTTGTTAAATCACAATTGATTTGTCAAGAGTGGCATTACTGGAAATTGTAACCAGGAACACTCTCCAAACCAAAGGATACTTTAGAAAGCCAACAGTGGTATGTTACAGCGCTGAGTGCACGGGGGGTATCTCCTCCTAGCATGCACAACAGAGTTCTTTGTGCTGTATTTATACACAGAACTTTCACTATTAGTATTTTTCCCAGTCCACCCCCATTACAACGACTGGTTGGCGATTTACATACAATTATAATACCACTGACACATTACTGCCACAATTACGCATGTTCAGGGGAAGGGTCTTCACCTGGGCAAGGGTCTTTTTTACCTATGGGCATGATTTTTAGTATTATAATGAGCTTTTAATGAGCGAAGTTTGCCAAAAGGGCAAGATTTTTAAACATCTGCTGATTTAATAAAACAGGTCCTAGCTTAGAATCATAGAACCACAGAATGGTTTGGGTTGGAAGGGACCTTAGAGACCATCTAGTTCCAACCCCCCTGCCATGGGCAGGGACACCCTCCACTAGACCAGGTTGCTCACAGCCTCATCCAGCCTGGCCTTGAACACTTCCAGGGATGGGGCACCCACAGCTTCTCTCGGCAACCTGTGCCAGTGCCTCACCACCCTCTCTGGGAAGAATTTCTTCCTGATATCCAATCTAAATTTCCCCACTTTGAATTTAAACCCATTACCCCTTGTTCTGTCACTACAGACCCTTGTAAAAAGTCTCCTTCCAGCTTCCTTGTAGGCCCTTCAGGTACTGGAAGGTGCAATAAGGTCTCCCCGAAGCCTTCTCTTCTCCAGGCTGAACAAGCCCAACTCTCTCAGCCTGTCCCCACAGCAGAGGTGCTCCAGCCCTCTGAGAATACTCGTGCCCTCCTCTGGACTCGCTCCAACAGGTAGATATCCTTTTGATGTTGGGGGCTCCAGAGGTGAATGCAGAACTGCAGGTGGGGTCTCACAAGAGCAGAGTAGAGGGGGAGAATCCCCTCCCTCGTCCTGCTGGCCACGCTTCTCTGGATACAGCCCAGGATACGGTTGGCTTTCTGGGCTGCCACTTACAACGACAATGCTGAGGTGCTAATGAGCAGGTATCCTCCCACTTTTGATAAGCAAGGGGCGCCCATCTCTTGTTATCAAACTTTCCAAACCTTGAGTTTTCTTGCTAAATTGGCACTGTGCACAGAGCATTGTCAAACCAGCTTAACACACACAAAGAACATCCTGACTGCTGTATTATTCCAAGAGTTAACCTTTGACCCTTCGGCTTGTCAGCCTAACACACAGAGCGATGGTCAGGCCTACATATAATACCACTATCTTGTTCTAAAAGTTAACCTGCAGCGGTGGCAGATGTCATGCATACTTTTCCTGGTGTCAGATTCAAATGCAAAGTCTGTTTCTTTTCAGAACCAGAGCTAAAGAAGTTTGCTTTCCATGCTTCTGTCCCTTCAGTGGCTTACCATTATGCCACAAGGAAAATAAATCTATTTAAAGGGTTTTTATCTGCAAAGTATTGTTGAGAAACTTGCAATGAGAAACACTTTTTACACAGTGCACTTGGAATTCGTAAATTCAGGCAAAATCATCTTTAAACCTCCCAAGTTCATCTCTATCCTACACAGAATGATTGGCAGTTAGAAGTGGGCAGACAAGCAGCCAATGGTGATTATGACAGTGCAAAACCTGCTGCTTTCTTTTGCTCTCACATCTCCAAGTTTTCATAAATTGAGTGGGAATTACACACCCCCTGGAGGCCACAATCCAGTGGGAAAGCAGAAAGAATTAATCAGACTCTCAAAAGACAAGTTTCTAAACTGTGTTGGGAAGCGCACCTTAAGTGGGCAGAGGCCTTACCCTTGGCTCTTCTGTGACGTTGCATAACCCCGGGGTCAAGGGAAGAGTAAGTCGCTTCGAGATCCTATCTGGGAAAGCGTACCCCACGAACCTCAACGTCGAGGGAGACCAGATGCATATAAAAGGACAGGCCGACAGCAAAGAATATTCAGATCTCTCTTTCGCAGCCTTTATCTTCACCGCACAGGTACCTAAACCAAGGCGCTTCTCTTCCTCTGGACACACCAGTTCACTCATTCCAACCAGGAGGTACTGTTTACATACGGACCTGGAAAGGCGAACCACTCACGGAGAAGTGGAAAGGACCTTGTTTGTGTTGTTGAAGACTTACACTGCACCCAGAGTAGAGGGCACTGGCTCTTGGATTCACCATAGGCAGATGGAAAAAGCACCAAAACCCGAAGAAGAAAGGTGGACCTCCTCACCCACCGGAAAACTCAAGCTTCGATTGACCAGAGACTCGAGAAACAGGACTTGCCTATGGAGAGGTTCCATGTCCACAGGATCAACTGGGGTTTTTGGGGGCTTACGAGTGGTAATTTTACGACATACCGTTTTGTTGTTTAGTTATAAAATGTGATATTGCTAAAATGAAGATTGTAAATGTAGTGTGATTAGTTGTGCTTTTACTGTTTGTAAGGGAAGTCTGGTTTTGGAACTTACCCGATCATTTGGGAGAATCCGCAACCGCAGCAGTCTGAGTGTATCCCTTCCATTATGAAAACCCGCTGCGAGCCCCCCTGACGGGGGAATTTTAAGTTTACATCTAAACTGTACTTTTGAAATGATGCTAAGTTACAGTTGAGGAACTTTATACCTTCCATGCACAATGAGTGTCACGTCTTGGGATTTTCTTACTGGCTCAATGGCACTATGACCCGAAGGTGTAATTATTCTTCCTGTACTCGTTGGAAGGTGTTAAGAAACCAAACTTCTCCGTATGTATAAAGTAACCATCTCCCACAAACAATGCATCTGTGCAACATGGGAGGGCTGCACCTTGCTGCTGTTCTCCGTGGGAATGGAGTTACCTCGAGCCTGGACTAGCCCCGAGAAAGGTGAACGGCATTATATCCAGAATACATCACGGTGTATGGAAGGGACTGGAGAAGAGGAATCGAAGGACACAAATATACAATTACTAACTGTTGTAGTTTAATCCCAGCTAGAAATTAATACATATAACTGAGGCAAGAAGTACAGAATCCCAGTGTTCTAGGTGGAGCTGTACTCAAGGTCTTAATTATTCCACAGTTGAAGTCCAACGACTGGGTCCAATTGCCAGAGCTTTATTAGTGTCTGCAGAAATTAAAATACTCATATAAATGACACGTGGACTGGTTCTACGATCCAAAATAATTGTTAACTGCAGTAAGGAAACAATGCATCCCATGGGTCACACTGTCTGGGTGAGTAGTGGTGGAACCTGGGCTAACCTTGGAAGCAAAGGTCCATCCGCACCCTTCAGGTATGGTCACCTTGTGCCCCTATGGAGAAAAAGAACATGAGGTTTTCAGTCGGGGGGGGGAAATTAAAACGAGACGAAACCAGTCCACGGAGACATCCTTCTACCGGAATCAAAGTACGGTGGATATTAGAGCTACTTTTAATGCTCAAATTACCTCGTTCCAAAATCGCATGTGGTTATGTAATTTACGAGGACAAATGGAAATACTAGCAAATGCAACGAGTGCAGGATTTAAATATCTAAAGCTGCATCTAAAGTGGCTTTGCAAAATAGATTGGCATCACTGCACGAACATGGGATTTGCAGCGATTTAAACGACAGAGATTGCCGTGTTCACATCCCAAGCCTTACCGAAAATTTAGACGACCAATCGAGTAAAATAAAACAAGTAGCAAAATCAAGCCATGATCTTGCAGCCACGAGGGAAGGGGATGGTTGAACAGCATCTTGCATGCACTGGGATTTCCCCTTACTGGATGGCTGGCAAGCGTACTTCAAACTGTAATCATAACGCCAGCTGTTAGTTATAATTTGTCCTGCCTTTAGCTGTGTCCAAAGATGGATTATACGGGCTGCGACAGGGAACTAACGTTCATGAAAAGAAACGCCGAGACGTACGAGACTCGTAAAAGGATCTTAGAGTCTCAAAAGGGGTAAATTATATACAACAGAAAACGGATTTTTTCACTAAGTGAGAACTAAGGGCCAAACAACTTACAAAACAGCGTCTGGTGATCGGAAGAAGGAACGATTACTGACTTAAATGCCTTGTTAACAACAGTTACCTTCGAAGAGGATCCGAGGACTGATAAAGGTTGCAAACTGCGGTCTTGAGGAGCTGGAGACCGGTGTAAGGGAACATCACGCTGCAGAAACTTGGATGGTTGCCACAAGGCCTGAAGTCAACAGTAACTAGGGTAAAGGTAAAGACAGCAGGGGGATACTGCCTTGATTTAAAAGGACACTGTGCCCTTAAGCAGAGCAAAGAGTATAATTCACCAAGGAGATTTGTTACAATGAATTATTTACCAATTAAATGTAGAAAAAGGCAGATCTTGATGTTCGCTAAGTGGGATAAATATGCCATAACTTGTGTATGGAGCTGGGCCAGCTTCGTGGAATACCACCTAGCCCCCGTATCTGCGCACAAATGTGCAATAAAACGGCTCTGCCTTGCGCGTGTATCGGCCTGTTGCACACCAGGTGAACAATCCCACTTGCGGGATAACAATTCCACCATCACTGGATTGTACTAGACTCCTGGGAGACTTAAGACAGGTAGGAAGGATTGTTAAGTGTTTAGGGCAAAGGTGATCCTGTCTTCCTTACGCAGCAGGACAGAGCTACAACCAATCTTTCCTTGCTGCCGCACACGCGCTCACCAACCTCTTACCGAGCTGCACACGCAGAGAGACCACCAACTTCTCCACTACTTTACGCTTTTTCAGTAATTCTGGTGAAGGACAAAGCTTATTTGCAAACCTTGATCTGAATTGCTTCCTACATACAATCGCTAGTTCCTAACATTTTGGTACCGGGTGACTTGGTGTATTTCTTGTGTACATGTAAGAGTTACCATCTGCACAAGCCAACAATTCCTCTGGAGTCTGACAGGAACTTTACAGAAAAAAATACACACTACAAAAGATGCAAAGCTAAAACATGCAAAGCAGACTCCCCTGAAGACACTATTAATTTACTATAATGCATATATGAAGGCTTGTTCCTCGGGACTTTAAATTTTGAGTCATTATGTTTTCCACTAGACACCTGCTTGTAAAGTCAGCAGGGAGTCTGACCATGAAAAATATGCTCAGCATTAGAGAACGTGTGTGTGAAAATAATCTAATTTAATTTTCACTTTTCTGGTTTCTGGATTTTAGTCTGGAGGCTTTGAAATGCTAAGATAGTTCTTCCTTGATAAGCTTTATCTTTCCAATGTGCATTAGAAGATAATACTCTCTGCAACTGTGTACTTTAAAGAAATAAAATGTTAGGTGAAAGGGAGATACACGGACCAGAAAAATGTTTTTAAAAAGCAAAGACAAGGTAGTAAAATTACACCAATGGAAACAAAGTTAGTTCAATTTTATTTTCCAAAACTCCAACCTCAATAAGTATGCGAAATAAACATCCAGAAAACAGTCAGTGCTCACTCTATTAGCAGATGCACAGTTATTTAACCCAACAAGTAACAGTGAAATATTAACAGAATTATTTACATGCATATTTACAACGTGTTCTTTACAGCAGCTAACTTTTGGGAAATATTTCCATTTGTTTTTGGTAAGGGGTTCTACTCAGTCTAACCAGTAACAGGAAACAGTACAACTGAATTTGGCAGCAACAACAACGGAGTAACCTAGGAAAACCAACATGGTTGCACAGAGCCAAAAAGAACAGTTGGCTCCAGAATACTAACTTCTGTGAAATACATGAATTTACTCCAACTACAAAATTAAATCAACTACATCAAATTAGGAGAATGGAGAAAGCTGCAAGGGTTGCCAGAAGGTTAGACACGTTAGACACTTAAAAAAAGAAATTGAGCACTGCACATACTCTTGAGAAGCATGGGTTAAAACACAATTATATTAATGTAATCTTGAAGAAAACAACAAATTAAAGCATAGTTTTTGATTGTAAAAGTTGAAAACAAGCTTATTGGAACCCAAGATCTTAAAAGCACCCAACATCCAAAATACTGCTTGTGTTTTCACGTATCAACACAGAACATGTTTATTTCAGAAAAGAAGTCTGGACATCATCCATATGGGTTTTGGAAGAAGAAAAGGAAATAAACATAACAAAAAATCCCACACAAAACAAAACCTTCACAAACCACTTCTCATGATTATGATCTACAGAAAAAAAAAATATCCCCAATAATATCTGTATCTGGCTCATACTCTCCTTACCAAAAAAAAAAAAAAAAAAAAAATTAAAAAAAAAAATCAAATACCAGATATCTTGAATATGGTAAGGAGGATGAGTAAATCCCCATAGATACTCAAGCAAGCAAGCAATTAAATCAAGTTATTCTTCCCCTCTCTCAAAATTTTATGGGACAGTTCCCCATTAAATTTTAATTTCAACTATAATAATTTCAAAATAATTTTTATTGCAGCCAAAACATTGTTCATACACCTGTACATAAAATAAACTATGATATATACACAAGATTTTATGTTACAGGGCATCAGTTTACAATTTTTGGCAGAATCTGTTAAACAAAACTCGAAATTGTATAACTTTAGTACTTGGAGAAACTCAAGTTCCTAATTTTGGTACAAATGTTTTGTGTCCCCCTGTATTCTAACCATAACTAAACTGGCTTAATAAACTAACATCAATGTGTAACATCTCACTGTTTTCTCTTATGTTCTGATTCTAGACAGAATTTTTCATATGCTTCTTCAATTTCTGGATCCATCTCATCATCAATGTCATCAAAATACCTAAAAACAAAAACAAACCAAAAAAAAGCAACCAATCACCACACATGTTAAATTTATGTACAGATTTTCAGAAACATTTATGTAGATGTCAAGAATAAGACAGAGCTTTATAAATAGCAATTGACTGTGACATTTTCTTGAAAGGACAAAAAGGAAAAAAATCATGGGTAGCAGGAAAACAAATGGAAACCTCAAAGCAGCACAGATATCTATGGATAGCCACAGTGTTTGTCACCATTTTAGATCACCTTAGGCTGTCCACAGTTTAAAAGACAGAAATAGTTCCCGAGATGATAGAAAATGCAATAATGCAATCCAAGCTTTCCAAAATTTAATAATTTATCTGTACTGATCCATTTGCAAAAAAGATAATTGGAACTGTATTAGCACAATTTTTGGCTGGTCAACATCCTAGTTCACGTACTGCATCAACTGTCTTCGTGGCACACTAGTTGAAAGAATGTATTTATTTAGAAAACCTGCATTCCTTTTAGATGCTATATTGAAGAAGGCAACCTTAATACATCTCCCTATGGCATCTGCATTGTATTACCTCCTATTACATGGTAACCAGTCTTTTGGAAAAGATCTCTCTTTATTAGGTCACAGAAAAGATCAGATCCCATTAATGGTAATGAGTATTGCACAGACTGCAGAATGCCAGTTTCAGAGCTGGAAAGTGACGGGCATCACTTCAGCCTTCTTTCTCCCCAGAGTTACTGGGAAGTAACTTGAGTGTTCCGTGTTTTCTCTAGGTCCAACTGGAGTGTTGACCACCATAAACTAGGACAACACAGTCGCAGCTTGAACATGATAGTGTATATAATTCTAAACAGCCTTAAAAAAACCAGTGGGCAGCTCCTGACTCTCAAAAAGTGTGCATTCCTTTCAGGTGCTGAGTTTATTATGTTCTGGGCCCTAGTTCCAGACAAGTGAATCGTGACTAAGTCTCATCTGCACAGAGGCTATAAATGGTATGTTTCACACAAAACCACAGCAAGTGCTGCAGAAACCTGTACGGGAAGTATTTTTTCTTCATCACCATGCACGGAACAAGCAGTCTACCTACTTAGTTTGTTCCTTCTTTCCTGTAGAAGTGTGGACTTGAGAAGGGACTTAACACAAACCGTTCTCCCTGATGTCAGTCATGAGCAATAGCTGACAGGATTAGCGTACGTCTGTCTAAGCTTGTCTCAAGCCTTCAACAAAGAAGGTTCCACAGTCACCTTGCATGAAGGTTGACTGAGTCTTCCACATGTCATGCTGCAATTTGCTGAGTTTTTTAACTGCTGTCTGTTGATTCTGCATTGAATTTGTTCTTCTATGCACAGAGGTTCACATGGGTCCTTTCCCCCACCTCAGTGTTGATTTCTGATGATCTCTCTAATTTACCTTCCACAGCTCTCGCCACACCCAGAGTTAGGCGCAATCTGAAAGTTTTCTAATCTACTAGCAATAATACCGATCCAGGCCAGCATTCTCATCACACAAACACAACACTGAAAATGTTCTTCAGTATCAATCATGATCTGAAAGTCCTCCTTCAACCAGGTGAGTACAAAGCTCAAAGCAATTCGTTTTAGACCATATTCCTTTTACTGGTTTGCTATTAAATTCTTATAAACCTGTGTTAGAAAGTCAGACTACATTCCCATCTGTTGCTTTTCCCTTTGCCATCAGGTTGCTTTTCTTGTTCTACATAAAGACTGAATAAATGTTTAATGGAGGGAATACTACATACCCTGAGCAGAGAAACTTAACCTCCTCCCTTTGTAAGACGCCAAAAATTTTGTAATCATCTCTAGCTGGGATGTGTATGTGTGCCAGTCAAATGAATTCAGGTTGCCTCACTACCAACACCTGAAGGTCTGGTGCTTCACTTTGCTTGCAAATTAATTATTTTTTTCAATGCAGATGAGAGCATGTTTGTACATGTGCATAAATATCTGAGATTTAATTAGCCTACTTAGTTGGATAAATATAAAAATTGTTTCAAACGTGTGATTACAAACCAACTTACACCCAAAAAATACGTAACTTCCATTGTAGAGCTAAATAATTATGACATTATTGAGCCTCATTTTTGTCAAGACTGGGTTCCTAAGTTGGCTATAAAATAACTAATATTATGAAACACTATCACTCAAAAAGAAAACATACGGATCTCCAGGTCCTGATAGATCTGTTCCGTTTTCTTCATAATCTGGAAAGAAGTTCTCTCTGTCAAGCACGTCTTGGTATTTTTCTTGGTAGTCTGGCAAAGTGAAAATGAGACTGATACGTAAGACTGATCCTCTAAATTGAGAGGATGGGTATAATAAGCTTGTGGCATACCTGGATCTGCCGCAGTGAAAGGAACACCATCAGAAGTGTAAAATGTTGGCTCATTCTAAGAATAAAGTTATACAAAATGTTATACACATTTAGAGAGACAGCTATTTGTATTTTTCAGCAATGTGACTGTCTATGAATCAAATTAAATTCACACTAAATTAAGGAACTGAAGTGTCCACACATTCTTACCATAAAATAGTTCGGGTCATTTTCAGGCGTAGCTTCTGTATGTGGAGAAGTTCCATGAACTCTACCCCAGTTGCTCGATCGCAGTTCTACTAGTTTCAGAAGCATGTGCTTCACATCTCTGAAACGGAGAGAAGCACTAGGAAAGTTGGAATGCTTTGTGCTAAGCAAGCAATTGGACTTCTCTTATCTTGCAAGTACTCGATAGTTAAATCCCTCCCCCTGAGCTCTAAAAAGAACAAAATTTGGTCCGGTCTGCAGATAATGGAGTTAAATTTTTCTTCCCTGCAAGTCAAACTGCTCTGTGTCAATTATGAGACACTCACCCTCTCCACTTCCTCTGCAGGAAGGCCCATATGAAACAGAAATTGCTATAGCTTTTACCAAACCTGCAGCACAAGTTGAGGACCAAATCCTTTTCTGACAGAAGGACAGTACTGGGAAAAACAGGGGGATGATCTTCAAATTGTATTTTAATCATCTAATTTACTTTAGCCCACTTAATCACACTGAAATTTTGCAGTCAGTGAGTAGTAATGTCTCCAATACATTAGATACCACCACCCATTTCATCCCTAAAATAAGAGAAATTGCTTTCTTTTTTTAAGCAGGTCCATGGACAAGAGTCTCATTATGGAATAAATAAATAAATAAAATCTTCACATGTTTTCTCTGTTAAAGTGAGTCTATGCCTTTGAAGCCTCGGGTTGCACTATCTATTTTCTCTGGCTCCTGAAGCAAAATTTTCCTTATCCTCCCTTGGGGCAGCTGAGTTACAACCCACAGATCCTATGAGCTACCTGCTGGCCTCCCTCCACATGGCAAGAGTTCAGGTCACAGTGTCTGAACACTCTACAGGTTTTAGTAAGTCTGCAAGAAGCTGAGGATGGGCTATAGTAAAATCAGATAACCACATGCAGCTGAATGCAAACCAAAAAGCAGAATACATTAGACAACCACTCTTATCTTCCCAGACTGCAAAAACATCCTGCCAAAAAGGTATGCTCTCCAGCAAAAACACCCACCCCACCCCGAACAACCAACCAAACCCCCCCCTCAAACAAACAAACCCCAACCCACAAAGCATAATGCGTTTTTCCTTTACATTCACAGTGATTTGTGTATTTTTAATACTATTAAATTCAGATTTAAAAGTATAAACTATGACAATAGTACCACTATCATGTCTTTGTGTGTGTGCTTGCTCTTGGAGCCTAAAGCTCTTATGGAAGATTTCAAGACCTAAAAAGTTTTAAATAAAAGAGTGGAACATCCATCTCTAAAAAGATAAAGCACAAAAATGAAAACAAAAAATCCTAAACCCCCTCAACTGAGGTTTTTTTTTTTTTGTCCCCTGCCCCGCCATGGGAAGTAACTCAAGTATTACTTTTTCATAAATAGAAGTTTTTAAGATAATGCTTTCGATATGTTCATTATTCTTAAACATTTTTATGGTGTTCTGTTTAATACAAAACCCAAAACACTTCACATAAATTCATCTTCTCACCTGCTACAGTTTGCATCCAACACAACATTTTCAATTCTCTGAATAATTTCCTCCATATCATTCTTTCCTTTTTCTTTCCAAGCATCTTCTAAAACTGAGCCTGTCAACTAAAGACCAGGGATTAGTATTTTTTAAAGAAAATTACAAAACTTTAATAAACCGTCAACAGAAGAGATTCTGTAACAATTCATAATGTTTGTGTGCCTTGTGTGACCACCTGAGGGCTGAAGCTCCCTCCTGCCTACATCTTTCTACTGAATAGATTAACAGATCTTGTAAATAGTTCAGACTACAGACAGCATGGTAGCCCTATGTCCAACATTTATGTTACCTAGAAGTTCACAGCCACTTCGTTCAGTCTTGAAATATGATTTTGAAGCAACTTTTCAGTGGTATTTGTCAGATCCTACTTGATGTAAGTGTATTATTAAAAAAGGACACCTTACTTTTGCAAACGATGTCACCAGTTTATCTGAGATAAGAAATAGTTTTATTAAACTTTAGAAACACTTCAGTCAACTCAGCTAGCATCAGACATACCAAAGAGTTTCAGCCGGATATATGTAAGAGCAGCCAAGAATAACGTGAACAAGCCAACCTGAATTTTAATACATACAATCTGTGAGGCTGAAGCTGCTGCTATGAAAGGTTTAGAACTAGAACTGCTGTGGATGAAAGCCTTTTATGTTAATAATAGGTACTTCATTGCCCAGTAATTGCACAGTAGGCGTTAAATCAGAAAAAATCAGTTTGTCACTATGATCAAAGTTAATAGCAATTCCTGATGTACTCAGCATAAATCTTACATGATCCAATATGCTCTGAATGGCACCCGATGACACAAAGGAATAAAATACAAAGACAAAAGCAAGCATCTTAGTCAGCACTTCTTTGGTATTCCTCGTTTTCTACTGTGATCCTACCTCGACCCTAGATTATCAGATGATAGTACCAAGAATGTTAATGAAAAATAAACACATTGCAAACCAAACAGGTGAAAAACCTGTATCTATATCGTGGTTTAAACCCAGCCAGCAATTAAGTACCACAAAGCCACTCACTCACCTCCTCCCACCTCCTCCAGTGGAGGAGAACTGGAGGAAGAGACAAGGAAACTTGTGAATTAAGAACTATTTAATAATTGAATATAAATTAATATTACAGTAATGCTAATAATATTAACAATACTACTAAGTAATTACAATAATATGATACTTTATTTTAGAATGAATGCTATGAAGCCTAGTAAATATTCCACGAATATCCACAGAAATAGTGAGAACTTCCAACTTCTTTGAAGATCGATGATAAAAACCAGCAGCACTGGAAAGCTTCCCGATTTGTGTACCGCCTGTCTGAAAGGTCCTGCAGTGGGCACTGCCTCAGGGAAGCACTGCCAGCGTAACAACTGACCACGGGAGTGAACGTGCTCATTGAACGCAACCTCACACTTTCTATGAACCAACTTGCTTAAACATGAACCAACTTGCTTAAACACCCAAACTTCAAGTGAAGAGTTTAAACTGGGAGACATAAACCCTCTCTTCCCTCTTTACTATATTAAAAGTATCTGCCCGATTTGGAATTTAACACAGAATAGTCTGAAAAACAGCAGAGCGGGATGAAAGGGGAAGAATGAGGAAAACCAAACCAATCAACCACAAAAAAGCCAGAAACAAAACTCCAGAAAAATAATCTTTAGCTTAATTCCTACAATTAACTGTGTTTCCCCTCTAAGAGTATAATCACGGTTAGTGAAGATGTTTCTCCCTGCATAAAGGTTAACAATTTAAAACAAACAATACCCCAAACTTAATAGCAAAGAGGTTTGTATTCATCATGAAAGCAAAAACCAAAGATATTTCTACCATAGTAAAGATGCAGACAATACAGTATGAAGCAACTGATGTCAAGAACCTTTTGCTGCAACAGGTGGTACAGCCTAACTGCTGAGTGTCCTTCAGAGCAGAGAACATACCCAAAACCCCACAATTCGAATTGGTTGGTTTTCTCCCACACCAGCAGCAGCAAAATGAGACCTGAAGGGACTGCTTAGTCCTTTGAGCCTTGGCTTCAGTTGTGTCACTCTTGTATGTACACAAAAGGCCTTGCATTTTGCTTTTAGAGCAGTACGTTATTTTTTTTCAGTTGGGTCCATTCCATAATGGTACTAAGGGGAGAAAAAAGTACAGCTTGCTCTGGTAACGATGCAATGCATAAAACCCCATAAACATTTCCTCATTTGCAGTTTTCCCCACTGTTCCCAAAGGTAGGGAGGTTAAAAAACTTGTGTGGTTTTGATTTTCTTTTAAAACTACTCTCTCACCTTCAGCAGTTTCACTGCACATATCAAATTACTGTCCACGGGATAAGAGAAGAGCGCGTTTAGTAATTCCCGAAGGCCTTCTTGAAGAATTTCTGCTCGCATCACCTGTCCCTTTGTTCCTTTAATCTGCAAAACATATATAAAGAAACATTTAAAAGACCTGAGTTTTAGGTTTAGCCACATTTTCTCTATTCAGTGCTTTATGATACGGTTTGCCATCAACAAAGTTGAGCTCTTTAGCTGGAAGAACAGGCCAAACACAGGAACTGTTTTCAAACAGACTTTGAGTAATACCCTTACAATTCTGACATATACATAACAAAGCACGTCTACCATTTTGCTTCTTTGCTAATAAATTGCTAAGAAAAGCTACTAAATGCCTGGCAAATGGTCCACAAAATCCCAAACTCCCAGAACTCCATGCTCTTTCCCACACTACATTGCGTATTATCTACAGCTGTAGTAGCTTACTTCTAGAAGGCACTCTTCACATATTTTAAGAAAATATCAACAATGTTTTAAAAATAAACAGTATACTCCGCAGAATTGGACAATTCATCCTCCCCCAAACCCTTTGCAAGTCTTCCCTTTCACTTCTAGCCAGTGAAAAGCATATTTCAAGGCCCACTTATGAACAGAAATGGAAGAGTCAGAGAATTGTTTTCTGTGCTCATGCCAACAGAACATTCTTATAGTACCTACTTAAATCAAACCATTGAAATAACCCAGTCAAAAAAAAATTTTAAGTATACTACAGTAGTTAGTGAATTTACTGAACTCGGAGGTATGAGAGCCAAAGATGTTTTACACATACATACACCTTTTTTGTACATATCACAGATGGAAAAAATATATCTAATTACAAGATTTCATGCTTAATGCATAAGCCAAAGACTCAACCTTCAGAAGAAATATCTTTAAAGGTCTGTGTTTTTAACTGCTCATTTTGAAGATTTCCACATCCTCCTCAAGGGTTTGATAGTAGCTCCTAGTGGGGGCTGAATAGTCAATTACAAGGGTTATTGATCCCCACCTGCTTCTGCTAGTTCGTAGTATTTCCAACATTGATTAAGTGTAGTCATCTGGGGATTTTGCCAGTCAAAAGAAAATAACAAAAGCTTCATTCCAAAGGTGGTTTATGGGTGGTTCTTTTCATGAATGCTTATACTTTTTTTTTTTTTTTAATCTTCATACACTTCTATTCTAATGTTCTTATCCTTTTTTTGGTCTGTTTCTTGGACACGCATAATGAAACTCCTACATTGATTTTACATTATTACCCTCTGCCTTTAGAAAAACACCTCAAATTATATCCCATTTTCAGTGTTTACTTAAACACACCAAAAAATTAATGAAGAACCACCTGACATGTAACCTTCTTCTTACCTCTAGGTTAAGGTAAAGTTCAGCTAAGAACAGCACAAAGGCATGAAAGTGTTTTCGAGTATTCTCATCTCCTTTGGTAGCTTCATCTCTGTTTTCGTACTCTGTTCGACATCTGTAAACATTAAAACAAAATCATATAATGTGTAGACATCCCAACATACATAAAACATGCTACTAATTTAACAGAAGCTAAGAACTTATTGACTGCATTAAAGCTGTTAAATGCTGAATGCTGGAAAGTATGATTTGTTAAGGAAATGAGAACTTCACAAAGACACCATGAATATATGTTCTTTTAGATGAACACATACGATTACATGATTATGTTTTCATGGACGGAGATACCTAAACCGGCAAAATGAAACAGAGCAAATTATAACATGTAAAAATTAAAAGACAGTTACACAGTTTATATATTAGAACAGGGGTCCAGGAAGTCTAACATGGGCAGCCAAATGTCCACAGAAATAAAGCAGATTATACTCCAAAACACATTTTCTCCCTTTCAGGGTGCTGCCCACACTGCCTTAGATGCCTTTACACTTCTCAATGAATATGTCACCATTTTAAGTGACAGTGATGCATAATTCATGACACGAAGCTGTGTGGTGTGGTTGATACTCTAGAGAGAAGGGATGCCATGCACAGGGACCTTGACAGGTTTGAGGTGTGGGCCCACATGACCTTCATGAAATTCAACAAGGCCAAGTGCAAGGTCCTGCACATGGGTCGGGGCAATCCCAAGCACAGGGACAGGCTGGGTGGAGACTGGATCGAGAGCAGCCCTGAGGAGGAGGACTTGGGGGTACTGGGGGATGAAAAGCTGGACATGAGCTGGCTATGAGTGCTAGCAGACCAGGAAACCAACCATGTCCTGGGCTGCATCAAAAGCAGCATGGTCAGCAGGTTGAGGGAGATGATTCTCCCCCTCTGCTCTGCCTTTGTGAGACCCCCATCTTGAGTACTGCATCCAGCTCTGGAGTCCTCAGCACAGGAAAGACATGGACCTGCTGAAGCGGGTCCAGAGGAAGGCCACGATGACCAGAGGGATGGAGCATCTCTGCTATGAGACCAAAGGCTGAGAGTTGGGGTTGGTTCAGCCTGGAGAAGAGAGGCTCCAGGGAGACCTTACTGTGGCCTTCCAGTACTTAAAGGAGGCCTGTAGGAAAGATGGTGAGGGACACTTTATCAGGAATGTAGTGATAAGATGTGGGATAATGGATTTAAACTGAAAGAGGGTAGATTTAAATTAGACATAAGGAATATATTCTTCACTGTGAGGATGATGAGGCACTGGAACAGGTTGTCCAGAGAAGCTGTGGATGCCCCATCCCTGGAAGTGTTCCAAGGCCAGGCTGGATGAGGCTTTGAGCAACCTGGTCTAGTGCAAGGGGTCAGAACCAGATGATCTTTAAGGTCCTTTCCAATGGATTAAGAAACTCTGGAGAAACTGAAAAATCTAAGGAGCTTAAGTACAAAATTTAAGGTAGAAACTTGGACTGAGAAACAGCAGAGGAGCTCTCTGTGGTCTTACTGTTAGGATGTTTATCCCTCTAACCACCCATTTCCATCCATATTAGCAATAAAAACATAGGCAACTTTAAATACATGGTTTTATGGTGCTAATATTAATGTCATCTATTGGCCTGGCTTTAAAAACCAGGAACCAGATAATCCAATATTAACAGGGATTTCCTTCATGTTCAAGTAACAAACTTACTTAACTTAAAAACTCAGAAGATTAAAGTGATAATTTTGAAGGCAAAAAGGCTCATCTGCTTCAGGACAAAAAAAACCCCCAAAACCTATTTTCAGCTTCTGCATAAGGTACCACTCCTGATAAAAGATCATCCGAATGCACTGCTGTTGTTTATTATGCTTTTGTTCCTGAACATAGGTGGACTAAGTGAAACTTCTAAAAGAAGCAAGCCTGAAGGTTAGTAAGACAGAACTCCTTAAAGAAAAAGAGGCTAATTTCTAAAGAATTCTTAAGTATTAAATTGTACTACTTCTTCAAAGATTCAAAAGGAAATATATCAATTTAAAAATATGTTGCATTTTTGTCAACTACAAAGTCTAATCATTATTAAACCATAATCCCACAGAACTCTGTAGTAACTGAAAATTGAAGGAAACTATACTTCTGGATTTTATGCATCTACTTTACAGATATTAAGCCAGTTAGTCAATCAATGAATAACGCACAGCAACTCCCTGCTACTCTGGGAAAGTAAAGGATACAATGAAGTAAGTCCTGTCAAGAGCCGAAGGACAAGGATGGTACATGTATGTGTAGTTAGTATACTTCTAAAGTTGACTAGCTTTCAAATTTACCCTGTAATTTGAAATCAGCCTAAGATACTCAATATAATAGAGCCTACAGAACTTCAGGTTGAGACCTACTTCCATACTTAAAAATATTAAAAAATGTATGTATTCAAGATACAGTATGTACCTGTGCTTTAATAATCCTCAATATAAACTTCTATTTTAAATATATTCTTCTATGCACAGGATGATAAGAATTACATACAAAACAGGAAGACATGTAATCTGAGAAAGTAACAGGCTCAGAATGACATGCTGATACTCACCTTTGAAGTAACAACTGCCGGAAGTTCCCACTTTGTGGACTAATGGTTAGATGGTGAGAGAGGTAGTTACACAACCGTGCTCCCATGTAGGAAAAGTTTGGAACAGATGTGGCCTTCCAAAATAAAAGCAGAAAAACAGATTATGAATAACACTCATGATTAGGCTATCAGGAAAGAGCTTTAAAAGCTTTTCTGAAAACTTGTGTTGAACAACAGATAGAAGATTAGTAATTACTATTCTTGCCTCATCAACAATATGCTATATGCATTTCAGCACTTAAAAGTTCATTATACTGTGATTTTGTGGCTTTAAGAAAACAACCACCATTATGCCATGTGTCCTCAACTCTGCTTCTCCATTGTGACCTGTAACCAAAGATTGTCTGAAACTAACTCAGAAGTTGTTTATGCAAAAACAAACAAACAAAAATCAACAGTGGGCATTAAGACACTTTTTCAAGGACACACCTTCTGTCAAGGCGCAATGGGTGCATTAAACCAAAATTTGAAAAAGCTGTTTCATTCAAAGAGCTATTTATCCCAGAATCTATTTTTGGCAATAGTGAATGCCCAGGGAAAGAGTTCAAGAACATGGCAAGTAAAGATAAGTATTTCCTCCTGTACATGCTCCAGCATCTGCAGGAGAACAAACTCTTAATTCAGAGGTTAAAACCTTATCATTACAGTTAATAGCTCTTGATGGCTCCTTTTTCTAAAACAAGTCCTGTTACTGTTGAACATTTACACTTCTGTTATCTAAAGACAGATCACAACAATGAAATTCCACAAGTTATACACTGTCTGAAAAACACTTTGCTTCAAATGTGATACTTTAAAATTTCAGGAGGTGAAATGAAGTAATTGGGAATTCAATAGTGTCTGCATTCTACCTCCCATAGAACTTAATGCAGAACATCCCCTTATTTTTGCAATTTATTATTGTTCACTTGTTTTAAACTCTTTTCTAGCAACACCTGAATCTGACTTGAATCTGAGACTTCCCAGAGTCATGGCAGACAACGGCAAGAACTGGGAGAATGGAGAGCCACCCATGGTCAGTGAGTATTAGGTGCAGGAACACCTGAGGAACCTGAAGGTGCACAAGTCCATGGGACCTGATGGAATACATCCACGGGGCCTGAAAGAACTGGCGGATGGAGCTGTGAAACCTCTATCCATCACGTTCGAAAAGTCACAGCAGACTGGTGATGCTCCCGCTGACCGGAAAAGGGGAAACATAACCCCTATCTTTGAAAAGGGAAAAAAGGAGGACCCGGGAAGCTACAAGATGGACCGCTCGATGGATAAAGAACTGGCTGGCTGATCACACTCAGAGAGTTGTGGTCAACGGCTCAGTGTCTGAGTGGAGACCAGTGACAAGCGGCGTTCCACAGGGGTCAGTGTTGGGACCAGTACTAACATCTTCGTCAGTGACATGGACGATGGCATCGAGTGCACCAAGCCGTGTGGTGCAGTCAACACGCTGGAGGGAAGAGATGCCATCCAAAGGGACCTCGAGAGGCTGGAGAGCTGGTCCTGTGCCAACCTCATGGAGTTCAACAAGGCCAAGTGCAAGGTCCTGCACATGGGTCAGGGCAATCCCAAGCACAGGGACAGGCTGGGTGGAGATTGGATCCAGAGCAGCCCTGAGGAGAAGGACTTGGGGGTACTGGGGGATGAAAAGCTGGACATGAGCCGACAGTGTGTGCTGGCAGCCCAGAAAGCCAACCGTATCCTGGGCTGTATCCAGAGAAGTGTGGCCAGCAGGTCGAGGGAGGGGATTCTCCCCCTCTACTCCGGTCTTGTAAGACCCCACCTGGAGTACAGTGTCCAGCTGTGAGCCCTCAGCATAAGAAGGATATAGACCAGTTGGAACGAGTCCAGAGGAGGCCACAAAGATGATCAGAGGGCTGGAGCACCTCTGCTATGAAAAAAGGCTGACAGAATTCGGATTGTTCAGCCTGAAGAAGAGAAAGCTCCGGGGAGACCTTATAGCACCTTCCAGTACCTGAAGGGGGCCTACAAGGAAGCTGGGTGGGGGACTTTTTACAAGGGCCTGTAGTGACAGGACAAGGGGTAACGGGTTTAAATTGAAAGCAGGGAGGTTTAGATTAGATATCAGGAAGAAATTCTTCATGGAGAGGGTGGTAAAGCACTGGAACAGGTTGCCCAGAGAAGCTGTGGGTGCCTCACCCCAGGAAATGTTCAGGGCCAGGCTGGATGAGGCTTTGAGCAACCTGGTCTAGAGGAGGGTGTCCCTGCCCATGGCAGGGGGGTTGGAACTAGATGGTCCTTAAGGTCCCTTCCAACCCAAACCATTCTGTGATTCTATTTCTCAGATACAGCTTCAGTGAAAAGAGGTTATGGTGTAAATAGTTCCATCAGCTCTGCCAAAAAGATAACAGGAATACTAAAAATTCACTGAAGTTACCCTATGGCTTTATCACCTCTGAACATTGCCTTTACACCTTGGTCATCTATCAATGCTATAGATGTGTTTGCATGCTTTGCTTCTAACTTGTTTGAAAAGAGCATTATAGCTAGTTACGCTGCACAGGCAGAGAAAAATAGAATCACAGAATGGTTTGGGTTGGAAGGTTGCTTAAAGATCATCCAGTTCCACCCCCCTGCCATGGGCAGGGACACCTTCCACTAGACCAGGTTGCTCAAAGCCTCATCCAGCCTGGCCTCGAAGACAGCCAGGGATGGGACACCCACAGTTTCTCTGGGCAACCTGTTCCAGTGTCTCACCACCCTCTCCGGGAAGAACTTCTTCCTGAACAGGTGCTCAGTGTAATGCTACTATGAGCATGAAGTTGCTGGAAAAAAGTGAAGTGTATTTGGAAGATACCAACCCACCTTAAGTAACTAAGATAGACAAGGTAAATTTGGTTTCCAGTAAGAGGCATGTGAAATAGCTAGCGAGCTTTTTGGTGCTTTGGTTCAATCAGTAGCTGGGACTACAAGAGGTGCCCCCTTTTATTATAAGGCAAAATACGTAATTTAAATTACACTTCTCTTTCCCAAGGAGAGAAAAAAATTAAACGCAAAACCACACACCCAAGAAATTCTTCACACCTCATCTGTGTTTTTAAACATTATTTTCATAATTATTTGGAATGCATTTGTGTAGTTGTATCAAATACTGAAACAATTAAATTTTAGGTATTATGATCTGGCATAGCACAGAAACACCAAAAAAAAAGAAATCACCTTATGTGTTCTTAATAGCCAGTCATTACAGTGCAGCAGCATCTTCCTTGAATTATTCTTGCTGGTAATCCCAGTTTATCTCCGACCCAAAAAGGTCACCATGTAAGCATGAAAGCTAATCTACCAATACATATCTTGAGAAATTTTAGTTGCCACAACAGCAACAATCCACTGTATTAACTATAAAACTGTTAAGCTATGAAGTCTGAGTGTTCAGCTTTTGGAAAACAAGAGAACTGGCCCTCCGCTCTAACCAGAGACATAAATGGATTAGAAAGAACAGGACAAGTATATCATTAATCCTTATAGACAGGTTAAGATACCTGACACACAGATGAAAGGAAGACTGTACACGACTAGGGTTTCTTTCACTGAAGTATTTTTCCTTCACAAATCTAGCATCTCTAAATCTGTTCATTTGGGTTAAATTAACATCACCGAAGCAGATGCTAATAAATACACTTCAGCAATTTTAATTGGTTTGTGATAAACCTGGAAGCACAAATACTTCAGCCTCTGCTCAAGACAGACCAATAGTAAGCATAGTTGACTCACACTTGAACACTATTCTATCCTGACATACAACAAAACTAAAATTGGATGTTTTTAAGATACTAGCACAGCTTTTTTCTGCTTTTATTTTTAACATAATTTCTGAGTGAACACTGTCTGTCTCAGCTGAGGAAGGCACAGCCAACCATATCACTGGACTTGTTTTTAAACAGAGGGAGAAAGACACAACGTTAGACTTACACTAAATGAGAGTCAAAATATTCAGACCATATGAAGTTAAAATTGGGATAAACTCCTCTTTTCCTCATCCAATAAAATTATATGGAATATGTTACTCTCTTTTTAATCACCCTCCATGTGTTCAAAAAACGGATGGGAAAATGGTGCTGTCAAACACAGCACAGGTAATGTTAACCTCAAACTGTTCTTAATTAGATGCGCATCAATTCTGTATAGTAATGAGAAACTTGAGACTACAGTTCTGAACAATGAGCAGCCAATCACGAGGCTTCTACATAACCCAGATTAAAATATTCTGCAAGCATCTGCAAGGTGAATAAGAGTTTGCATTCTTCAAGGTAGAATTTGAAAGCAACTAACCCAGGAGAGCGAGAGACACCAATGTAATAAATAGCAAGCACAAGCGTGACTTCATTCTCTGCAGCAAGCCCCAAAGACAGTAACAGGACCTCATTTGCTAAGCAACACATACTAAGCTGTTATTTCCAATGGCTCCCCCAATTAGTACAAAGTTCAGCTCAAGGTCTGTGTCCTCATTTCCATGGCCATCAATGGAACTGGACCTAGTTACCATTAGATGAGCTTTCCTTTCCTCCAATTATGCTGTTCTGAAATAGGCATATTCCAAATGAAGAAGAAAGACTTCCTTCAAGAAGGAAGCATTTCCCAAATGTGATGTGTACAGTAGGTATATTTAATTTTTTTAAATACCAAGGAAATTAGAAGTATGTAATTATGAAGAATTTTTTTTGCAGGACAGAATAAAAATGTACAACTCTGACATTGCCCAAGAGTTTCTTCACTCTCTACTATGTAAATACAGCAATACAAACATAATTTCACCCTTTAATTGAGTATTGTAATTTCAACTCTAGTATGTGACCCAGGAGATCAAAATATAGAGCAGACGAGTAAATTGGGGAAATTTATCCACCATCGAGACATCCCACACTTGAGATACCATTTCAATTTACTGAGCAAAAGCTTTCCCTATATGCTTCATTCTAATAAGAAAAATTCAAGCCATTAAAATCCTATGCAGATACAGTAATGTAACAAATAATACTGGTATTCGTATCTTGGACACTAGGTAACATCGACTTAACATCCATATTGTAAGACAGAATACACAGGCTACCTGCTGATAGATGAGTTCAACAAGTTCTTGTAAAGCTTCATCTGTGGTGACCCAGCCATTCAGCGTTTCAGCAAACTGCTCTATTTCCGTTTCAAAACAAGCTGGTTGCTCAGTGAGGTGATTCAGGAAGTCTTGTATGTATTCTGCCAAAGTCTGATAGGCATCATATCTATCTTCAAATGAAGAATCCTATAGCAGTGAAAGAATATGTGGACTATTTAAAAGGAATCTAAAATAATGCTGTTACACTTTCTATCACCTGAAGTAACCATAAAGCCCTTAGACTTGAGACGCCGCATACTTGATAGTGGTATTTATTACACAGTTCACTTTAACATTTTAGAGAGCATAGACCTCAATGCATCAGAAAGATCCAGTAGTCCTATAACCCTAAGAACTAGGTAACGTGTTTAGAGAGATTAGGGTCTCCCAGCAAAACACATCAAAAGACAGATTAAAAAGAAACCAGTTTGCCAGGTTGGGTGCAAGATTAACAAACAAACTACTAAGTGTATCTGCTAAGAATAAAAGTACCAGACTGAGGCTCAACACCCATTCCTGATGCGCTGCAGATATATGAACTGTAGAAGGAAAAGTAATTGAACAATTGAAAGGAAGTATTTTGGGCTTACAATGAAGCGTATAGTGCTCCAAAATATGCAGAAGGGGAAGGCATTTCAGAAATAAAGCAAATACAGTATAGTGTTTTCATGCAGAAATTACAGCCAGGAAAACCGATCTTTTAAAGTCTGCAAATTTGCATCTCTTGGCAAGCGATGAAAGATTATAAGGCATCAAATGAAACTATTCAAACAGTATTCAATTACTTTGCAGCTACTGAGGTTAAAAACCAGACAGTAAACACACCTGCTCCCTAAAGAAAGGATGAGCTAGCACAATACCTCTTTATTGATGTTTTTGCTCCATCAGCCCACTGATGGAACAGAAGGCTGTTAATTTTGACCATTCAGAAATGAACGTATGTAATAGCACCTGAAGTCAATACTGTTCAGTGTGATTATGATGTTAGTAAATGAAAGGAATAGCAATAGAAGCAGCATAGTCCGTGATGTTGCTAGTAATAACATGGTACAAATAATTCTCTTTGTCACACTACACAAGATTGTGAAAAGCATCTCATACAGATTTCAGAAGTGCAAGCAGGAACCTGAAGAGGGACTGCTAAAGAAATTACTTATAATTAGTCATTCAAGACATAAAGGTAACACACCTAATATCATAATTGTCAACTGATGTACTATTTAATATTAAAAAGGTGTAAGATTATCTACTGTAATAAATAATTGAGCTAAAATCATAAAACGCTCTTTACTTAGTGGACATGAATACATTGATAAGGTTTATAATTACATTCTCCCTCTCTCCACCACCCCTCCCTTAATAAGGGGATGTTGTTTACTTTCTGCCTTCAAAATGCCTCAGTCTCTACTGCGAAGCAACACGGATCTGTGAACGAATTTTATCTGGATATGAACCGTGGAGAAAGACAGATACACATTCCTGAGAATCAAGTACTGACATTAATTTCATGACCTTTGAAAAATGTGTGGGGGAAAAAAAGCAGATTTTTGCAACATTCTTCAAAGACTCATGTCATAAGCTAATGGAGGACACATCAACATAACGAAAGAAAATTAAACATCACAGGAAATATTTCTAGTTTAAGCAGAATATTTGCTCTGAGAATAATACTGAAGACAATCTTAATTACATTACTTCTGATAGGCAATATTAAGCAAGAGGCTAAATACAGAGCCTAAACTCTGCACCATGTTCATCTACCTGTACTAAATACGCAACTCCAAAGGCAGTCTAGTTTTAGCAACTATGCCCGGAAAAGGAACAAATGGGAGAAAATAATGAATAATTCAAACATTACAATAGTTGCCTATTGCTAGATTAGTAAAACTTGGTATTTTAAAAACTAAATTTAGCCCAGTAACTTCTAGACATAAATGAATTTCGATTCTCAATAGCACATTTTAAGATTTCACAGAGAAGACAGCACCACGTACCGTATCAACTAAAGGAAAAAAAGAAAATCCCTCGATTATTTTTAAATAGCAGTCAGCTAACAGAAGGCTATAAGTTTACACATTCATTACAAATTTATGATTCAAAACCATGAAAGTCCACTAGAAATCTTCCATTAATTTTAACGATTTCTCAGTCAGGCCAAATCTATCTAATCCTTTCTCTTTATATCTGATAGCTGTAAGATGTGATCCTGGATTGTCCACAACAAGAGTCACAAGATTATAGATGTGTCTCTCTTCTACTAAAAATGAGTTCAAGAGAATAAGGGCATAGCAATGAAAAGGCAAAATAGATACTAAACCTTCTCTGATTAACATAAAAACCAGAAAGTCAATAGAAAAGATCCATGAGCCAAATCTGTTCTTGGCTTTGCTTCTGCACATGTGCAAATTACCACTTTCCTGTACCTCGTAAGTATTCACAACATTTCCACTTATGAACTTAGTCACTAATAATTTCATCACTGATCTGACTTCTTGTCAGATTTCTTAGGAAAAAGCTTCTTCCCCTTCAGATTCTATGCACTCAAGAAATTTACAATAAAGTTATTGCAAATGTAAGTACAAAGCCTATTGCATATACAAACACTTGTTTATTTTGTATGAGGTTAAGTGGCACCCTCATGCTTGGCTAAATGTATAAAAGCAATGGAGTGCTTAGCCTCCTTTTGGAAATTTAACTGAAGTTAAAAAATAAAAAAGATGGGGGAGGAGAGGGTGAAGAAGAATTCCACCAAAGATAATACAAATCTCATTCCTGCATCTATGAAGTGAGAACATCATTATGCCCTTCTGATGGAGTGACAGACATTGTTTTTACACACCCATGCCAGAGAACAAGCCTGACATTTCCTACTGGCAATCCAAACCTAAATCTAGTCTCATCAATTCTACAGCAGACATCCACAACTACTGATGTGATGGTCAGCTGTATGCAAACAGAGAACTCCACGGAGGTCTGTCTTCCCCAAAGTCCTGGTGAAGTTTTTCTGAATACTCTGGTATGCCTTGTATGCTGTACTTCTTAAACTATCTTCAGGGGTAACTGATCGCTTTTAGTATCAGAACTAAATGGATATTAACTAATCTAGTAATCAAATGCTTTATGGACACACATAGTAATTACAATTATGTACAATCAAACAAGAAGCAAGCACTTTAATTCTAAAACTATAAATGTTTAATAGCAAAACCACTGTGTATTTTATATGAAAAATTGAGTTTTCAGATCTAAAAATTCCAGAGAACATTACAAATGAAAGCTAAAATATATTAATTTTAAGTCAGCAAAAGAGAAGTTTCTTAAAATTTTGGTTTTATTCTAATTTTAAAACTCATGGTCAAAACCTGTGCAACAGTAAAGTGGGCTAAATTTCTTATTTTTACAGCAAGTGAGTCCAGTTTATGAAATTAATTCAGCCGTTACACTAAAAAACACCTAAACCCAATAGTGAATGGTGAAGGTCCAAAACACCACTATCCTCTGCCTATTATGTTCTGATTGGATTAAGGTCCTTCCCTGTAACATACTTCCAAATAAACGCTGTAGTGTTGCTAGCATTTTAAGAGGTATTTTTATTAATATATGAGTCACGCTCATAGCATATTCCTACAACATAGCAACCAGGAACTCCCACATGCTTGTGTGTTTTTTGCAAAGCAGCTGAAAAGCAACACTGCTGACTGCAAAACTTTTTAAGTATGCATTATGCATGCCATTCCAAATGGCATGGGTTTTGGTCTTGAAAATTAAATCCTTTATTTATAGAAAACATGGGACATTTACTGGGGCAAAGTAGTTAATTTCCCCCAGATTATCCATTCGCTGCAGCATGTTCGTGTTGGCATTTTCTTAACAGTTGTATAATAGATAAGGGCTTGTATTATCCAGGACAGCAATCCTATGCAGTACACTAGCAAAGCTGTTAACGTTAGGATAACATCAGTTTTACTGGTGAGGACTTCAAAATACCAAACCACCATATTTAGCATTAAAATCACAGAATGACAGAATGGCTTGGGTTGGAAGAGACCTCAAAGACCATCTAGTTCCACCCCCCCTGCCATGGGCAGGGACACCCTCCACTAGACCAGGTTGCTCAAAGCCTCATCCAGCCTGGCCCTGAACATTTCCTAGGGTGGTGCATCCACAGCTTCCCTGGGCAACCTGTGCCTCTGCCTCGCCACCCTCTCCGGGAAGAACTTCTTCCTGATATCCAATATAAACCTACCTACTTTCAATTTAAACCTGTTACCCATTGTCCTGTCACTACAGGCCCTTGTACAAGTGGGGCTTGTTCAGCCTGGAGAAGAGAAGGCTCAGGGGAGACCTTATAGCACCTGCCAGTACCTGAAGAGGCCCACAAGAAAGCTGGGGGAGACTTTTTACAAGGGCCTGTAGTGACAGGACAAGGGGTAATGGATTTAAATTCAAAGTGGGGAAATTTAGATTGGATATCAGGAAAAAATTCTTCCCAGAGAGGGTGGTGAGGCAGTGGAACAGGTTGCCCAGGGAAGCTGTGGATGCCCCATCCCTGGAAGTGTTCAAGGCCAGGCTGGATGAGGCTTTGAGCAACCTGGTCTAGTGGAGGGTGTCCCTGCCCATGGCAGGGGGGCTGGAACTAGATTGTCTTTAAGGTCCCTTCTAACCTAAACCACTCTGTGATTCTACGATAAGTTATTCAAAAATCTATTTGTTTCAGTATAATTGGGTTTTATTACTTTTACAAATACAATCAAGTGATAATTCCCACCTGTTTATATAATGTACCAGACTTTGGCTGCTTGCATAACAAAAGGATATTCCAAGAATTCACACAACACATTCCTGGAGTAAAGTTATGAAAAGATAATGTGGGAGACAATGGAGTAGAAAATAAGAAGTACCAACTTTTATTACATGATGCATCCACAATATTGATCTGAGGTCGGTCAATCTGGCTGCAAATAGATTTCTTACTAGGTAGGTTAACTGCTAGGAATGAGCCTAACCCCACTTTTTTTGCCCTTTGGTGATACAATACCACTGACAGAGACACATGATGCTACACTGAGTGAGGCAGTCATGGCCAATCATACTCAGGGCACAGTAAATTTAGGAAAGGTTAAAGCCCATACTCAGAAAAGCTTAAGTGCAAGCTTTCCCTCACACTTGCTTCAAAAACCTCTGAAATCTGCATAAATGTGCAGCTAGCCTTCACCTAAAATGCAGCGTAGATGTAACTACAACAGAGGTAGCCACTAAAAAGACAGCTTAGTCCGATGCTTGGTGTAATCGAGGCTTGACGTAACCAACAATCAACGTGGTTATCTGCAGGAAGGTTTAGCAAAACATCCCACGCTAAAAATGCTCTCAAATACAATATAACAGTCACCCATTATCACTTAGCATCCCGACTGTGACTGAAGGTTATCATCAGGTCTTCTGGAATCTGTACAGTATATACAGCATTCAAGTTATCTGACATACAGGATCTCAAGAAAACATTGTTAATTAGAATATAAGTAAATCGGCATATACTGAGAAGAAAGATAAACACTCACTGCAAAGTTCTGATTGAAGTTCTGGTTGTATCCTGATGGATAAAACTCAGGTGCTTTAACAGACAACTTTGATGTTACCACAGGAACCACAGGATGTTCAGCCATTTCTGGTCCAGAATCAGGAACTGACACTTTACTTTGTGATCCAGATGGAATTCCTGTCTGTTGCAGGTGTTCTGAAAGTTTTTGTCAACAGTTCTTAGAAATCATTAAACTGGTATGTATTCACACAAAGTACACCACTTCTTGGATTTTAAACATACTTTTACTATACATTCACTGCCAAGTTTACTTCAAATATATTGCTTTTATTGTTTTTTCTTCAATATGGTTAGTTTTCACTTTAGCAAACTCTAGATGTCTTTCTAGATGACACAGAGTAAACTCAATGTTCATTTGAAGGTGACCAAAAAAAGGTAAAGGAAGGGGGGGGGGGGGGGGGGGGGGGGGGAAGAGCTCTCCACACTCACGTGAAAACATGTTTTCTAAAAGAGCTAACCTAAGAAACCAGCTAATCTGCTTATGGTATGCTTGCTCATCTGGTGGGTATTTCACAGATCTCAGATACAAATGCAAGACTTTCAAGGTCAATAAATAAAGACTTCATTAATTTTTAACACAAACCTCAAAGATTTAGCTATTACTGTTTTCATACACCATTTTAAAAAAGTGTTTTTAAAACCGTATTTTCCTCATTTTTCAAATGTATCTTTATAGACTAGATCGTAACTTCATTGAAATCAGAACCTAACACCTATCTGAAAAAGCTGACCAATGAACAATGCTTTGTATTACCATTGGGTTGGGTTTATTTTTTGGCAAACCCTTAGGCTGGAGCTCTTCAATAAGGGGAGATTGAGAAAACGTGCAGTCAGAGTAATATATGGGTAAAACACACACAGATGGGAGGGCAAAGAAAGCATGGAAAAAGACAGAGAGGTGTTACGAGTGGCTGCAATACAACATCACCCCTTTAGCTGTGCACAGGCCCTTAACCCAGAAACATGACTACTCTCCTAAGGAAAGGTGCAGGTGCCCCCGTAGGGCTCATCTCCACCAGTGCTGAGGCGCCAGGCAGATCTGCCCGCCCCTAAGTGCGGGGGTGGGAAAAAGGACGAGTTCCCGTGGCCAGGCCGGAGGGACATGGGGACGGGCTCCACGGCTTGTCTCAGCGGAACAGTGAAGGGAGGATATGTGCGGGGGGGGAGGAAATCGGAGCGACAAGCGAAGCAGGAGCAAAGCGGTGCGAGCAAACGAGCAGAGCGAGGCGGGCTTCGGGGGGCTGCTCCCCGGCACCTTCGGCAGCCGGATGCCCACCGAGAGGCGGGGAGGGGGCCGCTGCGCGGCCGTCCGTACCTGCGATTCCGGTGCCCAGCGGCGCCGTCTTAGGAGGCCGCAATGGTTCCTGCTGCGGGAAGAGGCCGCCCGTTTGGTGTTGCTGCTCCTCGGCCAGGCCTGACCTGTAGGAACCGCTGTCCCCGAGGCGGGCCCCGCCGCGGGTCCCTGATGAGTCCTCGCCGCCGTGGGGGGCAGCGCCTCCTCGGACCAGGCCTCGATCAGGACCCGGAGCTTGGTCAAAACTCTCCGACATGCTGAGGCCGGGGCGCCTCAAGCGCTCATGGGACAGAACTGGCGGCCGCCGCGGGTTTAGGCGGGGCCTCGGCGGGGGGAGGGGGAGAGGCACGGCGCGAGCCCAGTACTTTCAGTTTCACCCCCACACGCACTGCCACGATGGTCACGGCCCGGCGCGGATGACAGCGCCCCCTCGCGGCTTGGCCGCGCCCGTCGCCATAGCAACCTCGGCGCGGGATGCGGCCGGGAGGGGGAGGAGTGCGGCCTGCTTGGCGGCCTTGGTCTTGGCCTCGGCGCACCGGGGCAGCCCGGGCCTCCCGGCCCTAGTCAGGGTGTAGGCCGAGGCTGCCACCGCCGGAAAGGCCAGCTTGGCTGCCGCGGACTGGAGGCTCCCGCCGGAACCTCGGAACGCGTCGCCAACCTCATGTATTCAGAACTGATGAGTCAGCACCTTCCTCGGCCCCCCCCCCCCGCCTCCTCCCTGGCTCGACTGCCAGCAGCCAAGCCGCGTGAGGCCGCGGGATGTACCCGATTCGCGATTTCCTCGAAACCCACGGAAGCTTGGAAACGGCGTTTTCAGAAAGATTATTTTCTTCTAAGTGGTTCCCTACAGGAACGACAGCGCGAGGGAAGCAAGCCTGCAGCTGCCCTTAGCGGGAGACTGTAGGTACAGGTGCATCTGGCCAAGCCGTGCCTGTACTGCTCTCTCCCCAAGAAAGGGGTTTGTGTGGAAAAGCTTCAGGCCAAATTCTGAACTTAAGCCAACAAAGTTAAGTCTCCAACGTGACAGTATTATTGTACTGTTAGGGCTATTTAATACAAATTTGTTTGTTCAGAATAATGTACTTTCCTGTATAATTTGTGCATGATGTGGTAACAAATGTGCTTATTTAACTTTTCAAACCTTCCATGCCAACAGGAACTGAAGGAGGCTGCCCATGTGGTGTGTTTTACTAATCATCAACTGCAAGTCATCCAAGTCACATGCCCACTCACAATTTAATTAACATATTTTTGTTCAGTTTCAGTCCAGACTATTGCTCTACTTGCTTAGGGAACTTTCAAGATGAGAAAGGTCGCTGAGGCCTAGGGTGCCCAGCACACGCCTCAGCAGGTCCTGCTGGGGATGTCTGTATGTCTGTCTGTCTGCCTGTCTCTCTGCCTGAGCAGCCTGGCCTGTGCTGGCCTCCCCACCTATTCCTTCCATGGCCAATGTCAAAGGCTTGCATGGTTAGGTCAAACTCTGTTCATCACTCATGTAGGGATGAACAGTATGCAAGCATGTATGGAAAAAAATCAGAACTGTCTCGAACTTTAAAAAAATTCCAATTGTATTGTAAAATGGTGCCTTTAGAAGTTATGTTCCTATTTAGTTTATTATTACATTTTACCACTTTTATTTATTAATGGGGAGGGGAGATGGGGTAGGTTGTAAAATATTTGTTACTTCCCCAAGGCATAAATTGGACTGATTTTTGGTGAAAGACCATGTTGGCCGGATAGTAGAGATGGCACAGTTAAAAATAATTAGGCTAATAGGAAAACTGTTCCCAGGCAACCCTTACTGAGAGGGAAGACTTGTAAACTAACCAGTCTGTATTCTGCAACTGGAAGGAGAGAAAGTGTAGGAGATTTTGGTCAGTCTTCAAAAAAATCAGAAGAATTCCCTTCTATAAACAATTGTCAAAAGTAGATTTAAACAGTATTACCAATCTTTTAAAGATCACAAATTAGCTAATAAAATAACTATTTTAAAAACACTTGGTGTTCTTGTGTTATTTCAGCTACAGTTTTAAAGCCTAAATTGTGACCTCTGGTTACAGCTGTCGACATTACCTTACCAGGAGAAGAACAAAAAGCTTACATTAATGTGAACAAGGAAGCTGAGATTCTCAATCACTGTTCTCAGGATCCTCTTTATATACTGGCAGCACTTTTTAACATGCTGTCATGATTTAACTTCAGCTAGCAAAATACCACGAAGCCGCTCTCACAGGTCCCCCCTCCCCTCCTCCAGCAGAGGGGGATAATCAGAGGAAAAAGACAAAGAAGCTCGTAAAATTGAGATAAGAACTATTTACTATTTCAGTCTAAATGAATATATACAAATAGTACTACTAAGTAGTAATTAAACGAATAGAAAATAGAACATATGATACAATACGTTACAATTGCTTATCACTCACCGACTGATGTGCAGAAGGTCCTAGTAAGTGAGAGTCAGAGTAAGAGAGCCCAAGAGCTGGAGCTTCAGGGCGATTGCAGCAGATTCTGAGCGAACCCTATCAGTGACAGCAGGACAGGAAAAACTAACAAACCCACCAACTCGCTCTTGAATGAGCCTGCAATGGAGTTACCAAAGCAGCCAACAAAGGAGTTAGAGTGTGAGAAAGTGTACGAGTGTAATACCCCTGGACCTGCACCCCACCTATGTACTGAGCATGACATTCTATGGAATGAAATACTCCCTTGGTCAGGTTGGGTCAGCTGTCTGAACTGTGTGTCCCCTGCACTGCCTGTAGCCAGACAGCGAGAGCTGGGAACGCAGCTGCAGTGTCAGAAGTGGAGAGAGACCTTAAATTTGCTGCAGGTGTTCCCCAGCGCCAGCTAAGAAGACACCTCATCAGTACTTTTCTCCTGGTAAATCCAGGAACACTGCTTTGTACCAGCCACTGTGAAGAGAGTTAACTCTTTCCTGACTAAAACAAGCACACATGCCGATCTTTGAAGAAAGCAAATCTCCTTATTTAAGGTGTACACCTATCAGGAATTAAATGCCTCAGGTTACCACTGTTGAAACAGACAACTTTTCACCTTTGGTCATAAAAGTGTTTTAACTCAGCAAATGTTCTGTATTATCTTAATTTAACAACTTTGTAGTAGTTCAGCAACTACTTGCTGTTTAGAGTGGCATGTGATCTCAAATCCATCTTTCTGTTATGGATGCACTACTGAAGTTTGAATGAGAGCAGTTGTGTTTGTTGGGAACCCAATTTCTCTTCCCAGGTTAGACACCTAAAACAAAATTTGAAAAAAAAAGAATCTTTGAGGCAGTTAAATCCAAAATTACAATCCTGAAACAATACCTACAATAGCCAACCCCCTTTAGACAATGCCTAAAATTCAGCTTAGTATGTTCTGGCCTGAGCAGCTGTCCTGTCAATTACCTCAACAAACAGACCAAACAGATGAAAACCTGTGATAGCAAGATCTATACTAGTCACCCAGTGACTGGATTAAAACTTTCACAAAATGCAGTTATGACCACTTATGAATACCCACTAGAGGAGGTACCTGCTTTGTCCTAAGCGTGTTACCTAATAGTCCATAATTACCTCAGAAGCAATACTGCACACACCTAGAGTGCCTGGTGTTGGGAAAGCACAAACTGCAACTTCGTCACTATTCAGAACACAAGCACTTTGACATGTTTTTTCTTCTTTTTATGCTGACAACATTATTTCTAATTAGAAAAACAGGAAGGGCTGGATCTAGTTTTTAAAACTGAATGTATTATCAATAACTGGAATTATGCTGATCTGAATCAAACTGATGAGGCATGTTGTTGCACTAGTCAATAAGTACTGAGCCAAAAACATAAAGCACATCTATTACGGCATGAGCCGTAACTCCAAATGGAATCTTTCCAACAGACATATTTTAAAGTACAGTAGTCTCCTGAACATCCAGTAATAGGGTATCCTATGAATTACTCTCAGGGACTCGTTTTCATTGCTTCTAGTCACAATCATCTGTTGTGAGACTGGAAGCTGTGTGACACCTCCAGCAATGCATATTTTGCGTGAACAGTTACACAGATATAACAAAAAGAAAAAAAAAAGCCTAACATACCTAGAAACTACAGATCATGTGACATAAGAGAACATACACAGGCAATGGGGAACCTGGCAAGTTGTCCTCTGTGAACTCTTTAACAGCATGTTCTCTTTATCGATACACGCATTATTGACACGGTTGCCAGACCTGCTATCTTCCTGTACTGCGTCTACCACTCTAACACACAGACCAGATGGCTGCTGTATTACATATTGCAGGAAATAATGTGAATAATATAGGGAGAAATAATTTTCTCCCCCTCTGCTCTCGGGAGACCCCACCTGCAGTTCTGCATCCAGCTCTGGGGTCCCCAACATCAGAAGGACATTGGCTGGTTGGAGCGAGTCCACAGGAGGCCACGAAGATGCTCAAAGGGCTGGAGCCCCTCTGCTATGGGGACAGGCTGAGAGAGTTGGGCTTGTTCAGCCTGGAGAAGAGAAGGCTCCGGGGAGACCTTATAGCACCTTCCAGTACCTGAAGGGACCGACAAGGCAGCTGGGGCGGGGAGGGGGACACACGACACTTTTACAAGGGCCTGTAGTGAGAGAACAAAGGGTAACGGGTTTAAATTGAAAGCAGGGAGATTTAGATTATCAGCAAGAAATTCATCCTGGTGAGGCAGAGGAACAGGTTGCCCAGAGAAGCTGTGGATGCCCCATCCCTGGCAGTGTTCAAGGCCAGGCTGGATGAGGCTTTGGGCAACCTGGTCTAGTGGAGGGTGTCCCTGCCCATGGCAGGGGGGTTGGAACTAGATGGTCTTTGAGGTACCTTCCAACCCAAACCATTCCGTGGTTCTAAGATAATAAAGAGGATACCACCAATATGCTGGGGCATGAAACAACCGCGTTTCAGGAAGCCCGTTCCCAAACGGGCGCCCCCCCCCCGCCCCCATCGCTGGCGGCCCACCGCGGCCAACACCTGAGGCTCCCCCCAAACGGCTGCGACGGCTTCGGCCCTGACAGCGGTGCCTCAGCTTCCCCCGCCAGAGCCCCCCCAGAGCCCCGCCAGGGCCGCGGTGCCACGTGCAGCGCGGGCCCAGCGGGCCCAGCCGCCGCCCCCCTGCCGCGCGCGGGCGCCCCAGGCTCCGCCACGAGCGCGAGGCGCCGGCGGCGCGCAGGCGCCACGTGACAGACACCCTCGCCACCCCCTTCAGCTCAGGGACGCGGCGTGACGCGACCGCCCCGACCTCCGCCTTCCCCTCACTCCTTCCGGGTTGGCGGGCCGCTCCCCGCCCGCCCCGCCCCCTCCGCCCCCCGCCCCGCCCCGCGACCGCCGCGCCGTCTCGACCCAAGGTCGGTCAGTGCCGCGGCGGGGCCGGCGCCGGCGGCACGGCCGGTGGGTGCGGCGGGCGGCGGCGCGGGGCGACGGTATCTCCGCTCTTCCCGGTGCGGGCGGCCGTTGCTGAGGGCAAGGCTGCGGTGCGCTGCTCTCGCAGCGCGCGGGAGGGGCGGGAAGGAAGAGCGTGTGGGGAAGGCAGGTGGCGCGGGAAAGGGGCCCCGGGAGCGCTCCCGAGCGGGCAGCGGGAAGGTGACGGGTTGGGAGCTTCGCCCCGGGAGGACGCGGTGACTGCCCGGCGTTGGGGCAGCGGGCCCGGGCGGCGGAGGGCGAGCCGCCTGCCCAAGGTCAGTCAGCGGCTGCGGGCTATAAATAGCGGCGGGAGCGAAACGGGGCCGCTGCCCTATGGGCCCGGCCGGCGGGGAGCGGTGGGCCGCCGCCGCGGGCTGCGGCGAGGTGGGACGCGGCGTGAGTGCGCGGCGGGGTTTCGGGCGAAGAGCCCTTCCCGCCGCCGGCAGCCACCTGCCAGCGAGGGCGGCCCGGCTCCCCTGTCCGCACCCCGCGGCCCCGCTCCGGGTGCCCGCTTTGGTGTGTCCCCTAGGCGCCCGCAGGCTGCGGTCCCGCGCAGGGTCACCGCCGGGGGTTCGCACGGTTGGTACGGCCGGGCTTCTCCAGCCGAACGATTCTAAGGTTCTTGTCGCGCGGGAGGTTTTCACGGTGTTGGAGTTCCTTGTTCAGAGCAGCGGTGTAAAGGAAATGGTCTTGAGTCACGGACTCTGTCAGCTTGTAACGTCAGTCCTCCCGTGGGCTTGTTACTTCAGTTAGGTAGTTGTCTTACTCAGTTTGAAAAAAAGTTGATTTTGTTTTCTAGATGGAAAGGGTGGGGAGAAATCATCACCTCACGGCTCCTGGCAGTCGACCAGCCTTAAGCTGCTGAATTTACATACCTTCTGTCTAGTATCATTAGTATTTCTTGCTTTGTTTTCGCATGTGCGGCAGGGATTCCATACGTGGCAAGGAGTCTGCAGTGAGGTCTGGGCGAAATGGCGAGTCTTCTGCGTGTCGCTGTTAGTGGGTGCTCAACTCCCGTTTTTGGCAATGTGTTACCACCTAAGGTGCATTCTGCAAAGATGCTGTGTTTGCGAATGTTTAGGACCCACCAGATGCTCGTGTCTCAGGCAGCTCCAAAGTCAGGTAAATTGATTAAACTATTGTAAATAATAATTTATTTTAAAACAGGAAGATGGCTTGAATTTTTCTTTCAGGTACGCGTTATTACAGAAAAGAGTTGAAAGAACATTCTTAAATCATGTCAGCAGCATTATTGAGTCAGTTACAGTACCATTTTACGCTGCTTTTAAAGGGTTTATGCAGAAAGGATTTGTGTTTATTAAGCATATTTTGGATCTAAGTGGTTTTTATGGGAAGGGGATCAGGGCTCCTGCTGATGCTTACTTTTGCTTGAGGGAAGTATTTAAAGAAATTATTTTCTTAGTTGGCAGTCTGAGTTCCCCATGAGTTTTGGAAGTGCAGCTCTTTGTGTGTGTGCATGGGAAAATACAGCCCTCACAAAGAGCATCCGCAAGCGTGATTATGTGTAGATGTAATTATCCTATCTAAAAAATCTCTTGGCTTTGTTGAGGAGGCTTCTATGTTGTACTGCCTTGAAGAAATTTTTATCTACATCTTCCTGTATAGGGTTTGTTGGTATATTTGCACTGATCATGTTTTAGTGCAGGTAACGTAGAGCTTCAGCTATTTTCAGGAAAACAAAGGAAGGAATGCAAATCCTTGGTTAGTTTATGATGTGAGCCTTGTATGAAAGTCAGAACTGACATTTCTTTGCTCTATCCTGTGCTGTGCGTAGCCTGACAGCTAGAAGACTGGAGAATATTATTTTTAATATTTTAATGTTTTATGATATTTTTATCATAATGGTTTAATGGTGTAATGATATTTTTGTCCATTATCCTGTATGGGTCATGACCCCCTGAAGGCATCAGTGCAGATCAAGGGTCTTCTCAGTCTGTGACAGATTAATGTGGAGAGTTTGACTGTACACTCGGTGTTTGGTTCTTCCAAACAAACCTAGTAGGTAATGGCATCAGCTATTGCTGAGTATTAGAAAAGTAATGTTACTTGTCAACAGAAGCGTCTGGTTGTGAAAACACTGAACATGAGACCGTATAACTCAGAGATGCCTTTGTTGCTTGGAATTTCTGGCAATACTGGCAGTGGCTGATGCATTTTGGGATCCGTTCAAATCAGTGACCCAGTGTTTTGGAGCTTCTGAAGACATATGATGAGGAGTTTCCTTGCTCTGAGGGTTCCTGATCATCTGTATCACATAGCTTTTTTGCCCCAGTTGTGTTGTGCAACCTGAATTTTGTTGCTTTGACTGACAGCCCAGGGATCTGGCATGTCGGAACTGATCAGGTAATGGTTTTGCGATCCCATGAATTTGTGATTCTCCAAATTTTTTTTTCTGTATTAAGTATTTGAATGAAGGAGACATCTATCTGTCTGGTAGGGCTAATTGTCCCTTGGTTGGGAGTGTTAATCCAGGACGTAGGAATCTAAGTTCAAAGTCCCATTTCAAATGTCCCAGGTGAGTGCCCTTGTTGTTGTTTGAGTTTAGAATCCATCTTTGTATTTGACTTTGACCACAAATTTGATTATGAACTGAAAGATCTCTTAAGGTTTACAGAAATCCATGTGCTCGTCTGCGTGTGTGTATTTTCTTGTTTTTATGAATCACTTTCACAATTTTTTTCCGCAAGGACAGTGAATTCTGACTAGTGTTATGTATTTAAGCATTCAGTGCTGTTCCTTCAGATCTGTCATGTGGAAGTCCTCATTTAAGGGCGAGTAGTATTCATGCAACTTAGTTATTTCATGCTGAGAATTAGAAGTTTGATAAGTTCCTTTGGTTGATAATTAAGCGGTCCTTATAGTTCATTTTGGTAACATGAGATTTGTCATTCAGTAGAGGACAAATGAAGGCTAAAATAGCCATTGAATGTCAAATTAGTAGCAGTACTATTGCCTACGTGTACTTTTTAAGTGCTGTTGAATCAAAATTCAACAGCATAGAAAATAACTACATTTTATTCTTTTAGAAATCAGCTTCGATTACAGTGACGCTTGGTAAAATCGGTGTAATACTAAGAAGAGTAAATTTTCTGAAAAGACTAGTGTCACAGTAATGCTTCTTAAGCCTTGAGTTATTACTTCCATTCTCTCAGATTAGCTTTCATTTAGTCCGGGGTATGTTATGTACAAAAATAACGGTTGCTTGAGAAGTGTTTTGAACTCTGTTGAAAAGTAAACTTGGGAGTATAGATACTTTTCTTACTGCTATTTATTTTGCTACTATTTTCTTTGTTTCTTAGAAAAATAGGAATTTTCATACAGGAGTATACAAGTATTCCTGTAACCTGTCTCAAATAGTCGCTAGCACAGATGCTTCAGAAACAGATGCAAAACATTACCAAACCCAGGGAAGGCTGTTCACGACACAAAAGGAGTGACCGACTCTGAGGGCTCCAGTATACATGCAGATTGGTTTGTCCTACAGCTCTGTGACTTTTACCCCTCTCTATTTTGGGATTTTTAATGCCCTTTTATTTTGATGCTTCTTTCCCAAATATTCTGTGGGGATTTTTTTCCCCTAAATCTTGCAGAACTTTTCAACCTGTAACAGTTTATTGTCAATTGATTCTTTAGATAAGCTGTACATTATTTATAAACCGTACATGTTCTCCTTTAATTTCTTTAGTTTTTTTGTATCTCCTTGCTTGTGTAAGAAGAGGGATCAGGTATTTGTTTAATCTTCTGTACCATTGTTTTGTTTTTTGTTTTTCCTTTTTGCCAACATCATATTGCAGTTCTTCGGAATATGTCCTCATCCTCAGAACAGGTGAGATGGTTTGTTTACAGCTGATATTAGAGTAACTTAAAAATTAGGTAGGTTACATACCCTGTTTTCCCAATCCAGAACATGTGGCATACAGTAAAAACTACTTCTTTTTCTTTTCTCTAAGTTGGTCTCTAATATTTGTTGATACCATTTTGCTACAGACTATTTCCTGAAATAGGTTAAAGACATAAAAATTGGTATTACTCTCTCTCTACATAAAATGTTCTGGGTTTTCTTGCTGGTTTCCACTTAGAGTCTTCTTTAAACACTCAATTTATAGATGGAAGCTAAACGAAGAAAATCTCATTTACAGTTATTTTTAATTGTTTGGTGTCTGAAGCTTGGAGATGTAGACTACCTACTTATTTTGTTGACTGTGTTTTGAGTATGTCCTCATGACACAGCTGAGTTTATGTTAAAGTAAGGCAAAACCAGTGGCTTCTTGCTAGTTTTTCTAAGTTCTGCTTTATGTACATTCCATACTAAGATTCGAGAACAGAGGAGAAAATAAGGTGAGGAGCAAAAGAGAATTCTTGAATGTTTATCTTGGATTTGATCTCCCAAAGCATTGGAGGAGGTCATAGTCCTCAGTATTGGTCTCTAATTGTTCTGCTTACTAAATAAGGTGCAAATACTTCCTGTCTGAAGAGCTTTTACTGATTTTTGTTGCACGTGAGATGTAACAATGTGAAAGAAATGAGGAAACACATTTGGCATGTAGTGACTGTGTATTCCTGTCCCACCCCCCCCTGGCCATTTACTCTTGTACTCTGGTACTCCACTCAAAAGTAAGTGAACAGTAAGAAAATGGAAACATCAACTGTCATTTGATCCTTAGGAGGTAGAAAAAAAAGTATCTGAACTTTTTTCTAGAGAAGCTTTAGTCTAGCCTCTGTGTGCCTTTAAAGTTGCAGTCATCCTTCTATTCCCTATAGGCTATAATTTATTCCTTTCTTCCTCTGCATGTGTGTGCTGCAAAAACTTCCAAAAGGGTAGAGGGAAGGTAACAATTCAGTTTTTATTTTCTCAGTGCTTCTTGAAAAGCTTTTTGCCTTCTGTGCTAGAGCTACTTCCTTTCTGAAATTACGATTTTCTCTATTATTCTAATAAGTTTAAATGTTCTAGGTTTCCTTTCTGCTTTAAAGACAAGACAGCTCATTGTCACTGAGTTTAGTGAAAATCAGAAGCAGGACTTTACTGTGTAGCAATTAGGAGAGATGAGTAATTCTTTACAAATGACAAGTGTAATTTGTATGAGTGTACGTAGCTTTCAGGCGGTTAGTGCTGCTGTCATAGGGATGCCCCGAGTTGCATGGTAATGTTTAGATGTGGTATATGCTGATGAAGCATATCTTTGCAAAGCATTTTTACCTTTGTGGGTCTGTTGTTTTAGACTCTGGCTTCTGTTGTGGCTTTATGTTCCTTAAAAGCATGTTTTCTGAATTTGATTTTTGTCTTGTGACCTAAAGATTTTTAAATGTTCTTCAACACACAAAATATCAAAACGCTTGTGTGCTCAAATTATTTGTTACCATTTTATTAGTTTAATTCTAACACGAAAGCTAAAATTAAAAAAAAAGGTAAAAATAATTAGAAGTGGTGCACTTCTTTGTCTCGTGGTCTTTCCTTCTGTTGTCTTGCTGGATGGGTTCAATCGGTTTGTTTTTTTTTAATGGGTTAGAAGCATTTAAGTACCAGTTCTTAGCACTTCTGCATGGTATTTTCAGGACGTTACAAGTAGATAATGTCTTGAAAGTTGTTAACCTAAAACATCTTCAGTTGTTCAACTTCAAGTACCTAGTTCTTCAAGTACCAAGTACAGTCCTAGTTTTATTTCTCAAAGCTTTCGTAGTGTAGTATGCTTTTGGCTTTGTTATGCTTATTTCTATCTTAAAAAACAAACCAGGGGGAAAAGTGAAAAAGAGGCCTTTATAAAATGTGCAACACATTACTGGTCTGGTACAATTTTTGTAGCACAATACATAGTGCTCACGTTTTAAATTACAAATCTGCTTTTAATTTGACCAAGCCTTTCACCCCTCATCCTACTCCTACCTGTTTTTTTAAATTTGTTTTGGTTATTTTTGCGGTGGGAGGGTTTGGTTTGGGGTGGTGGGTGTTTTGTTGTTGTTTGTGTTTTGTTGCTGTATCTTTAATATAAGTGACTGCTTAGGCTTCTCAAATTATATTTCATGAATATATATGTGGTGTGTCTTGTGCTTAAATGTCACAATCCAGGTTTCTGAGTAGACATCAGTGAAAGCTGGTGCAGAACTGGGCCTGCGTGTTGGGCTGCATGTCTTCTAGTGTAATTGAAGCAGCGTGGTAGTTCTGCTTGAATCTGTGTATTTATAAATAATGTATTTAAACACTGATTGGATCAGAGAAGTTTAACTCAGATATTAGACTGGAAGCCCACAAATTGTTCATGTACAAAGTTAGATGTTTGTTATTTGAAACCTTAAGCTAAAACTGATAAATTGCAGCTTCGGCAGTTTCCTGGTGTTTCTCGGTAGAGCTTTGAACATGTTAAGACAAGGAGATAACACTGAGGTATAACTGAATGAACCAGTAGATGGATATTCCATTATTCTTCACCTACATTCACATTTTTAATTTCTGTAGTAACTCTTAGAGTATCTTATCGATGTAGTTGTGCCTTTCAACGTAATTTGTGGTATGTAAATTACACATATTAATAGTGGTCTGAGACAACTGTAATTTCATAGACATTTGTCGTGGTTTAAGCGCAGCCAGCAATTGAGTACCACACAGCTGCTCACTCACCTCACCCCTCCTCCGGTGGAGGAGGAAAACTGGAGGAAAAGACAAGGAAGCTCATGGATTGACATAAGAACGATTTAATAATTGAATATAAATGAATACATATTATTAGTACTATTGTTAATAGTATCACTATAATAATGAAAATAAAACAAACGATAAAATTGCTCACCACCCGCTGACTGATGCCCAGCAAGGTCCTGAGTAGCGGGAGTCAGCCTGAGAGTGATTGTAGCAGAGTCTGAGTGAGCCTGAGAGAGAGAGAGATCACACCAGGGTCCGAGCAAGCCCCACGAGTGAGAGCATGAATGAGGAAGTCAACTGACCCACCAACTAACTACCGAACAAATAAAAGGAGCTGTAGCCCCCCGGCCCACCCCTAGCTTACACACTGAGCATAACGTGCTATGGAATGAAATGCTCCTACAGTTAGTTTGGGTCAGCTGTCAGAACTGTGTTCTCCCCACTGCTGGCAGCGGGACATAGTTGGGAACACAGTTTGTAGTATCAGAAATGGAAAAAGTCTTTGAATTGGTACAAACATTCCTTGGCAGCAACTAAAACCACCAGTGTTATCAGTACTGCTTTCACGCCTCATACCAGCTACTGTAAAGAAAATTAACTCTGTCCTGACTAAAACCAGCATAACATTAAAAATGCGTTCGTTTAAAATATAGTTCAGCTGTTCAAGCGCATTTGTTTATTTCTTCAGAATAAAGCTGAAGTGACTAGAGATGGGTATAAATTCTTTTTACCCCAGGTAGAACATGTCATCGCCAGAGCAGGACGTATTGTGTAAATCAGAATGCCAGTTACAGAACTGGAACTATGTAAAGTCAGACGGGTAGGAACTGCACCAAGCACTTGTTACTGCTTGTGTGTCTGTGCTGACCTGCTGATTCCTGAGAGAACAGGCATTTCTAGCAAGATGAAGTAATTTAAGGAAATGTAAACTACACTGCTAGAAGATACCATTCTGCTTCCTCTTCCCCTAGGAGTGAGAATTGCGAAGTGTGGTGTGTCTGCACAACACAACACTGAACAGTGCCATAATATAAATTAATTGATCTTTGGTGAAACTAATACTGTCTTATCTACTGCTCTTGCAGGAATTCCTTACAAACAGCTGACTGTAGGTGTCCCCAAGGAGATATTTGAGAATGAGAAGAGAGTGGCTCTATCACCGGCTGGAGTTCAGGCCTTGGTTAAACAAGGCTTCAATGTTGTGGTGGAATCGGGTGCTGGAGAAGCTTCTAAATTTTCTGATGACCATTACAGAGAAGTTGGAGCAAAGATCCAGGGGACCAAGGAAGTTCTGTCTTCTGATTTGATTGTCAAAGTAATTGCTTTATTAATATATTTCCTATTACATTCTTTTGGATAAATGCATAAGTCATTTTTTTTCTAATAGTCTGCTGGAAATTCATCAAGTAAGCTCCTTTAAATCAATATTTTTCATTCTAAGTTCTGATTCAATTTTAGTCTGTTTTTTTAATATCTCAGGTGTGCACCTACTGTAATAAAACAGTAAATAACAACATTGATGAAATTGAGAATAATTTCTTATCAAGGTTTTCACTAACCTTGAAGGAGTTGTGTTTTCTGGAGCAAGGTAGACTAGTTCCAGATTCTAATCAGATGAAATCCCTGCTCTAAGAAGCTTTTGCTCCAAAATTAGTAACATACAACTCAAGTTACTCTTTAGAGAAAGTTGCTTGGAATTTTGAAGATGCTAGTTTCCAGCTTTTCTCAAGTAGACATCCAACAGTTTCACAGCAACAGTATGTTTCAAAACTTTGTAACTGGATGAGTTGTAGCTAATGTGGGAAGACTGCTGAAAGTGAAGTTGTTTGAGAGGTACTAGGTTGTGTGGAGTCTTGACAAAAAAAAGAGAAAGACCTTAGACTTGATGTTGAGGCTTCATTTAACTGCTGTATTTCAAGAATTCTGACAGGATCAAACATAGAATTTCTGTGAGCTAGTTTGTGAAAGACCCTTTGAAGTAGACTTCTTTTTGAAGAAAAGACAGAAATTCAAAATGAATGCAGATCAAGATGAATATCTGCAGGACTTCATGCTTGAAACTCCCTGCGTGTAATGGTGCATTGGGACCTAATTAGTGATTTTTAGCCTACAGAGCTTAACTGGCACATCTGTTCAGTTGCTTAAAAATGGTGGGTTTGGGGGCAGCTGTCTGTCTTTCTGAAGGTGTGTGCTGACTGTTACTGCCCTGTCAGCAGCCTGCCTAGAGCTAATTCTGATATGTAGACTGCAGTTTAGAAGTGCAGTTACTCAGCTCAGCTGTGTAAACAGTCTTCAGTATTCTTCTGTCCTTGTGTACTTTGTGGATGGGAATGGACAGATTTCAGGCTGGGAGAATGGAAGTTGAGTATGTTCTGATTTATTTTATCTCGTTAATTTGGAAACTTCTCTCTTTGTTCAGGTGAGGGCTCCTACATATAACTCTGCTCTAGGTGTACATGAGGCAGACCTTTTTAAGACGGCGGCTACCCTGATTAGTTTTATCTACCCAGCACAAAATCCAGACCTCCTGAAAAAACTTGCAGAAAAAAAAACTACTGTCTTGGCTATGGATCAGGTTCCACGGGTCACCATTGCTCAGGGATATGATGCGCTTAGCTCCATGGCCAACATTGCTGGGTATGAATCTTGCTACTTTTTTTTTTTTTCAGCTTGAGTAGGTATAGCTGGTTTAAAAGCTACATGTTTTGATACTAGGTATATCTAAACCAATTCTGCATCTGTTTTCATACACCTGTTTCAAACAGGATGGCGCTGTTGGAGGTGCCAAGCCACTTAAGTTTCTTATGGTCAGCTTTGCAGCAGATCAGACCAAGGCTTTAAAAAATAACAAACCCTACACCCAAACCAAAACAACCCCCCCCAACCAACCAAAGTTGAAGACAGTTCTTCTAATTCGTGAACTGTTTTGTCTAGTGCCTTTTTGATCTGAACTAGATCAGAGCAGTCTTAAAGCTATCGTTAAGACAGCATGAATACAGATTGTCTGTCGCTGTGATCTGATGATGCTGGGCACTAAGTAACCCAAACAGCAGTCAGTGTGAATGCAGTTGCGGTGACAAGTGTGAACAAAAGACCAAATAGTCTTGGATATCTTCGTGCTTTGAGACTGGTATTGTCAATACTGTAGTGAATTAAAATGTTGTTGTCATCAAGCTGACTTCTATTACTAGGTTCTTGAGTGCTTTTTTACTGCTTTCTTGGTTTTTACTTGGATGATGTCTGTGAGACCTGGAGAAGGCTGCCAGATTTTGTGGACACTAGCAGTATACATCCACGTACAGATTTGGTTATCTCTCTGTGTTTTCATTCTGTGTGTCTTTACTAAAATATGGAAATTGATAATGTTTTTAAAGGTAGAAAATCTACAGACTGTATCCCAAATTAAAACTAATTTTATGGCATACGGGCCTCCGTATGTCCCTGCTAAAGATAGACAAGAGAGCGGAATGGGACTGTTGAACCACAACACTGTTGTTAAAAATACAAGAAAATGTGCACTGTTCTTAAGAAAAGTTACAGTTGCACATCCATCAGCATTTGCAGATAGCCCTACTGATGTATAACGTGAGTGTCCAGCCATCCAAGAATGGGTGGCTGCAGAGCAGATGAGGCAAAAGAAGTAGCAAGTTTAAGCTATGTGCCCTAAGCCGTATAGCTCTGCAGAGTTACGGTCAGAGTATCTTTTTTGAATGTGTGCTTGGGTGTCTGAGTGAGTTTACTCTGGGTTTTGCAATTGCTTGTTCATGTTTCCTTCCTTAAAAAGCCTCAGGTTACAGCCTTGGAAGATAGCTTCAAAGACAACAGAGTTGACTTTTGGCAAGTTATGCATTTTATTGTTCAGGCAAAATCTTACTTGAGAGAGTGAATAGTTGAGGACATCCAATATGTTGCAGTCCAAGAGTTCTGTCTGAATATGGATTCCATGATTTAAAAAAAAAGGGCAAGAAATACGAACAAAAACTCTTAAAATTGTTTTCAATAGTAAAATACTGTATTTGCTTGTGTATGCTATGGTCCAATGTTAATCCTTTTGATTGCTGTCATGAATGGAATTGTACTGGGCCTGGGGAAATACTGATACATGTTCATCCTTATTTGACAGTTACAAGGCTGTAGTACTGGCAGCAAATCACTTTGGTCGATTTTTCACGGGTCAGATCACAGCAGCTGGTAAAGTTCCTCCAGCAAAGGTATGTGCAATTAAACAGATACTGTGGCAGAAGAATACATGAGTTCCTGAGCTGCTGAAACTGTGTTATAAGGCTTTCTTCCTGCCTTAGGGCTAGTTCTGGAGACTTTTGATATGGGGAATAACTATAGTGTTTTCTATTTTTATTCACTACCTATAGTGTTGTCTTGTTTTTAATAATAGAAAAAATTGAGTTTTATTTATTTGCTTAGTTTTGAATGTCAGACTGGCTATGCATGGATTTCCTCCTACTTCCCCCACCCCACCCCAGATGGGAAAGGCAGGGAAGTGGTCAAGAAAAGTCAGAGGTGATGGGTTCATTGAAGGCTGAGATGGCAAGGTTTGTTTGAATGGAATTGCAGGTGGATTGGGTTGAAGAGAAATGTTAAAGGAAAAAAATAAAGGAAGATAACAGGTACTTAACTTGCACTGTTACAGCTGTTAGCTACAGATGAGTTGATTATCAGATAAGTGAAGTTAAGAGTTACAGCTCTTAAACTGTTAGATAGAGGGATAGACTAAACTGTTAGTCTGGGGTAGCTTTACCAAAGTAATTTTGGGTTTTGTGTCCTAAGGTAGCTTGTTTAAATGGTTGGTTAATGAGATGTGTCTGCAGTTGTGAAAGCAGTGCAGTGCTGCTACTTTTGTAACCAGCTCTAGTTTTAGTTTATGCTCCAAACATGATGATGGTACCGTTCTAGGTTTTGATCATCGGAGGAGGAGTTGCTGGCCTGGCTTCTGCAGGGGCAGCTAAATCGATGGGTGCAGTGGTTCGTGGATTTGATACTAGGTAGGTGGGTGAAAATGGTAGTAGCAATCTGAAATTATTTTAAGGTTAAGTGGTTTCTGGCTGTGTTACAGTGAAAGCATTTGTACTGCATTGAATCACAATTCCTTTCCTACCATTTTTATTCCATCGTTATTCCTCCATATTTTTATACCTCAAACCAGCCAAACCTTCCTAGGAGCAGTCTCATTAAATCATTCATAACTACATGAAAATGAGAAAGTTAGGGCTTTTATCCATAATTTCATGTCTCTGTACTTAGTGACACAGGGAAAACAGTAAAATACTATTTATGCCCTCATTTATAGCTTGCTTTGACCCAGGTTCATAGCACTATACTTTCATTCTCCTCTACATTCCTGATAGCAGAGAGGCCAGATTTAAGAATGCTTTGGAGAGACACTTCTTTCAATCTGCTGAAGGAAAGAGGTTAAGTTACTTTATTTATGAGACTCGGGTTGAAAGAACAGATACTGCAGCTGAAGTTGCTTTCCTTGTGTCCCTCCTTTATGTTTGGAAGGATTATTTTGTCTAATAGCCATTTTTTAGATCAATAGACAGGGAAAATTACAGAGCACAAACATTTTTCTTGTAGCTACATGAACTGCAAACATGATTTTTTTTTTCTATGAAATGGCCATCTTATATTGAATTAGTATGTGCTTAATACTTTATTAACTTTAGAATTACTTATACATGTTGGTTTTTATGTGGAAGTGGTATCTAGTCCTACTTAGCTATATCTAATATGAAAGAATAAAAAGTAGTAGATCTGCAGATTTATGATGTGCAATATGAAAAAACCTTCACTGTGGTTTGTGAGAAATTCTGCATATGCCTTAAAGCAAACTGGAAAAAGGTTATTTTTCTTAAATGCATGATCAAAATCTGTCTAAAGACTTTTCAGATTTTTTAAATTCCCTTCCTAAGCAGCCTGTATACTTTTATCTTGGTGTGGAAGAATGTTTGTGTTAAATCATCTGCATGTTGTGAATGTTCACCTAACACTGAAATTTAGTCTCATTATTTACTGTGTCATCACACGATGCAAAATAAATTACAGGTTTACAGGATAACTGCAAAAAACCCCCACACCAAACAACATGGTGCCCCCAAACCAGTTTTCCCTGGGAAAAGAAGACTTACTCGTATTTCCAAATTCACAGGTTAAATACAGGGCCACACGTTGTGTATTTATCACCTATCATAGGCATCTGAGTTTGGGCTGCAGGTTTACCTAGTCATGACTAGAGAAATGAGTGAGCAAAGTTAGTCAACAGTCAAGCTACCAGTTTTGAGACTTCTCTTACCACAACTCTGCTGACTATACAGGAAATGGTAAGCTGGCTGGCTTCATTCCGTATCCAGGTGTCTTCATTAGGAACCTAAAATTAGCGAAGCAGTTACTTTTTTCACTAAGTACAGAAAGCTGAGGACTTTAGTTATGGTCTCTGTAATCCCAGAATAAATTTTAGATCTCTTATATGAAGAAAACTACTACTAAAATACCCAAGAAAAGTAGTGGTAGATTTTTAAAGTAGTGGTGGTTCCTTACCCCCAATTTTCTTTTCCTAGAGCTGCAGCTCTGGAACAGTTCAAGTCTCTTGGTGCTGAGCCTTTGGAAGTAGACTTAAAGGAATCTGGAGAGGGACATGGTGGTTATGCTAAAGAAATGTCGAAAGAGTTTATTGAGGCTGAAATGAAACTCTTTGCCAAACAGTGCCAAGATGTTGATATTATCATCACTACAGCACTTATCCCAGGTATGTTTTATGTGCAAGAAATGAATTTTCATTTTTCTTATGTAAGTTGGCATTTGTTGGAGCTGTGTCTGCAGTGAAAATAGAAGTGTTAATGAATTATGTCTGTGTCCTAGCATGTAACCTTTCCCTTCCCTGATAAATGCTTGGTTTTAAAGCATATGCCTTTTTTTACAACTTTTTTTCCACAAACTAGTAGTCTTTGACTCAATATCGTGATGTTTTCTTATTAAACAAGAAGTAGATAGTCGTAAAGTAAGAATATATACATTTTTTTGCATATCTGATGCATCCCTGCTACTTCTGTTATCGTTGACACTGAAACATATAGTAAGGTAGAGCTTCGGTTTTATTGCTTTGTATTGCACAACATCTGTCTTAATAACTTAGGGTGTGCTGTGGTGCTTGGTGGTGGCTTTTTTTTTTTCTTTTGGTTATGACACGAATTCTAAGATTGGATGTGGTCTGTTTACTGAGGACAAAATTGGACTTGCCAGCATCCTTGGCAGACTGCCCACGCATACCTTTTTTATATGCTTGGGAGCAAGATGTTCTAGCGTTTCTTCTCTCTGCCTGTATAAACAAACCTGCTGTGACATTTCATCCTAGGTACTGATTGCTTGAAAATTTTTATTACAACAATAAGGTTTAGAGAGAGAGAGAAGGGGAGAACTGATTACCTGAGCTCTAGAGATAAAAAGCTGTGGTTTATGTTTAACATACTCTTCCTTGTCTTGTTAGGCAAAAAAGCTCCTGTCTTGTTTAAGAAAGATATGATTGAATCAATGAAGGAAGGTTCTGTAGTTGTGGATTTAGCTGCAGAAGCAGGGGGAAACATTGAGACTACAAAGCCTGGAGAAATGTATATTCATAAGGTGAGCACTTTAATCTCAGATTACTCAGCATGAATTCACATTGTGTTTTGTAAACTGTATGCTGAAAATGAGTAGCTGATTTTGTTATTAGGGGTTAAGTAATCTTTTGGATTTGCATTTGGTAACTAGTCATCTGTTATGTATAACAATTTGAAGATTTTTAAAGACACAAGTACCTTTGTATAGGGTTAATTTGGTTAAGTATGGAAGTATTGCTACTTAGATGAATCACTGGGCTCAGAATTCTGAGTTGAGGGTGTGGTTTGATGTCTGTGTCTTGGTCTGCCTAAAGACACAGCAGTAGCAGTATCTTCTTTGACTTGCTCATCACCTCCCACAACTGGAGGTTAACAGTCCCTGTCATAGGTAAGCTAAACAGGTTCAGACTGTGTCACTGTTTACTTCACTGCACAGTCTCTGGCGTAGCTCAGTATGATTTCAGTCTCCGAATGGTGCTGTCTTTGTACGTCTTTAGCCTCAGCAACATGAGTGTGTCTGCCCTAGAGTAACCAAACCGCTTATAACGCAAACTAGGAGTAGCGTGAATTGGTTCATTGAATTAAATGATTTTGCTCTGTACTGAACTATTGTGGCTTTGCCTCAGTGTTACTGGCTCAGTTGAAGGCTTGTTTTCTACTTTCTGGGCTTTATTTGTGGTACTTGTGAGAAATCTGCTAGCAGTTACAGAAATCCAGGTGATGAGATGTAACATAGCAGGTTTCCATTACCATTATTTGGTAATGGTTATGCTGCGCTAGGGAAGTCTCTAGGACACTGCTGGATGGTTGTCATGAAGACAAGCAGGGCTGTGTGTGTCTCTGTCATGAGTCATGCATTGTACTTGGCTTTGTGATTTTCTAGGGCTTTTGATGTCGTTGCCTGAAAACTGAAATTAGAGCATGTAGGACACAAATAAGCAGATACTTGTATGAAGAATTTATATGGAGAGGTTTTTGTCAGGGGAATATTACCCCTGTATATAGTGTACTGGCACTGAGCTGTGGAAGAGAGCAGCAGTGCAGAACTATTAGCATACCAGAGCATAAGAAACCAGAGTTCCTGGAAGCATGCATCAATCTTACCTGCAAGTTGCAGGAGCAGTGTTTTAACACAAACCTGCTTGAACATGAAGAGTGTATGCCAGCCTCAGCTTCCCATACTCTCCAAAAGCTCAGGAGCCTTATAGCTAGGAATATTCGCGTTTGTTCTTTAAACGGTGTGGATATATTATGTTACATCTTTCTACATGGGTGAACCTGGGCATATTACTTACATAGCTAGCTAGCTCTAAGGAATCTCACTTCATTCTGTCCTATAGGAGGTTGCCTTCAGCGCATGCCCTCCAGAAAGAATTGAGAAGATGCAAAACATTGGGCAGGATAATGTTACCTGTCTGCTTTAAGAAGCTAAGTTCTAAGAGTGGTAGGGTTTGGAGAGGACAAGCTCTTGCACCAGTGTATCTTCCTCTCTGTGTAGTAGGCATGTTGCTAATAGCATTTAGGACCCTTGTGTTTGGTCATGTTGAATTCTGTAACTGTTGTTACAGTGAGTAGTCCTCTTCTGACTGAATAATGTTAGGGGTGCAGGTAACAGTTTCAGCTGGGATTAAAAACAGAATTAAGTGAAACAGTTTGCATATATATTTTCAGAATGATATATTGGAAGAGATGCTGCTTCTTTGAGATTGAACTAATCTTAATATTTTACTTGAATTTTTTTCAGGGTGTTACACACATTGGTTACACAGACCTGCCTAGCAGAATGGCTACTCAGGCCAGTACTCTGTATTCCAATAATATTATCAAACTCCTAAAGGCTATTAGTCCTGACAAAGAGAACTTCTACTTTGATCCAAAAGATGAATTTGATTATGGGACTCTGGATCATGTTATTAGAGGAACTGTAGTAATGAAGGTAAGTCAGTAAATATTCTCTTGTTCATTTGTGCCTACATACTTTCACATGTATCAGTGCTGTTTCTTTAAAATGCATTTAAAGATACTGCATGCTAATAGACTTTAGGTGGACAGTGTGGGCATTCGTGTTTGTATTCAGCTGAATACAAACTCTATCCCTTTTTTGAAGGCAAGCCTCTTTGCTTTTGTCTTCTTGACATGGTTGAACAAATACCTAATGTCTAGTATTGAAAAATAAGAAAAAGAATAAATTTGCATGTTGTATTCATGTGATAAAAGCATGGTTGTTTGAAACATGGCTGCAGGACCAGATAAACATTCATAATTTCCTTTTTTTTTTCCTAAAAATACATGCATGTTTCTCATGTTGTAAAAGTAGCTTCAGAAAACAACCTGCTGGAACTAGAATATGCAGGATGCTTTAAACTCTACTAGGAAATAATAAATTACAAACTTAGGGCATGGGCCAGTATGGGCTCTCCTCCTGCAGCTATTAGGAAATGATAATTTGCAGTTTAGGTATGAGGCATTCATTTCTGAAGAGTTTTGCTGCGTAATGTTGCCAGCATGTTTTAACGCTTACGATACCTTCTCTGGTGGAGTCTTGCATTGACTTCAGCTCTCCCAGATTGATGGAGTGTGTACAGCTCTGGTCTGACAGCTCCACCAGTTATTTCTCCAGAGGCCTGAAGAACAGCAAGAAATGTGACATACCATGCTTGGTACCCAGCTGAGGTCTGGGCAGGCTCTGATTACAGTTCAGATCTGTAACAGATTTTGCTATTTCCAAAATCCTCTTTTATTTTGCATAAATGTTTTCCATTGAAGGAACTGTACTTCTTTGTTTCGGTTTCTGCCTCCAAGCCTTGTGCTGTGTTTGCGCCAGGTGCTCTTGGACACTGGTATTAAATTTTGTCTGAAAAATGTGTAAACCAGTATGGTTAACTTGGTCAGGCTGTACTGATCACCCAGCCTTGCGACTTTCTGCTGACGCAGAAAAGGCATTTGTTCCTGTGGCATGGCTGTAGGATGTTAAGAATTCTGATTTGCAGGACTAAGAGGAGTGGACTACTCTAATTATAAAGTGTCTGCCATGTTAGGGATAACTGTAAATATCTCTTTGTCAGGATGGCAAGGTGATTTTCCCAGCACCTCCACCAAATAACATTCCTCAAGGAGCCCCTGTGAAGCGGAAGACTGTAGCAGAGCTGGAAGCGGAAAAAGCAGCTACTATTACACCTTTTAGAAAAACTATGACTAGTGCATCTGTATACACAGCAGGTAGGCAACTTCCAGAGCTGGAGAATCAGTGTAGAGTGCTCCTTATTTGGCTAATACTTTTAAGTGACTCCTCATCATACTCATTCAATTTAACTAGTTGGGAGAGCAGTTGGTTGGCTGGTGTATCCTAGTGCAAACTCAGTATAGTGTAATAGTTGCTTTTGAGAGGGAAAATAAAATTACAGAAATGTAACCAAAAGTATTAACACTTCAAACAGTGCTGACTCATGCTGTGTGCATGTATGTGTGTTTGGCTTTATTTAAATATCAGTAAAATACTAAAATTCTGAAGGAGTCCTGCTAGGGACTGTGCCCATACTTTGCAGCAATGGCATTGGATTGATTCTGATTTCTTCAAACTTTAATGTATTGTATGAGACTTAAATACCCACAGTCTACTGAAGTACTGAGACTAGGACATTTGTCTTGACAAATAAATATTGGCTCTTCTTGTTACTTGGTATTCTGTGTGTGTCAGAACTTCTGCATGAGGTAATTAATGAATTGAGTATTCTTAATTTTAACTGCTGTTCTTCATATGCATGCTTTGAGTCTTCCAAATAGTATCTCAACGTGATTGTGACTCTTCCATAGTTTTGCTATGGAGTGGGAGAGTGACAGGATTCAGTGTTGGTGCAGAAGCCTATCTTTTGCTACTTTGTGTGCATGCATAACGAAGATGTGCGCATAGTATTTATGGTTTTATTCCGTTGAAAAGGAAACTATCACTGAAAGAGCCTTGTAGTTGACAAAGATGGTCTAGCTGATATTAAAGCAACTCCATGCACAAAACTCCATTTTGCTTTTAGCTCAATACTGGACTCCTGTTATACGGAGTTTAATAGTAAGAAACCATTGAAACATGATTGAAAAGTTTTGCTGTGCTTTTCTTCTAGGTTTATCAGGCATGTTAGGACTGGGCATTGTAGCTCCTAATAGTGCTTTCACGCAAATGGTGACAACATTCGGCCTAGCTGGAATAGTGGGGTACCATACAGTATGGGGTGTGACTCCTGCTCTTCACTCTCCACTCATGTCAGTGACTAATGCTATCTCAGGTGAGTAGCTGTCATACAACTGCTTGTTTTCTATTTGAAGTAGGCACAGCTCCTTTTCCTCAAACTTTAGACAGAAGTCTGCAGATAAGCCTTTTAACATGCCAGAGAGCTTAGTACCTCTTTGCATGTCTGAGTTTACTTTCATGAATAGCAAGGACACCTGAAAGGTACGCTTCCTGAGAGTATGTTTTTTTTCAGAAGAAGGGCTAATGTGGTGCTGTGTAATTTTCATGATTTTTTTCACTCTTAACCTGTTGGTTTTACAGAGTGATGCAGTCTCTCTTCTCATAGAACACATCTTTGCTCCCATCTCTTCCAAGTGTTGACCTGAAAATAACTTGCCTTTCATATTTTCTGCATTCTTTTTTTTCTTTCCTCAAAATAGGTGTTCTGAGAGATGAGGGAGAAAAAGAATAAATTCTTAAGTGACTCATAAGATTCATAACTCTATAAATATATAAGATCTTATATATCTGTGTATGCATATATATGTGACAGGTCACAAGTCTGATCTGCGTTGTTAAAAGTGGTTTCTTTTGTTGAACAAGTACTCGGAGGCTCATTTTGCACTTGAGGCACTGTCCTTCGAAACTATATTCATATACATTTTTTTTTCTTTTAAACAAGTCTGTGTTGCTAAAAAAGACCATATTAGTCTTGGTTGAAATAGTAGTGCGTAGGGTTGGGTTCAAAATGTGAGTTGACTGTTACCTGTTTGACATCTGAAAGGAAACTTGTTATAGGTATAGCACCTTTTAAGGGAAGTCAATGCTTTTTTCTCTTTTAAATAGGACTAACTGCAGTTGGTGGGCTGGTATTGATGGGAGGAACCTATCTCCCTGAAAACACTCCTCAAAGTCTAGCAGTGCTTTCAGCCTTTATCTCTTCAGTCAATATTGCAGGTATGAATGTTGAGTTTTCTCCTGAGGGTAACTTTAAAGCACTTGGTGTGGTTCTTTTTTTGTGCGTGTGGGTTTTCCCTTCCCGCCCCCCTCCCCCCCCCCGCCCTGCTCCCAGCTCTTTAATTGTATAGATTCCAGAAATACTGTTCTGGGAACAGGATCTGAGAGCATCCATCAGTAAAGAACTCCACGTCCCCCTGCCTTTCTGCCCCCACCCATTTTCATAGTAGTTACTGTCTCTGGATAGCACACCTTGCAGTGTAACCTTTATTTTTGGAAAGCGTTTTTCTTTTACAGTATCCTTTGGGTGATGATTATGTGAAGTGTCTTTTCCTCTGTATCCCAGGATGGTACTGCATTTGACTTTTTCCTACTTGAAAAGTATACTAGTGGCATAGAACAAAATTCTGCTTGCTCAAGCTTCAGAAGTCCCAGCTTCACAAATAGATAGTCAGCAATCTCTCTTACTACTGCTTTTTGCTAGAGTAGATAGAGAAAAGGACACAGTCACAAACTAAACTGAATCCTGTAGTCAGCATGGAATATGGAGCCCAGAGCAAGTCCTCCAGGCTTTCCAACTCCTCCTTTTATGAATTTCTTCTAAAGATTAAAAAAGACAACAGGATCTCACCCTTACTACAGCTTTATTTCCTGATGGCTTTCCAGATTACTAGCTTTTCAGAGGTTTTATTGTGTCAGTTGCTGACTTTGTGTGGTGATATGGGTTAATCAAAAATTTCTTCTTTTATAGCTTGTCATGTGCTTAGTTCCAGATTTAAGTTTTGTAAAATTTTTCCTTTGGCCAGGTGGGTTTCTAGTTACGCAGAGAATGCTGGATATGTTCAAACGTCCCACAGATCCTCCTGAGTACAACTACTTGTACCTACTTCCTGGTGGTGTATTTGTAGGAGGCTATGCAGCTGCTCTCAATGGTGGCTATAGCATTGAACAGGTAAGATACTTTGTGGCTCTTAGCCCACTGTTCACAGCATAGTATGCCTTTTCACTACTTACTCTCTTGAGGTCTGAGTAGCAAGTTAGCCATGGTCTTTTCATCAGCTATTCCCACAAGGCCAGTCTGAAGCTAATTAACCTTAAGCTTGCAATCCTACCCCAGATGCTGAATTGCAAATTTTAAAAGCTTCGGTTTCCCCTGCCCTCATCCCCCCCCCCCCCCCCCCGGTTGTAAAGCAGCAGGTACTTTGTTACTTATTGGACAGTTTTCCTAAATTACACCTTAAGTATTAGAATGACAGGTTTACATAATTCTGAAAATTGAGCTTGGTGTGACAATTGAAGTAGGTGTGACATCTGGATGGGATAAGATTTCAGCACAGAGGGATGTACAGGGGTAACACTTTTTACAGTACACTTTTGTTTGCATCTGTTTTAATATTGCCTTCTGTGTTTGGAAAAAATGAATCCGAACATAGTTTTATGCTGGAAGCCTAGAATAGCTTTTGAGTGTTTTCAGTTATCTAGACGTGTACAGCTCAGTTCATTTAAGTTTGTTTATACTTTTTGGAAACAGGAGTTCAGGTATGCTGTAAGGAAATTCTGGAACTATTCCTATAATGAACAGGACAGTTTAGCTTTGGGTTTCTGCTAAAGAAGAACCTGCTTCTGAACTGATGAAGAGAATTGGCTTGACTCAAGTTTACTGTTCGTGGTGTAGATAAACAAAGGTCAAAGTGGGGAAACAGTTTTAATAAATATCACGTTTTAATTGGCCAAAGTCACATCCTATACAATAGTTTCTCACAGTCAAGAGTTTTGACTTCATTTGAGAACTGTGGCTTATACAAATTCTGGAGAAATCAGCACTTTTGTGTAATAAACAGCAAGATTTTGATAATGAGTATGCAATTTGTCTCTACTTCATGTATGCTTATTGTCATTTTTTCTTACTTTAAAGATGATGTATCTGGGCTCAGGCTTATGCTGTGTAGGTGCCCTGGCTGGTCTGTCCACCCAAGGAACAGCTCGCCTTGGAAATGCTTTGGGTATGATTGGTGTTGCAGGAGGTTTAGCAGCAACTCTTGGAGGCCTTAAGCCCTCACCTGAATTGTTGGCGCAGATGTCGGGTGCAATGGCCCTTGGTGGTACCATAGGTATGTGTATGATGCTATAACAGTACATGCTCTGTACACGCACTTGTGCAAGCTGTATATACACAAAATATTGTATAGCTCACAGGTGAATTGACTAATTGCCTAATGTGCATGTATGGTTTGTGTATGATACTTTGAAAATGTGTGAATAAAGAATCAGGGTGTGGTAAAGAATGGAGAGACTGGTGGAAGAGCAGGAGCACATCATCTCTGTTAGGGAAACTGGCTACGCAGAGGTGAATGAACTTGCCTAGCTCCATACTGCTGTACAGTTCCTAACTGAATGCTGCTAAATTATTTTTTTTCCCACACTGTGCTTTCCTCACAGAAAGCGGTGTATTTCTCAATATTTAGTGAAGCTTCTAAGAACATGCTACGTCTTATTCTTCTAATTTCTGTGATATCCTCATTGCACAAAATACACATATGCAACTTTCAGTTAAATGCCATAGCAGTTTTTAGTGTTGAACAAATTTTTCCGTTGGAACAGGCATGTGTGTACATATGTTCATTGCATACTGAACCATGATACATTAATTTCTAGCTGCACAGATTGGTTCTATTTTGTAAGTCTTCCCTTCTGTTTTCACCTCTCAATAGGTTTGACGATTGCTAAACGCATCCAGATTACAGATCTGCCTCAGCTAGTGGCTGCTTTCCATAGTTTGGTTGGTTTGGCTGCTGTGCTCACCTGTGTAGCAGAATACATGATAGAATATCCTCACTTCGCTACTGATCCGGCTGCAAACCTCACCAAGATTGTGGCGTACCTTGGCACGTACATTGGTGGAGTGACTTTCAGCGGCTCTCTTGTTGCCTATGGAAAACTGCAAGGTGAGACCTTCCGTTCAGAATTAAGTATTTGTTAAAAGTTCCCCCCCCCCCCCCCCCAATCAGGTTTTAGCTCTGCCGTTAGGCTGCTATGTAATTGGAAAGTGACCTTGTAGTTTGCATCAGGTAGAAGTATATATTTAATTCTTAGGAGTGTACTTTCTTCTTTTTAATTCTACTTAATTTGTGTACAGCTTTAGTTATGAGAAGTTTGTCTTCAGTGCTTGGACATGCTGCTGCTATTAATTACCTAGTCACGTAAGCTTCCCTCAATTCATCTTGCCTAGAAATAAGTGTTGTTTTAGTGTTGTTAAGACAATACCTGTCACTGCTCCTCTCATTGATTTTATTGAACTTCTGTGATCACAACTTTGTTCTCCTAAGCAGACACTTTAATTGAAACCCTGGTGTTGCTGGACCCAGTGAGCACTGCTGATATGTATGGGATTGTGTTCTTAGCATCGCAGGCTTCCTTCAGGAAGGTTGCTTGCAGTATCAGTCGAGACTGCTTCACTTGAAACCATTCAGTTCACTGTCTGTTCACCTACTGTGCAAACTCCATGCTCCATACCTCTTACTGTTTCAGTAAATATGCCTTCTAAATTAAATACTCACTAATATCTGGTTCTTAGGCACTTGGCTGTTTCTTTATTACATTTATTTTTTGTTTTGTAATCACACAGCTTTTGAGAGGCTGAGATAACACCTGTACTAAGTTGCAGCTAAGAGCTTCCTGTTACTAATCCTGTTATTAGCTTTGCAATAGTTCCTTTGGGAAACATCTGTTTGCTTTCTTCAGTGTTTGAGACCAGCCATTGAAGGAGGAAGCAGGAGATGGATGGGAAGCTGTCTTCTCTAATAATCTTTTGAAGGATTTGTCAGTAGTATGTATTTCTGATGTATTTCTGCTAAGTAGTTACTCATTTATTTTGCCTTTTTTTTTCTCTTCTCCATCTTACCCCCTCCACCCCTTCAGTGATTTGTGCACACGTCCCTGCTGAACTTCGCTGCTTATTTCAGCTTGCTCTCCTGTTTTTGTTTTGTGTCCCCCATTGCATTTTCCTATCAGCACGATGATAATAAATGTGTCTATACTGTGGTATAGGTAGTGGGTCACACACTTTGTCTCCCAGTCTTGAGACCATCAGTTCATTCTTTCCCTTGAATTCAGCTAAATTTCAATGAGGCCCTTGGTAAGTAATTACCTAGACACAAAGTGGTAACTTGCGTTATTTTTACTCTTTGCTGTTTTGTTTCAGGGGGAGAAGGGGAGGAAGTGTGTAATTATCTTTTTAAACTGAAGGACACGAAGACTGAACCCTCTTTTCCCCTCAAGTTTCTGCCAGTGTGGGAAGCTATGGGAAGTCTGTGTGACTGAGGGTACTGATGAGTTTAAAGCATTTGAAAGCAAGAGTGTTTGTATTTGGGATTATCTGCATAGTCATATTTTTCTAAGCACACAGCTTTTGAGAGGCTGAGGTAATACCTGTACTAAGAAGTTCCAGCTCACAGCTTCCTGTTACAGAGCTTCATACACAACATGTGAAGACTTGGGTCAGAATGAAAGTAATTAAAAAAAAAAACCACAAAAAAAGGCTTTTCAAGAGAAGAGATTATTCTGAAGCACTTCAGTGAGATGAGTAAAGTGAGTTTAAACAGGAGTATTTGAGACTCTAGAGGAAGTTTAAAGGTGTTGCAATACTGAGTCAGCACAAGGCATCAGCTTCAACTAATTTGTTTTATCTTCTGCCCCTCTCTTTTTATTTATGGTTTTTCTTTTGCTGATCTATTCAGTCTTCTCAGGGGCAAGAGACAGGAGCTTCTGCAGGTATGTCTCAATCTCTGAATATGCATTTGATTGCAGGTATCCTGAATTCTGCACCGCTGCTCTTGCCTGGTCGACATGCACTGAATGCGGGATTGCTGGCCGCCAGCATTGGCGGCATGGTTCCGTACATGATGGATCCCAGTTACACTACAGGAATTACTTGCTTAGGTTCTGTGTCAGCGCTCTCAGCCATAATGGTAAGTTGGGGAATTGTAGGATGTGAAACAAAGTAAGCAAGCAGATTGTTCTTCAGCTTTGCAAGTTTCTTCTTGATCAGTGTATTGTACCATACTGAGTCATGATTGTCGTAGTGCCTGTATGCTAACGTGCAGTAGCAACTGTCTTGCCTAAATCTAGCTGTAAACTGGAACCATTGCAGACAACAGGCATGTATGTATATAATGACTTTTTACAGCTATGACTTAATAGAGCCTTTTATATGACCAAATTATATTTTAAAAGACTTTTGGGAAAGTTTATCCTTAAAATACTTAAACGAACTCTGGAGTTACAGGTTATCATGATAACTTGGTAAGATTATTCCCATGTGTAACTTCTCCCCTTCACTCACACCAGCTGTGGCAAAATTTACCCTGAATATTACCATTATGTTAACTGAATCTAGCAAAGACTGATCAGTATGAATCCTTTAATGGTATGAACAGTTCCATGGAGGTGGTGGGGTATTTTTGCAACTAAGCACAGGAGGAGGAAGTGGAGTGCCTTCCTGTCCTCTCTCAGAAGGCAGAATCGTAAGTCCAGTCCTCAGGCCACAGCTTGATGTCTCCCACATTGAAAATACTTGAATAGGTTATTAAGTAACTGGATATTTTTCTTTCAGTGCTGCAGACACACTGTCTTCTCTGAACGTCCTCCTTGGTCATAGCTTATACTGATGTATTTTCTTTCCTTTTCCAGGGTGTCACTTTAACAGCAGCTATTGGAGGTGCTGACATGCCTGTAGTTATTACTGTCCTGAACAGTTATTCTGGATGGGCTTTGTGTGCTGAGGGCTTCCTACTGAACAACAACTTGCTGACCATTGTTGGTGCACTCATTGGCTCCTCTGGGGCCATCCTGTCTTACATCATGTGTGTGGTAAGAAGTCAGCAGAAACGGCTGGTTTTCCAACTAATGAAAAACCTTATTCAGCATGTTTGCTAAAAAGATAAACAGTTGGAAGACCAGACTGCTAGGTGTTTAGAGACTAGAAAATTCTTGATTGAAAGATGTCAGTTATCTCTCTCTGATTTGGGGAGATACATACTTAGGGACTGACGAAAGCCTTTGCGTTGACCTGGGCACTGAGGGTTTGAATCAGGGCTCGAATAGGTATGATTACATGTACTCAGCTGGTTTTTTTTAGTCATGTCGCTCTGCATTGTTGTTAAATTTAAGCTAAATTTAAAAATTATCAGCAGGATATGCTGATTAAGTAATTAAGTAGTGAGTTCCTTTAAAAAAGAATTTCGGTTTGATTAGAGAGTGATTTAAGGTGGTTGTTTTTGGAGTGTAGGCAAGTGTGGCACTTTCTTCAGAGCAACTACTCTGAACTGCCACGGGGTGGCAGCAAGCTTGCATTAATGTATTGCGGATGCTGCCATCTGAGCAAACTCGAGCTTCCACTCTGTGTAAATCATACTGCATTAATTAGTAATAGTCTCCTTTTATCTGGAACGCTTGTACAGAAGTCTCTTGTTTTTCCCTGTCTCTCTCCTTTTTAAAGGTGGAGAGATAATGACTTTAAGAGAACTTTTCACAGTGGAACAACTGCCAACCTCCCAATTTCTCTGTTGTGTAATTCTGTTTTGCTTCTGCTCTTCTGTTCTTGTATGATCAGTGTCAGTGTTCTCCTGTCCTAATGTTTACCTATGGTCAGCTCTGGCTGTCATCTTTTACATCATTTCTGCTGATAAATAGTGTTGTTATGATGTTAGAAATGTTTAGTATCACTCATTTTCATCTCTCTTGGAGAACAGTTTTTAGAACAGCTTAAAGTGTTTTTCTGCAGCTTTGTGGAGGGGAGTTCAAATGAACAATCCCAGGTATGAATTTTAAAGAATCTTGTTCCTTCTTGGATACTTTAACTCCTTACCAGAAGGAGATCGGATTATGTGGCTCATGGAACTTGTTAAAATGTATAAATATGAATATGTATGTATTTCTATACGTTCAGCAATTTAGTCCATATCGGTGAAAAGATGATGCTTATGGGCAGCAGGAATGAAAAAAGTGTTCTTTTAAGATCAGATTCTTGTAAGTCTTGGTGAAAATATGATCTGTTGGGTATATATTTACCAGTAGGTATAGTCACTCTATACCTTCATTTTTCTTTTACTGTCCCTTTTCTTTTTTATGTATTTTATTGCTGGCTTCTCTGAGCACTCAAATGTTTTAAGATACTTGCAACTGTAGGTAACTAGGAAACCTGGGGAAGTAATTAGCAAAATAGTTATGCAGTGACAGGGTGGCTTTCCTCTATGTATTTCTCAATTTTTAGCAATTTTTTTGAGGTAACATTTTAGAAATCTTATGCTGCTTTACATAAGCTTAGACGATTAAAGTTGATCAGCCACTAAGTTAAATTTATTTTGTATAATTTCTGCACAATAAGAAGAATAACTTGTTTCTGGCCCAATACTTTTCTGCTTTACTTCCATTAATGGAAATCATTACTTTTAAAAGCACTGGTATAATCAGGGGATTCAGCATCGCTGTCCTGCAGCTGCACTTCAGGACGAAAAAAGTGCTCAAGTTTCAGTGAACTCTGCTTTAGGCTGCTGCAACCTGTGCTAATAAACAAACGGTTTTTCCCTCCTTTCCCCCTCTCCACCCAGTATGACTTCCATCCAAAGCAGTGTGTTTACTGAAGCTAGTACATCTAGTACAGATCAGAACATGTTTGTGGAAACAATTTAATGGTTGAAATCTTATTTTTATAACATTTACAATTACTTTTTGTGACAGAACTGTAGCTTATTCATCCAAAGCTTATCGAGATAATATCTTGGTGCTTGAGTTGATAAAATTGGCCAACATGTATTCAGATAATCACTTAGCTTTTGCCATTGTATCTGCTTGATTCTTCCACCTCTCTCTTCGGTGCTTATTGGTAGGGTGAGTTAAAGACAAAGAATTTAATTTAAAAACAAAGAAAGCAAAGCCCTGTATTGTTCACTCATCCTGTGAACTGTGACTTCTTTTAAAACACTAACACAACCTGTTGTCTTCAGAACATTTGATTGTTTTAGCACGTCCTCCTACCTATTTTTTGTGCAGAGCGAATACTTGATGATTGCAACTGTAGCATTAGATTCAGTATGCTTAGGGATGTGGAAAATGCTTCAGGCTGAAGAGAAACCATTACTTGGGATGATGGAACAGCAAGAGAAAGGAAGAGTATGTCTTACAAATTCTATGCTGGCCCGTCACCTGTACTAGCTCTGTGGTTTCTGTGGGCACAGTGGCAGGACTTGGAGTTCTTGGGACTCAAGGGTTTATTTTTCCCTGGGCTGGAAGTTCCTGGCTGGTACCACCTGTGCATGCACAGCAGAGAGACCCTGTTGCTGGTGGCTGGATTATCTGCGAATGGTGAAGCCTGCACCTTATTCATGTTTGTGGTCTGAAGTGGTAAAGAAGGTGAAAGACGCTATAGAATAGTTTCCACACTGTCCCTGTGATGAGTCTATTTTAGCTGCATTGGTTAATTGTTGGTTGATGAGCTCTGGGCTCATTCTGAAGCCTTCTGTACCACCTGTTTTTTTTTTTTTTTTGCCAGGCTTTTGTCTTCTTTTCTAGGTCTCTGGTGCGGAGCTAGGCAAGTGTGCTTCAATCTCATGCTTGCTTTGTGTGGATTCTCAGATTTGTAATAATATTTGAAATTTTATTTCCTTTGGCCTGGTCGTCACGTTGTCTTCTGGTTTAGGTATGCATAGGAAGTGCTTTGCTGCTTGTAAGCTTAGAATGTACAACATCTGAAGAGGTATTTTCTGTTTAGGTTATCTTACCTGACACTTAACTGATGTAATATACTAAACACTCTGTTTTCCTCTTTGAAGATTTAATATTGTGATACGTGGACAAGGAGCTACTGGAGAGGGTCCAAGTGCAGGGCCACTGAGATGATGAAGGGCCTGGAGCACCTTCCATCTGAGGAAAGGCTGAGAGAGCTGGGTCTGTTCAGCTTGGAGAAGAGGAGGCTGAGGGGGGATCTCATCATTGCTTATCAATATCTAAAGGGTGGGTGTCAGGAGGATGGGGCCAGGCTCTTCTCAGTGGTGTGCAGTGACTGGCCTAGGGGCAATGGCCATAAACTGGAAAACAGGAGGTTCAGCCTGAACACGAGGAAACCCTTCTTCCCTGTGAGGGTGACAGAGCACTGGGACAGGCTGCCCAGGGAGGTGGGGGAGAGAGAGAAGAAAATTTTCTTCCAGAGCTGCCTGGACTTGTTCCTGTGTGATCTGCTCTGGGTGATCCTGCTCTGGCAGAGGGTTTGGACTAGGTGATCTCTGGAGATCCCTTCCAACCCCTAACACTGTGAATGTGTGAATCTCAAAGGCAGTGTATTCTTAGAGGACATGAACTATTGCTTACTGCAGACGGTGGGAAGATGCTGATTTCACTGTGTGTGTGCACCTTCTTTATTGTATGTGAAACAGTGGTGATTTATTTATCAGGATAAACAGAACTTATGTGAATATCTTTGTGCTTGTTTGCTAGATCATGAATTTCACAGAATGTTATGTCTTCTTAGGCTATAGCAAAAAACTAGTGGAGTTTCATGACTTGAAATGTCAGTGGAAAATGGACACTTGGAAACACAATTTTTTTGTGTGGGTGTTCCTTCTCAATGTATGTGTGCCTCTCCAGATCCATTCTTAAATTTTGCTGTGGTTTCTGAGCTAGCACAGCAGATGTATGACACACATGTTTAATTAAAGAAGCAATTTATTTTGTTCCTTCCTGCTTCTAAAGTTTTGTAACTGCAGTAAACAAGTTTTGCCTGCTTTCAGATATTGCTTTGGGACCACACTCACAAGGAGACATGCCAGTGAAAACATTTAGCCAGTGGCTTTTCCTGGCTATGTATCTACAGAGCCGAATTTTCAGGAAGTGTTCTCCTCTTAAAGCTCCTAGTTTAAGATTTCTTGTTCCCCTTTGGTGCTCAGCCAGTAAGTTAATGGCCCCCTTCAGTTCATTACAGTTTGTTTTGAGTTAGCATTTGGTTGGTTTTGTGTGGCTACATAGCTTTGTGTTTTTTCGTGTCTTGATGCTGTAGGAGCTTCGCTTCTGTACTACCTGTAAGAGCTATGTGGTTTCCGTGCTGTCATATAGTAGTTCTGTGCTTACATGTTGAATTGCACAAGAACTTGAGAAAACACCTTGCAAAAATTGTGGTGTGTGTGTGTATATTTGTATGTTTAAAAAAAAAAACCCTGTCAAACACGCATTCTTTTATATCCCTCCTTTTTAAGAACAAAAAGACCAGTATTTGCTATTTGTGTTTTGTCTTGGGAAAATGCTGATGCTGTCTCATTACATGTGTAACGTAATGTGTTACAAACTGGTGTTTGGCTATTGTCTTAATCTGGGTCTCTGTTTTAAGGAGCCTACTTTTAAGAAGACTTGCTTTTTAAGCAGGCAAAACCCAGTAGATAAGGACAGTTGTCAGGAAGGCTTTAATATTTTCAGAAGTTTTCTGTGTGAACATTTTCTCTGTTGGTGGATTTCATCTGATCAAAACCGGCTTGTCTTTCAGGCTATGAACCGTTCCCTGGCAAATGTGATTCTAGGGGGCTACGGCACCACGTCAACAGCTGGTGGGAAGCCCATGGAAATTACTGGAACTCACACAGAAATCAATGTGGACAATGCAATTGAAATGATAAAGGAAGCCAGTAATATTATTATTACTCCAGGTAAGACACTCTTGACTTATACAGCAAGATGTTTAGAGGATGTATGATTAAAAAAACCCCAAACAAAATTCCTAAACAAAACAAAGTATTGTAGCCTGTCTTGCAGTTGCAGCATAGCAGCAGCATGTAAAATGTTGACTGGGTCTGTGGGATCAGTTTTTTTGTTCCCAGGTTACTCAGCATTCTTCTGTGTAGACATGGTATGCCACTTTATTTTTCCTTCTGTGTGTCTCTTCAAACTTTGTCCTATTTATTTAGATTTTAAATTCTTTAGGACAAAGACTGTCTTTTATAAATTATGTTGATGGTTCACTTTGTATACAGCTGTTGTGGTGTGTTTCCAAGCACTACCACAGTACCAATGGTACCAGTAACAAAATATCTGTCAAGTTACCGAAAGAGAAAATTTTGTTTATGCTTCTTGTCTGCTTGCTCAATTCTGCATTGTTTTATTAAAAAAACAGCAGAAAACTGTCTAAAACTTAGTTAGTATACAATAAATACTGGAATTAAAGGAGAAAAATCTCTGAAAACCAAAAACCCTGAGTTGCCTGAAACTATTATGTTGGCTGAAGGCTCCTGTGGCTCATTACGCATTCTCTGTTAGGAGAGGTCAGGTAGGAATAGCTCAAGACTGCTTTTCCTTCAGCTGAACGACACAACTATTGTGTTAAATTAATTTTAGTGTTGGAATGAGAAGAATGCTAGAACAGAGTCATCTTTTAACTTTGTTTCAGCTTAAATCAAAATATCGGTGGGTTAGGGTTCTGATTTGGAAGTTACCTTTCTTTCCAGCAAAGTTTGCTTCAAGGACTTTGTCTCTTGTTCCTGTGGACGAACCTTCAGGACACCATTAATAATTTATTCTCCGCATTTTCTTCCTGGGCATTATTGCTCTGAATTAATTCAGACAAAGAATGAAAAGATTATTTGATGGCAAAAGCGATGTTCAAGCACTAGATTTGCATTACGCAGGTCATCCTCAAATTTTGTTGAGGATAATGGTGGTGAACTAACCTCATAGCAGCCTCTTTATCAGTTTTTCAATGTACCTGTCTGAAACATCCTTTTGTGGTAGAGAAAGGAGTACGTATGTTTGTGAAGCTGAAGTTACTCTTGTAGTTTGACTGGTCAAACCACTGCACTGTTAGTGTTAAGGAGACTAAAAAGAAGAGATGAATTACAGTGGTCAGGCTATTTTATATGTATATAAAGCTTTTTTGCTTCTTTATTTTTAATTATGAGAGCTGCTGTTTGTGTGGAAGGTACACTTGCTGTCTGTAGCTATTCTGTCTGCACTTGAAACAGAAAAGTAACTTGAAGTTTGGAAATTCTTTCAGGTTATGGTTTGTGTGCAGCAAAAGCTCAGTACCCCATAGCGGATCTGGTGAAGATGTTGAGAGAACAAGGGAAAAATGTCAGGTAAGTACTTTCCTTGATGAAAAATATTACATGTGGGTGGGTTTTTTTTTGTTTTTGTTTCTTTCAGCAGTCATTATTACACTGATCTCTGTCAGAAATACTACCTGGAGGAATGCTCTAGTCTAATTAACCTATAGCTGAATATCTAGAAATTTCATGCTTTACTATAAAAGATCCTTTACTCTCTTACACTCTTCTTCAGTTTGGGTTTGGGAAGTAGCTCTAGCAGGGAGAATAATTTTTTCTTGTTTTCGTTTGGTTTGGTGTCATGTTAAGTTCATTGAAAAAAGAATGGCTTTAAAATTGAATACTTTTTTATTGTAGCAACACGAACTAACTTAACTTTCAAAAAAATAAGTTCCTTTACATATGCACTGCCTTTGGATATCATAGTATTCTTATACAAGCAGGCAGTGAATTTTTTCTAAAATAAAAACTGATCGTAGCTTTTTGGATTGTGTTCATGAGAACAGTTAGCAGTCTTTTCTAAAGGTGGAGGTTGGAAACTGAAACCATCCAGGTTGTGGAAGTATGTTACTGTGAGGAGTATTCACAACAGCTGACTTCAGTGCAGGGAAAATAATTTTTCTTTATGCTTGTAGTCAACGGAGAGAGAGCACAGGCCTAACTTAAGTGCTCTGAATTGCCTCCTAGCGAAACCTCCGTTAAGGGGGATTGTTTACTACGCTAAAATAGGTGTAATATTTTAAGTCCTAATTTCCTAAGGAAATGGGCCCCTCTGGGTAGTAGTTAAAGGGGTGCAATTGGAATAGTTGAGGCTCCCTGGCAGGAAAAGAGAGCCTGCTGCAGTATGGAGAAGTGTTTGCTGGGGTCAGTCTGGTATGAAGTGGAAGAGTAGATCTTCTACTAGAAGAGTAGCAGCCTCTCTACCAAGAACATGGGACTTGTTTCTTTCTTGGGATAACTGACTTGCATTAACAGAAGTAATGGTTACTAACACACAGCAACATTTGTATATTAAAAAAAAATATGTACAGTAACATCCCATTCTATTTGGCATGTTTGAAATGATGTTGAAAAGAATTAACCACACTATAATCATATAATCATAGTCTTTTAGGTTGGAGACCAGTAAGATGATCAAGTCCAACTGTTAAGCTAACACTGCCAAATTCACCACTAAACTGTGTCCCCAGGTGCTTCATCTGCACGTCTCCTAAATACCTCCAGGGATGTTGACTCAACCACGTTCCTGGGCAGCTCCTTCCAATGCCTGACAACCCTTTCAGTGAAGAACTTTTTCCTAATACCCAATCTAAACCTTCCCTTGTACATTCCCACTTGTCACTTGGAAGAAGAAAGCAACACTCACCTCTGCAACCTCCTTTTCGGTAGTTGTAGAGAGTGATAAGGTCTCCCCTCAGCCTCCTCTTCTCCAGGCTGAACACCCCCAGCTCCCTCAGCCCCTCCTCACAGAACTTGCGCTCCAGACCCTCCCCCAGCTCCGTTCCCTTCTCTGGACATGCTCCAGCACCTCAATGTCTTTCTTGAAGTGAGGGGCCCAAAACTGAACACAGGATTCGAGGTGTGGCCTCACCAGTAACCAGTACCAGGGGACAGTCATGGCCCTAGTAAGTTCCTGATACAGGCCAGGATGCCATTGGCCTTCTTGCCCACCTGGGCACACTGCTGGCTCATATTCTGCTGGCCGTTGATCAACACCCCCAGGTCCTTTTCCACTGGGCAGCTTTCCAGCCACTGCTCCCCAAGGCTGTAGTGTTCATGGGGTTGTTGTGACCCAAGTGCATAAGGATGCAGCACTTGACCTTGTTGAACCTCCTACAGGTGGCCTCAGCCCATTGACCCAGCCATGTTAGATGCCCTTAGGGTTGAAAATCCACAGTCTAAGTTGCCTTTTTATTCTTCTACTAGCCCTTTCTGTGCTCTGAAATACCTGAAAACATTGTGTGTATTGATGAGAGGTGTCTTGCAGGTGTTCAAAAGCTCCTGGTTTTGGACTGATGTGCTACACACAGTGACCCTGTTAAAAGTAATCTCCTCTGTTACGTTTCTTGAAATTCTCATAAATTAATCTGTGTGATCTTACGTTAGCAGCAGGACTTCAGCTTCTGCAGGATCCCTTTGCCTCTCCGAGCATCAGCAGGGTGGTATTTTCTCTTGCATCATACTTTGAAGATTTCTACAGTCTGATTTGTTTGGAAAGTAGCCGGTGAACATAGGAAGGTCTGATAATGTAAACTTATGTCACTGTTTAATTAATTAACCTGAATCTTTAACCTTAATCTTTAATTTAATTAATTAATCTTTTAATTAATTAATTTTAATTTAATTAATTAACCCGAATCTTTACAGAATTGCAGAATAGTTGAAGTTAGAGGTCTCTGGAAATTGTCTAGTTCAGCCAGACCCCTTGCTCAAACTGGAGTCAGCTGGAGCAGGTTGCTTAGGATCTTGTCCAGTTGAGTTTTGAATATCTCTTTGAAGTTGGTCTCCAGAGATGGAGACTTGACAGCGTTTCTGGGCAATCTGTTCTAATGTTCAGTCACCCTTAAAGTAGAACAGGTTTTCCTGTATTTCAGTTTGTGACCATTGCCTCTTGTCTGTTCACTGGGTACCACTGAGAAGAATCTGACTCTGTCTTCTTTAATCCCCTTCATCAGTATTTGTACTAGTGATCAGATTCCCTTGAGTCTTCTCTTCTGCATACTGAAGAACCCCAGCTCTCAGCCTCTCCTCTTGTCACAGATATTCTAATTCGTTAAGCAACTTTAGACCAATTCTTACTGGGTTCCCATAAGGTTTTTGCTATTGCAAGCAGGACATTAGAGTTCTTTGAGTATTGCATGGAAGGATTATTGGAGTGCAGGTGGCCATTTCCATGGATTAATTCTGCTGGAGTGCTGCTCCAAAAAGCAGAGATTATTCTTAGATGCCAGTACTGGCCTCAAGTAGCTTCCTTCAATTTTTCATTGACCTTGAAGATACTGGAAGTACTGGAGCGCTAACATCATGCCTCCCTTTCTGATCATTTGGAAAACTATTTTCTAATTATGGTAACTTAGTATTTAAAAATTAGTCAAGGCTCAGTTTTCATTTGAAACAAGATATTTAGACAGATGCTGGTTAGCCAGGCTCATTCTCTGATTTCTATGTATTTATTTTAAATAGATGGTGACTTTCATTTGGAATCAGTGCTCTAGCAATTAGTGTTTTTTAGTTTTTTGTTTCTCTTCTACTATTTTTCCAAGCTATTGAAAAATTGAATATAAGTTTTTTTCCAGTGTTTTACAGCATGTGTTGTGATTGATAATAGCAGACTTGTTGTAGAGTTTACCAGCAGTTACTTCTTAGTGTTTACCCAGGATGTTGCCATTTTGCATATAAAATTGCCTTACAGATGTACTTACTCTTGCATATGTGAGAAGTGAGGGTATGTGCTGGTGTGTCTTCGTGGAGCAGTTCTCTTCATACCTCATTTCTCCGTGTTTAGCAAAAGCTGCATGTGTCCAGTTTGCATTAAAAATTTTGAAGACCTACCTGTTAGTTATGTAACAAAAGAACCTTTCTTGGCTAGTGTAATGACAGTGTTGCGTGCTTTTGGCTTTCATCACTTCTTGGGGGGTGAGCTTTATTTTTTATCAACCTTGGTGAAATAAGAAGTTACTGTTTTTACCTTTTATGTTGGCTTTGCAGGGGAGAAATACGAATGAATCCCTGAAACAACTGGTGTATACTTAAAATGAGTGTTTCAGGAAGGGATCACTGTAGTGGTTACCTAGTATTTTAATGAAATAAATCTGTATTTACAGTTTGTGGTAATTCAGGCCTTTCATCACTTTGTGGAGCTCCCACGGTGTTCATTGAGTGCAGCTGCTGTCCCTCTGGTTTCAGTAGGCCTGGAGTGCCTCGGGACCCTAGTACGCTCACCATCCAGATGTAGTGACACTCTCGCACATCCGCTGTGGAGGAGTGCCAGCATGGACATACGATTGTCATCAGTTTGTAATGCCCGTGCTGTGCCAAGAAAAATTGTGTCTGTCATGTGGTCTTTTTTTGCTTCATGGCTCATGATTGATCCAGAGAAGCTGTTGTTTTCATTTAGTTTGCCTATAGCCATAACATTTATAGTGAAGAGCACAGATTATATAACATGGTGCATAACCTTTGACTAGAGTTTAAATTTAGAAATGAGGGAGAGTTTGGAAACTTCAGACTGTTTCAGTTATTAAATTGCATGGCCAACATCATTGCTTACTTGAGATGGTCTTGTGGCACATCACATCCTTAATGCATTAGTAGGATCAAATAGAAAGCTGAGTATTACTGAGTCTTCATTATAGCTTTCCCTTGTTATGGATGGGTAAAACAGCAAAGCTTTGCACAGTCTGAATCCTGTAGTACCCAGAATCCATTGGAGAGGAAATGCTTGTTCTTCAACTGGTGGTGTATTTCTTCAAAGTTATAACTGAATAGATTGTTGAAAATTCTCACCAAAGTTCTTCAGCCACATGTTGTGTTGTTTGTTAGCCCCTGGTTGTGAAATTCTAATTCCTTCTATCTAATTAAATTGCGTTATATAGCAATAATACTAGTATTACAGTGGAGTTTGAAACTGAATGCATTCTCTTATGTGCATGGGTAATTGATGTTGTCCATGTCCACATCGAGTTCACTGTCTTAGTTTTTGTCGTAGTATGACTTTCCTCAGACTTTTCCTATCTTTGTGTTTCGGTTTTTTGCATAGTAAGAAATTCTTGGTGAGAAAAATGTATTGCAGGGGGAAAGGACTCTTAAAATTCTGCTTTGTATAGACTTTCTAAATCTTAACTCATAATTAAATATGGTTGTTTTCTGGTAACTCATAGTTGAGAGAAATGCAACTTAGCTCTTTAACAGCCTGTTAAAATCATTGCTAGTATGTTGGTGTTTTCGTTTGGGTTATTGTAACCTGATTTTTATAGGTGGATATCTTGAAGGACTTAGTTTTCTGTCTTCTGATGCTGGAGAATCTAATTACTTTTGAGCACATGGAAACAAAAGTTTCTTATGTTTTTGAAAATGTGATGGCATGGGTCTAATGTTGGATCTATATTTTATGATCTTTTATTGTACCCTCTATGGCTGACTTATAATCAAACATCTCTATAAGAAAATCTAGAAGAATTTTAAAGGGTGACGTGCAAAATCTAGAAGAATTTTGAAGGCTGAGGTGCTCAGATGCTGTCCCGGCGGGTGTTAACATACTGGATACCTCAAGTGTGCATAAGATGGCAATTGCTGTCACTGCTGAATGGCAGCGTAAGAGCAATGTGAGTTGGTGCAGGTTTCTAGGAAGCTGAACTACGCTTACTAGGAAGACAGTAAGTGTGTACATGGGTGTCAGTTTTCAGTTTTTCTTATAGTAAAAATAACTGGGTGGGTTCTGAGTTACTAATGCTGCAGAAGGGACAAATGGAGTCCAACAGATCTGTTGGCTCAAGTGCCCTATCAGTGTAGCTGGAGAGAACGAGCAAACCATGATGTTCTTGATCCACTTCTACAGGGATGCAGCTATAGCTGTGTGCTCCTGGGGGTGTATGGTATATTATTGGTTCTGTATGGGTCCTCTTAGCTCCAGATGACCTTACTACGTCAGTTTGTGATGCTTTATGGAGGCAGGCTCTTCTTTCTTTCCTGCAGTCAGTTCTTGGGAGAGCCTTTGCTAAGGTCCGCGCCATGTATTTGGATTTTGCCATGCTGTGGTAAACCATAGTGTCTGGAAATAAGGAGCCAGTACCAACCCTTGCTTTTAAGTATGCTTAATTTAACTAATTTAATTCAGTATAAATTTAAGTGACCCTGACCCCAGCAGTGCCACTGAACTTAGTCCGTGCTGAAGTCTCGTTTCTGGGGACATGTTGCTGCCTCAGGCATGATAGCAGGCCTAAGCTAGCTAAGCCAGCTGTGTGCTTTAATGCTAATAATCTACATAGTCATCTACAATGTGTGATATAAGTTGTGCTATGCTGCAGCTGCTGTTACATGGCAGGATTCAAGCTGTGGAGTATCTGAATGATGCACTTCTCAGTTCATCTAGGGTTGTTTTTTTTTCCCCTTCTGTTACCTTGAATAACAGATTGTCTGCACTGGAAACAGAGGTGGAGAGGTGTCAAAACACAAGTAAAGTGAAGGGTGAGGGGGGAGGGGGAAGAGGAGGTGAGGCAAAACCCTTGAGCAAATTATCCTCTGTATGTACAGTGCCTAAAGTGTTGAGTAAGCTACACTAGGCACTAGCCAGATGTTACTTACTTACATCACTCTATCCAGCTTTGGCATAATGACAGGAATGCTATCTTTACATGGATGAAGGGATCTTGAAACACTTCTGCATTGGGTTAGGTAGGTGCTAGCTCTTTCAGTTTTGATTACATGAATGTTATCTAGCCAGTTGTAATGCAGACAGATGCTGACTTCATGAACTACATAAAAAGTAATCTCCATTCTGACATTTTGTCACTAATTTTTCATGCAGTGGTTGTCTTTTTCATACTACCGTAATTAACTTCATACTACTTTAAATAACCTTCTTCCCCCTCCCTGCCCCCCTGCCCCTGAGTTTAAGGGCTTTCTGTGCTGAAAGTGCTGTTCTAGATATGTTGTGTATATTGGGAGTTTTAGATTTTTAGACTAAATTTTAAAGAAATTGTGGCACTCTTTACATTACAAGTAAAGGTTCAAAATACGAACTAATTTATCAGTGTGCTGTGTTTTTCTAGAGCTAAAGAGTATCAAAAAGAGGCTGATTAAAAAAGCTGAATATCCTTGCCTGGTATTCATGCTTTTTAGGTGTGAAGTCTTAGCAGCAAGGAAGTGTAAAATGTATGCTCACTTCAATGTATCATGACAATCTGAGTTAATGACCAAGCCCCACATTATAGGGTCAGGGTCAAAAGAAAAACTCCTGGTGAGTCCTGTATTTCAGTGAAGTACCAGAATCATGTTTCAAGTCAGACACAGCATGATTGTGAATCTTTGTTGTGGGTATAGTATATATAGACTGAAAACTTAATGTCATGTAAACAGAAAGTCAAAAAGAGTGTAAGATTTCTGCTTGGTTCTAAAACAAACCAACCAACTTCAGGGAGTTCTTGCATAACTGATATTAAAACCATATCAAAGAAACTTAGCAATTTTTCACTTCAAAACATTTTTACCATTAAACTTGTGTCTCTTGTAAAATCATTTGTGTTGAATTTTTGAATATGAATGAAGTTCATATTTTGAACATCTGGGAGAGCATGTGACAAAATGTTTCTGCTGTAGCTCACATAAGTTTGAACAACTGCTGCTGTTTTGAGTCAGTAGCAAGATACACAGCTTTTATTAGACATCCTGTGAGCCATCAAGGAATTTAGCCATCTCCTTTTCATGCTTACCCAAATTCTGCACTCCAGATACATGTAGATCTTGCCTTGTGAAACAATGGAAGCCTTAGAGAGGCACATACTTCAGTGTTTCTTTTGACACACTTGCACATCCAGAGTCAAGAGGTACTGGCAGACTACTGTCCTGTTTGGTTAACAGGCTCTTGGAAGCAGACTTCTGGGAGTCACTTCAGTATTTGTCCAAGAAGCTTTTGTATGAGCCGCTTTTAAAGTTTGTGAACACGCAGTATGTGGTTTCAAGCAGAGCCTGTCAGAAGTCTCTAACTCTCTACTGATGGTTGATGCCGTAACTCTTCCTGAATGAAGATAATCTTTCTTTTATTCTTTCTTTCCCTCTTGCCAGGAGTAGTGAAGTCAAAGGTGAAATTCATTCTCTTGGCAGCTTAAATTTTGGCTTTCCAGACCTTGAAATAAGATTGTATGTGTATATAGTATTTAATAGAAACCTCACGAGTATTTTGTTTTGTGTATTGCCAAAACAGCTTTGGTCATAAAGATGCTCAAATAATTTTATTAGAAACAAAAGAGAATTTTGTTGGAAAATCTATTTTCACTGCCAGAGGAGTGATGGGTTTTCTCAAGAGTACTTCAGAATAAGAGTTCTACTGTACTGTAAGTGATTGAGTTTGGTACACTTTAGGACTAGCTGCAGTACTACACATGGCTTATATTACTGAGTGCTGTGAAACATAAGCCGTAATGTTGTGTTCTGTGTATTTGCTTTCCTTTTTCTGATTCTAGGTTACATCCTTTGCAACAGGATCCCAAATGTTTACTAGCTGAATACAGTCTATTCTCTTTGTTTCTTTAAAAGCATTCCTTTTAAAGCTTGTTTTAAAATCCTGCTGTTCGACCTAGAGTTTAAAATTGTGGTATATCTAGAATTATGTGGATTAATCATATGTCCTTAATTTTGTTTCTGGAGTTGCAATTGTCTCATCTTTGCATTGTCTTAATGTTGTCTTGCTGATGGAGTGCTCAGTTGCCCTTTTAAGGATGTTTTTGTACAGTATTAAATTCATAAGTGATCTGTGTTGATTGGGCTGTGACTTGTGGACTGTCAGTGATGCGTTATCCGCTTCCATTGCAGTGGAGTTGAAAATAGAAATATGTGACAATCCCTTTGTCATGGCCAGTTGATTTATCAGTCTGTCCCTCCTTTCTGAAGAAGACCGAAGTCCTTTTATTCCATTCCTGACTCACAAGAATTTACAGATTTCTCTTGAGTATTTTCTGTCACTACCAAAGTACATACGGGCTTTCTTATTTAACACTTCAGCTATATACAACATTCATCTGAGGCATTTCTGGAGTGCTTGAGTCAATTTTACATTTGGTGATCACTCCAGAGCTGGAAGGACAGAAAAATCACAGGACAGTAGATATTGATATGCCTAGTTTATTCATGGCCAGTAGATGAGCAGAAGAGTCTTCTCTGTCCACAAGAAACAGATTTATTTTGAACCAAAATACGTCTTTGGGAGTTGCAGCTAAACCAGCTTAACATCTCCATTCTGAATTTTGTCGGGCTTTTACTCTTACAGAACTGTATGCATGCCTTAACACCCACGCTGCCACCCTGTGTGTCTGAATTTTTAGTAACTCATAAGCAGTGTATTTTCTCCAAGTTGGTTTTGAGCTGTTCTGAAAACATTTCTTAAATTGTTATGCTTAAATTGGCATAGCTTCTTGGCTCTCCAACTTCTCACTCCTCCTCCTTTTTTAATTGTTTTTTCCTTCCTAAGATCAGTTATGAGATGAAAGTGACATGTTAACCAAATTCAGCAAAGCATTGTCTTGTGCTTGAAGTAGAGTCCCTGCTAATTTTTCTTGGGGTGTTAGACTATAGTAACGATGCATACTCTGGAGATACCTGAGTCAATAAGGTCATTTGCCAAGGGCATTTCTAGGTTTAGGAATGTTTTTGCTTTATGATGGCTGCAAAGTCTTTTGGCCTTTTATGTTGTGGCCAGTTTACTCCATGGTGCTTTCACTTCTCAGTGATGTAAGGGACCTGCAGAGCATACTGATTCGGGTGGTTGTTTTGCAGCAGAAAGACTTAGTCATAAAAAAAGTATCTGTCACAAGGTTTTAAATGTGGTACTTCTTGGAAGGTGGACATGAATGCTTGCTGCGTGTGATATGGCTCAGCCTGATGACTGTAGCCAGACAAAATGCTTAAAATAGTCCTACTAATCTCAAAAGTAATTGAAATAAAACTTGTCGGCATAAGCTATTGCTGGGTTGAAAATGTATGCTGTTGGTTCATCTTGCAGTGATGCATTTCTGGCCATGAATTGTTTCTGAGTTGTCACTAGAAGTGTCCAGCAGGCTCTCCAAAGCCACTTGGCAGGTACAAGAACTATCTGAAAGAGTTGTCTTATGATGGAAGGATTGAAAATGTATTCCTAGCTGTTTAGGTTTGTCATGGTTTAGGTCCAGTTGGCAACTGAGCACCATGCAGCTGCTTGCTCTCTCCTCCCCTGGTGGAATGGGGAGGAGAAGACACAAGGAAAGGCTTGTGGGCAAGGCAAGGGCAGGGAGGGATCACTCACCAGTGGCGCAGGGGGACAGGGAATGGGGGTTGTGGTCAGTCCATCACGCGTTGTCTCTGCCACTCCTTCCTCCGCAGGGGAGGATCCTCACACTCTGCCCCTGCTCCAGCATGGGGTCCTTTCCATGGGAGACCGTCCTCCACCAACTTTTCTAATGTGAGTCCTTCCCACGGGCTGCAGTTCTCCATGGACTGCTCTGGCGTGGGTCCCTCCCACAGGGTGCAGTCCTTCAGGAGCAGCCTGCTCCAGCATGGGCTTCACATGGAGTCACAGGCTCTTTGGACACATCCCCCTGCTCTGGTGTGGGACCCTCCCCAGGCTTCAGGGGGTCTCTGCTCCCCTGTGACCCTCCATGGCTGCAGGGCACACCCTGCCCTCTCACCACAGGCTGCTGGGAAACCTCTGCTCCGGCCAACTCCTCCCTCCTTTCTGCACTGACCTGTGGGCCTGCACAGTTGTCTCCCTCACATCCCACTGCTCTCTGCTGTTTCTGTTTTGTTTTCCCCTGTTATATATGTTAATCACAGAGGTGCTGATTGTCTCCGCAGTGGCCAGCCATGGGTCTGACTTGGGGCTGATGAAGCTTCTAGCAGCTTCTTCACATAGGCAACCCCTCCTCCATTACCAGTGCCCTACCCCCTGCCACACAAACCCAACAAATAGTTCTTTTGGGAAATGAGCATATTCTTTTGCATACCTGTTGTGTCAGTCATACGTTTAACTTTGCAGAAAAGAAACAGCTGCTCCAGGTGAAGAGTCACATCTACGGTCCCTGTTCCCTTTCCCACCCACTCATTTCTTTGCAGCACTGAAAAATAATTACAATATTATGAAGACTTAACCATTTCTTTTTATGAATTCACATATGTGCTTATCTTAATGTCTCACCCTTGTAGGTCACAGGTAGCAATTTTACTTTATAAAACAGTGATCGGTACTTATTAATGGTGTTGGACTTTCTTTTTTGTTAGGTTTGGTATTCACCCTGTGGCTGGCCGTATGCCTGGTCAGCTGAACGTGCTCCTAGCAGAAGCTGGTGTTCCCTATGATATTGTACTGGAAATGGATGAGATCAATGAAGACTTTCCAGGTCAGCATGTGAGCTATAAGTTTCCAAGAGACTGGGCTTGATCATGTAAATTTTTCTTTGATTCTGTTTTTTTATTACACAAGGATTTTAAAAATAGAAAATCTCAGGCCACTCAGCTTCTCTTTGTGCCTCTTGTGATACTACTGTAGAGGCAGGTCTTTCTCTTGCAATCTGAGGGCTCTCCCAGCAAGTGATCACAGAGGAATACAAGAAATAGCCTGACTCAGAAGCAGAAAACTGAGAAGCAGAGTGTACAGACTGGTAAAGCAACAGGAAATGTTGAATGCAGGGGTAAAGGAAAGAGTAGATGTTGAAGGGAGGTTCAACAGGCCTGTGAAACTTGTTTCCTCCAGAACCAAGAGGAAGGTGTTGGTTTTCTTTTAATTCCTTGTTTCTGTGAAATAAATGACAAATGCTATCACTTTATCACTGTTACTGCTCCATACGGGAAAACAACTGTTACGTCTCTAGGTCAGGTGTTTTGGAAGACGTGACCCTCTCACTGAATCACAGAATGGTTTGGGTTGGAAGGGACCTTAGAGACCATCTAGTTCCAACCCCCCTGCCATGGGCAGGGACACCCTCCACTAGACCAGGTTGCTCAAAGCCTCATCCAGCCTGGCCTTGAACACTTCCAGGGATGGGGCATCCACAGCTTCTCTGGGCAACCTGTTCCAGTGCCTCACCATCCTCTCCGGGAAGAACTTCTTCCTGATAGCCTATCTAAATCTCCCTGCTTTCAATTTAAACCCATTACCCCTTGTCCTGTCACTACAGGCCCTTGTAAAAAGTTCCTCCTAGCTTCCTTGTAGGACCCTTCAGGTACTAGAAGACTGCAGTAAGGTCTCCCCAGAGCCTTCTCTTCTCCAGGCTGAACAAGCCCAACTCTCCCAGCCTGTCTGCATAGCAGAGGTGCTCCAGCCCTCTGAGTATCTTTGTGGCCTCCTCTGGACTCGCTTCAACTGGTCAATATCCTTCGTATATTGAGGGCTCCAGAGGTGAATGCAGAACTGCAGGTGGGGTCTCACGAGAGCAGAGTAGAGGGGGAGAATCCCCTCTCTCGACCTGCTGGCCACGCTTCTCTGGATACAGCCCAGGATACAGTTGGCTTTCTGGGCTGCCAGCACACACTGCCGGCTCATGTTCATCTTTTCATCCACCAGTACCCCCAAGTCCTCCTTGGCAGGCCATGTCTTGCAAGCCAGTATAACATTGTACAGACAACTTCTTGGTTTCTTATGTCTTTGTTTAAAAATTGGAAAGTTGCTGGTAAAAGGTTTCTCACAAGAATATTCAAAGGAAAAGCCAGGCACAGATATGAAGATGATGATACTATGTGTGGATGAAAGCACGTTTAAGTATCAAGGGATTTAACTTCTGTGTGGCAGAGTGGTGTGATGAGTCCCTTAGAGTGGGGTTATAGATGTTTTTGCTTAGCTGGAGGTAGTTGGTAGTACACTTACTCTCACATGTTACTTATCTGATAAGTTCGTAAAATATTTGTGAATGAATTCACCATAAATTTTTGTATAGCTCGTACCATAAGGGCTGGTTCTCCCTCTAAAGACCACATTTAACACAAAAATGTACATCAGCCTCAGTGTTCAGGTTTCAGATAATTTTTCATCAGCTTTATTTGCTTTGTCTTTCTGCAGAAACTGACCTGGTCCTTGTAATTGGTGCAAATGATACAGTTAATTCAGCAGCTCAGGAAGATCCGAACTCTATCATAGCTGGAATGCCAGTTCTTGAGGTCTGGAAGTCCAAACAGGTGAGATTTAACAGTTATGTTAGCACTTACCTTGGGTATCATGCTTTTAAAAACATGGTTTGTAGGGTACGCTAACAAGGTTCTCCTACTCTTCTGGTTTCCATGAGAAGCTTTTCTGCAAGGTGTCCAACAAAACAGTCAGTGCTTTGCAAGTGGGATGCACTGTTCATGGTTTCATGATCAAGCAGGTGCATTAGTGAGACTAATGATAGCTGCAGTAGAAAAGACCAGTGGAAGTGCTTCTACTAAAACGTGATTACAATAAATGATGGTTCTGTCCACGTCTGCAGCCCTGAAGCATTTCTGTACAATTATCTGCTTTAAGTTTATAGGAAATTTAATAAGAACTTTAATATTGAGGTACAGGTACAAAACTGAGTAATATACTTACATTAAACGAAAAAAAAGCCCCCAAACGAAAGAATGAGTGGCTGGGTTGAGCAGAGAGCTCAGTCTGTCCAGACTGAACTGAGAGTTCAGTTACCTCACCAGTGAAGGCAACATTGTCTGATCTAAAGTACGTATACTTGATGTAAATCTTTGATCTCTTGTTCTGAACTTAGTCATAGCCAGAGTTGTTCTGTGGGTTAACCATTCAAGGACTCAGTCTTAGGGACATACATTTATTGGTGTTTAGTGCACAGCTGTGTGTTGCAGTTTTAGAAACAGACATGTACATAGTTTAAGTTGGTAAAGCTTTAGAGTTTCTCTGCCGAAGGTGCTGTGGTTAACTAATTTGACATTTAATAGCTAAAATTGGATGAAACGTATTTTAGGATTTTTTTGTTGTTGTTTTTTTAAATCCCATGCATGAAGTAATACAGAGTAATAGTCTGGAGAAGTACCAGAGAGTGTAGCACCAAGTATTAATGTGATTGCTCATCTAAATTGCATTGCTGTTAGGGAATTAGGTTCTTAAATCAGTTAAAAAAAGAAAAAAAGCCTCAAAAACCTATGTTACGATCATCATTGCCCAGCTTGCTTTGACTTTATTACATGGAATAAAGTAACAGCGTACACATGTGTAGTGCCCACAGTCTCTTCATCTGACATGTGATATTGTGTTTAGCAGTAAAATGACTCTTTAACTGGTCAGATGTGAATTTGTCTATATTAAAATGTGAAATACAGTTTTGTAGCAGTGAATACCCTGTTTTAGCCAGGGAGTCGCTCTTCTTCCCCCTTCCTTTGTGGAGATTGGATTTGTGTTCTCTTTGAGGCTGACGTGGTGGTTGGTTTTTGCTGTTTCAAACACAAGCTCTTTATATGCAGGTCATTGTAATGAAGAGATCTCTGGGAGTCGGTTATGCAGCGGTGGACAATCCCATCTTCTACAAACCCAATACTGCCATGTTGTTGGGAGATGCTAAGAAGACATGTGATGCCCTGCAGGCCAAAGTCAGGGAATCGTATCAAAGCTAAATGCTGGTTTATGTTCTGCTCATGATTGCGACTACAGTTTTGTCAGAGAGGTCATGGAAAACATGAGTTAGAATAATGTCTTACTGTCATGCAGCCAGCATTTGGAGAAGACTGCATTGACTCCTAGGAGATGTAGTTCAGATAGTGAATGTAGGCTTTTATGAAAGGATGGGCACATTAGCCCTTCAGACGAAATCTCCCATGAGGCAATGCATTAAAGAATGAAAATGTGCTTTTTAAGGTTAACATTGAGCTGATAAAAGCAGGAACTAATAACTTGTTATCTTCAAGTAGTTACTGACTTCTTCCTCTTAATGATTTGTACTTCTGTCATGGAAATTCTCTAAAAAATACTGTGCCAAAATTATTCTGTCTTACCATCAAAGCAGTTCTTTGTCCAGTATGGACAAAACTACTATTTATTTAATCAAAACTTAAAATTACGAACAGATGCAAGCAGATACAGATGAATGCTTACATGATTTGTGATTCTGAACATAATATTCTGTTAAATCTCTGTAGTAAAACTGAATGGTTTCTTTTGTAGATTGTATGAATGCTGTGAATCAGGAACACTTTAGGAAAATTACTTTTCTTTAAAATGCAGTTTGTTTTTTTTTTTTTTTCTAGTGTTCACTTACATTATATAAAACGAAGCAGGATTTCAGGGACCTACCAGGGGATATTCAGGCCTGACAAGGAAATGTACTCTTACTGCTTAAGTGTATTAAGCAGCTGCTAAATTCTCCATCTTTTGTAGTCATTGCCTTTTTAAGTGTCTGAGAAAAAATATGGTCCAGTTCTGCACAGGCAAACAAACATCTTGCACACCTAACCTGTTCACAGAATTTGGACCACGGTTTATGTTCACTTAGACTGTATTTGCTACTTTAAAATTTAGTGATGCTTTCTTAATTAACATTCTTGTGATGCTGGAAGAGGCACTTTTGAACATATTTAAGATGCTGGAGTTTATTAGGATTTTTCTAAATAAATAAGCTATTGTTTGGACAGCACAGAAACATACCGAACTTAAAATCCAGTGTTTTGATTATTTGACTTCTCCCTAATCTAATTAAAAGCACTCTGAAATTCCCATAATAAGTTCAGCAAAGAATTAAATTGAATTATGACATAGATTGCTGTTTTGTTTTTATTATGTTAAGTGTACTTGTCTGGAACTCAAATATTTGCCTAATAAGATGAGTTTATCATGTTTCCATAATGGTGTAGCAACTGTCCATGGTGACAAAGGCTAAATAGAAATAGCTGTAGTTGTGCTAGAAGGCTTTTGTATCTGGGGAAGGCAAATTGTTATGAACTAAGTCTTGAAATTAATCCATTTTGATTGAGAGAACAAAAATGTTTTTATTACATCATGTATAGACACCTCATATAAAATGTTTCTACTTAGCTACCTCTGTTTTTATGTGAAGATCACTTAAAACACAGACTATGAACAGGTAATGCATTAAGAAATGTAACAATGTATGAAAGAAGCTACCATTTTTGCAAATCTTTTATATAATTGAAGTAAAATTTATCGTGTAAGCATTAACATGTTGTACACTGCAGGAAAAGACTTGTAATTAAACTTTAATTTAAAACATCGTGGCAGCTGTATTTGAATGTAGCATGTATGGTGTCTTGATTTCATTGTATTCAACTTTTCTTTTAGGTCTGCAAAAAATAAGAGGGAAATGGGAGAAGGGGAAAGACAAGAAAAAAATCGTTTCTCTCTCTCCCTCCCAACTAAGTAAAAAGGGGATATAAAGGGATTTAACATCCTAAAGTATTAATTTTTGTCTTGTCAAACTTGAAGTATGTAACTGCGGTATGCAACATGTCTCTGCTTATAAGTAGCTAATGTGAGACTTAGCGTTTCTTAAAAAAAACCCACACACCAAACAACGGGGGGTGGGGAACAATTTTTTTTTTCCCTTTATACTTGTAAAAAAAATCCCATGCTTTTATATTGGATCAGAGGTATCAGTGTTATCTTTAAAACTGTGCTTTACCATGGAACACCAGGTAATTGCTGAAATGCTAATAAAAATTTGATTATTTTTCTTTTACTGATCACAGTCTTTTTTCTCTCCTGTTGTGTTTCCTGAGTAGGTAAGTAGTCTGAGATTCTTTTTGGGAGTTAAAAGATCCGAATGCCACCAAAGGATGTTGAGATTGAAGAGTGTAGTGAAAAGGAATCAGTGAAATATGCCTATTTATTTTTTTAAAATGTCAATGGTTGTTTAAAATACTAATTCTAGGTATGATGGATGTCACCTGACCGTGGCAACTTCACTGTGAGTGTTTCTAGTAAGTGAAGGGGATTAAGCAACTACTGAGACCAGTAAGAACTAACTTGACAGAGTACTTTGTTTTCAGTTGACTGAGGTGTGGGATGAATCCTATTCCTTTGAGCCTGATACCATATAGGTTTGCTTCAGTTCTTAGTTCTTTAGTGCTTCAGAGTGGTCAAGTTGATTGTTGTGGTGGTTTCAGTTTCTGTCTTCAAACTGGATGATGAATAATTTTAGCCCTCTGATAGTCTGTTCACTTGTATCATTGCACAAGTCTGACATGCAGCGTCATATTTTCTTCAAGCTTTGGTCAATCAGAGACGAGGTCTCCTTCATGGAAAGGGTGGTGAGGCACTGGAACAGATTGCCCCATCCCTGGGGCATGGGATCAAGGCCAGGCTGGGTGAGGCTTTGAGCAACCTGGTCTAGTGGAGGGTGTCCCTGCCCATGGCAGGGCGGGTTGGAACTAGATGATCTCTAATGTCCCTTCCAACCCAAATCATTCTGTGATTCAGAGGGACTGCAGCCTGGTGTTGATTCGTGAGTAACCTCTCTTCCCTCTTAGTTGAGCAACCCACCTGGGAAGCGTATACCCACAGTATGTGGATTCGTAGTCTGACACATGGAAAAGCCACAGCCTATGTCCTTCTGTGGATCTGACTGGTAGTTGGAAGATTTTACTCATTCTGTCTCATCTCCAGCTCCTTACTATCACCCAAGAGGTATCTACTCTAACCTGCCTCAGGCTGGCTATGAAAATCTGTTCTGATCATGGCAAATCAGTGCAGCAAGAGCAAAAGGAGAGGATGGAGGACACTAATCTCTGTTGTGCTGGTGGAACTCTTCCAATTTGCAGTGGGTGTCCATGGCCATGAGACACTTTGGATCTTTCTTTTTAATACAAGTTGTTGCACTGTTAAAGTTACAGGGGAGTTGGAAAGACTCTAGAGATAATTTGATCCAGTCCTCTGCTGAAAAGAAATCCGGTTTTACCAGGTTGCTGCAGGCTTTGATTTGAACATCTCCCGGGTAGAGAATGCACAACCCCTCTGTTACCCTATCCCAAGTTTTCAATGCTTACCATTGTGAATATCTTTTCTGTGTCTAATTGGAATTTTCCTTTGCTGCAACTTTTGTACATTACCTCGCCTAATCCTGTTGCTGTGTGCCTCCTGTGAAGAGACTGTTTTCACCACTGTCTCATGGAAACAAGGAGATTCTGCCCTTACTCTTCTGAGGCTGACAAACCATGTGCTTTCAGTTTATCCTTGCATGCTGTGTGAATGATGGCTCCCAGTTTGGCTCACTTCAGTATGGCAGTGTTTTCTTGCCCAGATGCAGTCTCAAAGTACAAAGTGCAGGGGAGTCATCACTTCCCTTGGGTCTCAATTCTCGGACAAGTTAGGGACAGCTCAGCAGAACTGCTACCTTGGACTTCTCGAGGGCACTTTGGCCTGTTTAAGGGTCTGGTAGATAGAGTTCCTTGGGAGGCAGTCCTGAAGGGCAAAGGAGTCCAGGAAGGCTGGGTGTTCTTCAGGAAGGAAACCTTAAAGGCACAGGATCAGGCTTTCCCCATGTGCTGAAAGATGAGCTGGTGGGGAAGACTGGTTTGACTGAACAGAGTGCTTTGGCTGGAACTGAGGAAAATGAGATTTTATGATCTCTGGAAGAAGGGGTAGGCAACTCGGGAAGACTACAAGGATGTTGTGAGATTTTTACAGGGAAAAAGTGAGAAGGGCCAAAGCCCAGCTGGAGCTTAACCTGGTCTTTGTCATCAAAACCAGTAAAAAGTATTTCTATAAATACATTAGCAAGAAAAGCAAGGCTAAGGAGAATCTCTATCCTTGCATGGGAGGGGGGAAAAGGCTGATGTACTTAATGCCTTCTTTGCCTCAGTCTTTAAGAGCAAGACCAGTTGTTCTCCGGGTACCCAGCCCCCTGAGCTGGAATGAAGCCCGCCACAATCCCAGGGGAAATGATAGTGACCTGCTGCACCACTTAAACACACACAGGACTGTGGGACTGGATCCACCCAGGGGTGCTGAGGGAGCTGGCAGAAGTGCTCACTAAGCCACTGTCCATCAGCAGTCCTGGCTAACTGCAGAGGTCATGGGTGACTGGAGGTTTGCCAATGTGATGCTCATCTGTCTACAAGAAAGGCTGGGATCATCCTGAGTGCCAGGATGATCAGGCTCAGTCAGTAGGGGTTCATGAAAGGCAGGTCCTGCTTGGTGAACCTCATCTCATTCTATGGCAAGGTGACATGATCAGTGGATAAGGGAAATGCTGTGGATGATGTCTACCTGGATTTTGGCACTGCTTCCCAGAGCATTTTCCTGGAGCAACTGGCTGCTCATGGTCTAGACGCATGAGCAATTTTTTTCACTGGGTAAAAACTGTCTGTCTGTCTGGGCCCAAGGAGTTGTGGTGAATGGAGTTAAATCCAGCTGGCGGCTGGTCACAAGTGGGGTTCTCCAGAGCTCAGTGTTGGGGACAGCTCTCTTTAACATCTTTAACGATGACTTGGGCAAGGAGATTGAGTGCACCCTCAGTCAGTTTGCAGATGACACCAAGTTGGGTGGGAGTGTTGACCTGCCTGAGGATAGGAGGGATTTACAGAGGGATCTGGACCAATCAATGGGCCGAGGCCACTGTATGAGGTTCAACGAGGCCAAGTGCTGGGTCCTGCACTGGGGTCACGACAACCCCCTGCAACGATACAGCCTTGGGGAAGAGCGGCTGGAAAGCTGCCCAGCAGAAAGGGACCTGGGGGTGTTGGTCAACAGCAGCTGAACATGAGCCATCAGTGTGCCCAGGTGGCCAGGGCGGCCAGTGGCATCCTGGCCTGCATCAGGAACAGTGTGGCCAGCAGGACTAGGGCAGGGATTGTCCCCCTGTACTGGGCACTGGGGAGGCTGCACCTCGAATCCTGTGTTCAGTTTTGGGCCCCTCACTGCAAGACAGACATTGACTCTCTTCAGTGGTGCCCAGTGACAAGACAAGGGGCAATGGGCAGAAACTGGAACTGAGGAAATTCCATCTCAGCATAAGGAAAAACTTGACTCTGAGGGTGCCAAAGCACTGGAACGGGCTACCTAGAGAGATCATGGAGTTTCCTTCTCTGGACATATTTAAAACCTGCCTGGATGTGTTCCTGTCCAACCTGCTCCAGATGAATCTGCTTTGGCAGGAGGGTTGAATAGAAATCTCCAAAGGTCCCTGCCAACACATTGTGTGATTCTGAGGTGCTGGAGTGTGTCCAGTGAAGGGCAATGAAGCTGGTGAAGGGTCTGGAGCAAAAGTCCTCTGAGGACTGAGGGAGCTGGGGGTGTTCAGCATGGAGGAGTCTCAGGGGAGACCTGAAGAGAAGTTGCAGAGAGGTGGTGGTTGGTCTCCTTTCCCAAGTGACAAGTAATAGGACAAGAGCAAATGGACTCAAGTTCCTTCTGGGAAGGTTTGGGTTGTATATCAGGAAAAATTTCTTCACTTAAAGGGTTGTCAGGCTTTGGAAGGGGCTGCCCAGGATGGTGGTTTAGTCACCATCCCTGGAGGTATTTAAGAGACGTGTGAATGAGGTGCTTAGGGAGATGGTTTAGTGGTGGACTTGGCAGTGCGTGTTTAAGAGTTGGACTTGATTATCTTAAAGGTTCTTTTCCAACCTAAAAGATTCTATGATTCTAGTATTCTATACCTGCTGCCTATATGCTTGCTGATGTAACCCAACATGCAGTTGGCCTTTGCTGCGAGGCTGTGCTGCTCTTTCATGATGGTCTATTGGGACCATCTTGTTTTTCTCAGAGCTGTTTTCTAGCTTGTCAGGCCCTGCTCTGTACTGTTCCATGGGGTTATTCCATCCTGGGTAGTAGACTTTGTATTTGCCTTGTAACTTAATACGATTCCTGTCAACCTGTTTCTTAGCCTGCTGACATCCCTCTGACAGTAATGACCTCCAGTATATAATTTGTTCTATCAATTGGCTAAGATGTGTGAGCTTGCTGTAGGTGCTTTCCTTCTAGGAAAGTAAAAAAGGTCAGTGATAAAGACATTGAAGAGAGCTGACTTCAGTACTGACCCCCTCATCACTGCCACTGCTACTTCACCACCAGCTGGACTTCATACTGTGATCACAACCGTTTGAGTCTGGTAGACCGGCTAGGTTTCCACCTAGCTGATATGCCGCTTGCACAAACTGTGTCACTAATGTGCCAGGGTACTGTGGGAAACCTTGTCAAAGGCCTTGCTAAAAAGCAAGGTATGCAACACCCATTGCTCTTGTGTCCACTGCATCAGCCATCTCATTGCAGAAGGCAGTCAGCTTGGTCAGGTGTGTTTTGCCCGTGATAAAAATTGTGCTGCCTGATCCTAGTTGCATTGTCTTTTATGAAGTTCCCAGGGAGAGCTGGCTCGATAACCTTCCCAGGGTCAAGGTTAGGTTTCCTGGCCTATTGCTTTTCTGTCCTACCCCTTGCCCTTCTCAAGCCAGTGACTTGTATTCGGATCAGAAATTAAAGCCTTTGTAAAAGCTGCTGTTTCTAGCAAATACACTGTTTACTTTCTGTCCTGAGGAGTACAGCATTTTGTTTTGGGCTGGGAAATTGGCTTTGTAACTTGAAGGTAGGGCAACTTTACTGATTACAAAATGACAAGTTTGCAGTTATGTGATCTATTCATCTGTCAATCTGTTTCTCAAATTTGCTTTAGTCTGGAATTTTAGAAACCATACCGTAATCTAATGAGTCATATATATCCTGCTATGTTGGTTCCTTGTAGCAAACATGTAATTCTGGTCCATTCAAATAGGGAAATTGGGGACTGTACCTACTTTTGTATTTCTGTTTGAATAAAAAGCTGGCTTTTCGAGTTAGTCACAGTTTTTTCCACTTGCTAAGTTTTGGGTTCTGTTTCAGAGCAGCCTTGGAGCACACAAACTTGGATTCTTCTGAAACTAAGTGAGACGATGCATTAGAGCTGTGAACGAACATTGGTCTGTAGGACCAGATTAGAGGTAGTCCACAGTAAACACACTTTAACACATAGGAGTGGATTTCATATCCTCAGTGCTGAGTGCCTTGTTTTCCAGGTTCGATTCTATTCTGCCTGAATAATTGCCAAGGTAGACCAGATCTCTAGAGCATAAAGAGAGAATGAGAGGGTTTAATTCACTTTATTCCATTCTGAGGCTTAATTATTTGTAATAAGTTAACTTAAATTCAAAAAACCACCCCAAAACAAAGGAAGCTTTTTGCTCCACTAGCACGTGTATGCTTTTGTGTAAGCTTTCAAATTCTGCAGGAAACCTTTATAGATGGGAATTTGAATACTGGGGCATCTGGGCACTCTCTTCCATACCTAAGCAGTGCAGTTCAAATACTCATTTCATAAGACTTGCTATGAGTATTGTTCCAACAATATCACTAATGTGGGGTGGTTTTAAAAAACGTATTTACAAGTGGTGATGACTTGCATAATCCAACTGCTCTGTACCTGCCCAGAGAGTATATTACATTAACTGTGTTAGACTAAAGTGATACATGGTTGTCCCTGAGAGGAAGAGACGTACTTCCACATTTTCATAAGTGGGGTCAGTAATGTTGGAAGCTCCAAGTTCCCAAAAAGGGATGTTTTGAAGTGTTACTTGAGAATTTATGGGACTGATGTATAGCCCTTATTCCAGGGTGATCATCTTCATGACTTCTAAGGAAGGAACTTTTTCTCCAGTTGCAAAGGTAGTGAGAAATGCTAGCTAGAGTGTGCACGGAAAAAAGTGTTAGAGGAATCATAACTATTCTGCTTTCTCTGTTTCACTTCTGCTTGCAGACAATTTCCGTGAGAATGCGTGGGATCATACACTACCACATACCATATGCATAGGTAGTTTGTTTTCTTCCCTTAATGACAGTTGATCAGTTTTATTTTTCCGCATATACTCCAATACTTCATGTAGCCCTCTGCATCACTATGAAACCTGGCATTCCACGGTCCAACTGCCTACACAGCATATATAAATTATAAATTAATACCCAATTTTACTTACCTGTTAGAAAAATGGCTCTTTGAATTCTACATTGCTAATTTTTAAATTCACACCTTCTGTCCCTTTTTTGAATTCTGTAGGTTGTACTTGTGCAAAGCAGTTTCAGTTAGACAAAGATATAGAAAATAGCTATTAAATCTTATTTACTAACTACAGCTGTCTGGAATATTATGTGAACAAGAGTTACAAAATACGTCTGTTACACGTTTTGAAAATGGGGTCAAAGTGGGTCAGACAAGATGGGGAAGAAATTGTATGTCAGAAAATTAAAGTCATGCTGCAAAGATCAGACCTCTACTTCACATCTAAGTATAGCTTTGAAAATAAGATTATACATGATGCATTTCTGCTAGATGTGCTGAATATGACATTTACTAGCCATGTGATGTTTTGTAATTAGACGTGAGACCAGGAAAAGGTCCTGTGTGTCTCTTGCCCTTCTTTTCCTGTCCCTTGTTGACAAAACCCATAAAACTGGTTATTATCCAAACTTTTCCCTATTCAAGGAAGGAAGTAACAAAGGAACTGGAGGACAAAAGGGCTGAGAGGCCTTCACGCTCAGTAAGAAGTGTCTTCTGAAAGAAGATTGCGGTTGAACTCTAGCATAGCATGAAATTAAGTTATTCTATTACATGGTCAGTCTAACCCATAATTTAAAAAATCCCTAGCAGAATGGAAACTAACAGCTAGCGAACATAAAAAGCTCAAGCAGATGTTAAAGCTGTCTCATGCAGTAATAACCAGCAGTTGCCCATTTTCCCTATTAAAATATTACAGATGTGGATAGGACAAACCATTTGGTTGTCTGATTTTACATTCTCAGAAGCTCATTGTTGTCATAGGCCATGGTACAATGAACTTAAGTTTTCAAGTGTTTTATGGCGGATTTGTTAATGTGCGGACACAACACAGGAAGTTGGCTCTCCTCTAATTTATAGGCACATCAACAATCGTATTTTCATCAGCAGTCTGTCCCCAAACGCATCCACTGAATGTTAGTTTAGTGAATCATATAATAGGTGATCTAATTATGTTTGAATTTTAGAATCTGAGAAGTGTAATCAATGTAGTGCAATGTGCTTAAGTATTGCTGTAGGTTGTATGCTGTACTCCTGATGTAACACTGTCTTCTGTTTTTAAACTTTCAGAGATGCCATAAACCACATTTCCTACCTGGTCAATTTGATCTGTGAACAGTGTTAAAGTTACCCATGGAGCCGTTGAATTTTGTCCGTAGACCTCAGTACCACCTTTTTCTGCAGCGTGATGGAGCAAGAGGTATCTGTTGCTTTTTAACCTACTCATTCCTTTTTTGGGTTGTGTGAAATTATTATGGCATTAGGTATTTAAATGCCAACTCTTACTGAGGACAACAATTTCTGTTGTCCTCAGAAGTAGGTAGGTCACCATTACATTTTCTGTGAAGTCGATCTTACAGGAAACCGTGCAGTAGCCCCACCTTACTGCCTCTCTGTTGCCAAGCTAGAAAAGACAGGCAAGTTCCCATCTCTGCTGTAGACTGACCATTGCAGTTGGTACTAAAATGTTACTCTGCTGCTCTAACATTTTCAAATATAAACCTCCTCATTTTTTTTCACGGAGAGGGTGGTGAGGCACTGGAACAGGTTGCCCAGAGAAGCTGTGGATGCCCCATCCCTGGCAGTGTTCAAGGCCAGGCTGGATGAGGCTTTGAGCAACCTGGTCTAGTGGAGGGTGCCCCTGCTTATGGCAGGGGGGTTGGAAGTACATGGTCTTTAAGATCCCTTCCAACCCAAACCATTCTGTGATTCTATGATGCATTTGCCTAAGGTAGCTATAAATATTTTTATGTTTATTGAAGATCTGAATAGAGTGAATATGGCCTGGATGGGAGATGATACGAATGACAAACTTCGGGTTTAGTTTGGAAACATACCCTAGTGTATTACCTTGAGATTACCATAGTCCTCATGTTAGACACATGTTGCAATTCCTTAGATTTATTGAAATGGTTTTTATTAGAAGGTTGAGCAAAAGTGACAGTGAAGACCCAAATACAGCTCAAAAAGCTCAGTGTAACAAATGATATAACACTGGAGGTAAAAAGGCATATGCTGGTTGTCCTGCAGTTGTGCTGCGTTGGTCTCCCTGATGCAGAAGTGTACCCCTCTGGACAAGAAGGAGGAATCTGAGGTTTTATGTCCTTTGTTGGTGACATGATGAAAGAGAAAATTTTCTAGAGCAAGTGACTTTGAATTTTGTTATCAATCAGTACTCTTTTGTGCTATTCAGGGACCAGTTCTGTGGCTTTGGGCTTAATAGTTGAATCTCGGTGTTTGAATGGGTGTGATATCCTTCCACCACAGAAAATGTACAATGGCTTACAAACAATAACCATTTTTTAAATAAAATAGGTAATAATCTTAGCAACACATTGCTTCTATGCATGCATTCTTCTCAAAATAATTGTCTTTAAACCAGACAGCTCTTAAAAAGAAAAAGGAGAAAGCTGGATCTTTTACCAGCCAGAACCTGGAACACATACAAATGTCCAGTCTTCTTCCATGCTGGTTTTCTGTTTGTTAGATGGTTTTCTGCCACTGGTTTTCAATAAACCCACAGCAAAGCCTTCCATCGATAGGAAAACTTCTCACTGCAAATAGCTGTAAAACCCATTTAGCCTACTTGCCTCTTTAATTCAGAAATAGGTTCTAGTATTTGCAAGGTATATCTTTGACAAGGGGTTTTATTGGAATTGTTCCCACAGGCAATGCTTGGGTTTGGTTTTTTTTCCCCCCACAAAAGAACATGTTGACAACATACAAAAGTCAGTATTTGAGACTTATTTTTTGACCAGTATCTTCAAATTATACTGATTTGACTCTCAGCCAGACTTACCTAATAATATATTAGGTTAGGACAAGGAGGTAGCTCAGGTTTTGATCAGTCTGACATTAAGTTTACCATACCGGAAGACTTATGTTCTTTGCAGGAAATACCAAAGTATTCTCCCAGAGTTCAAATTCATTAATATTTTTCCATTTCCAAGCAGAACTAATATCAACTCCCTGTTGTCTATTTAGCTCACAAAATGGCTTCCCTCGTGGCCTTTACTTTTAAGAATAGTTATAATTGGTTTGGGAATTACCCTGATGAACTTGCAGTATAACTTTTATTGGGTTCGTTTTGTGGGTAAAAATTAGTTTTGGTTGTGTTCTTAATTGTCTGCATTTTGTGTTGGAGGAGGTGGCCATGGTTAGTAGGGATGGAAACATGGAGAAGAATTAATTGCCATGGTTATTAGGGGTGGAAACATGGAGAAGAATTAATTACTGTGGTTTTCAAGCATTAAATTGTGTTGAAAACAAAGATAATAAGAAGGGAACAGAGACAAAGAGGAGCTGGGCTTCTAGTGCAGCTTTTTTTTTTTTTTTTCCCCCAAATATTTTAGGTTTTGTATATTAAAGTTTTTGTCAAAATAAAGACACAAGAAGACACTTTATCCAGCCTGCATCTGATGCTATATCCACAAATTTCAGTGCTCCTAATAGGAATTATTTGTGATTATGATTAAGTATTCACAAGCTGTCAAAATAGAGGCAGTAAATGTTGAGATTTATCTTTGAAATATAAAATTCAAATTTTCTGATTAGAATATAGATAAATCAAACCATTATCCCCTTACTGGACTGTATTTCTTGTGTAGAAAATATGTTTTGGGGAGGCCCAAAATAAGGGGTGGTTGAAAAGAAAGCCCCTTAAAGAACAGTATGATTCAGACCTTTGTGCCCCAAGGAGTTTTATACACTGAGAGGGGGAGTCACGGTTCATGAGTGCTCTATGATGGTAATACCTCTACTGCAAGCAGAGTCAGGATCTTTGTCACCCCAAGGACTGCCTAAGTGTTCAGGACGTGGAATTTGAGTAGCCACAAAATAAGCACATCTTTTAAGGATAGCGTTTTGCCATCACTTATTAAAATCCTCTAGGAATAAATACTGTTGAGGTCCAAACCGTGGGCCTTAAACTCTGTGTGTTGGTGTATATAAATGTGAGTTGTCAAAATGTAGGTTTCAGCTGATACTTATCTCTACAGGCACATTTTACTTGAACATCTACTTCTGTGTACACTTCTGCCTGGTTGCACCTTTAGAGATTTTCTGAAAGTTTGTTGCAGAAATGTCAAAATTAGCTCTCCTTGCCTTAGCTCGTGTTCTCATTACCACTGAGAAATAACCCTCGTGCAGAATGTGTAATGGAGCAGCTATGACATCGTCTTCTGAAAAAGACCTTTCCTTCTTGGGGAGTTGGTTGTTGCTATTGCTTGGTGGCCTGTTGTTGTCATAACAAAGAATGAAAGGGAGAGTTGACATCTTTTATTAGGCAACTGGTGGAGTTGGGAAAAGAATAGACACATTCTTCAGATCTCATTTTCTTCTTCTAGTTGGAAATGGCTTTGTACTCATCTTTGAAGGATGCATCATCTTGCCTGGTTCTTGTCCCAGCTCTATTGCTTGGTCTTAGATTATTTGTTCTTACAAGACTTGTTTTCTGTGGTATGTCAGGCAAGCCTGTACCTTCTAACGTTTCCTACTGCTATGGGGTCTAAAATTACTAAATATTGATGAGGTATTAAAGTTATCTGGCATGTTTTTCTGGCATTTATTCTAAAATTACTTTGCCCATTTTTCTTTTTCTCTAGGAACAATGTTTGTTGACATTTTCATTTTGAATCCTAAAATATTGAAAATTCTTAGATAATTTAAAATAAAATGCATGTGTTACTCTTAGCACAACCAAAAAAAAAAAAAAAGGTGTCTTAGTGTAAGCAAGCTACAGCAAATAAAGGAAGTTGTACATGCATGATGAACAGGTATGGAGGATATTTCAAGGTAGAAAAATTGGCAAAGTTTTATTTTAAACCAAAAAACCCAAACCCCATGTTTTCTAGTATTTGATATCTTTCACATCAGAGCATTTGAGCTGAATATTTTATTAAGTACTTCTTTAAATGGACTAAAATACTTCAGACTTTTACAGAATTACATGGTTTATGGCGTTCTCTTATTATTTAACTGGATTCCAGCCTGCATCTTGCTCATTGATCATAAAATAATATAAAAGTAAAATAAATGCCTGCTATCTGACAGATGTTTGGTAATCCTGCAATGTATTCATTCTAGCAATTGTCATTACAGAAATGGTCAGTCACAGACTTTTGATGGGATCTGAGTTTCTTTTCTATGCTGTGTCCTTCTTCACTGCGTTCTGGTATTAGTGGTAAGAGGAACAGCAAGGTCTGGTAAGTCTCCGGTGCTGTGATGAGGCCTTATGCTTGAGACTGTCGTAGGAGATTCATTTTCTTAGGATCATCACAGAGTGTCCGGGTTGGAGATCTGTGCAGCCTCATCTTCTAAGGTGTATGAATTCTGCCCATATGATGTTACTGGGAGAAGTGCTCAGTAAAATCAGATTAAGGAGATGATTTCCTAGGTCTTCATGTAACGTTATCTATGCTGGGTCAGTTAGTATGGAAATGCTTAATTTTTGAACTCCTAAAACTGAGATTGAATGTAGTTTATAAGTATGAAAGTACCTTTGGATATCAGATATTTGTAACAGTATTACCCAGGCGAAATGTCTATTTGTACCAATATTACCCAGGCGAAATGTCTAATGCTGGTTCGATGTTCCCTTTCCCAGTCCTAGCAGAGTCTTGCTGGGATTTTTCAGAAAAGGTTTCTAAATACCCCTACTCAATTCAGCAGTTAATATGTGCTTTTTGAGAGTATTCCATGCAGCACTTTGAGATTTGATGTATATTATAGACAGGTAGCAGATTTTGTTAGGGGTACCTTTAGGAAATCAATGTCTATTTTTTGTTTTTGAGGATTAAAACAAGATGCAACATAAATGACTTTGTAGTCAAATGCCTCTACAAACCTGAACATCAAAATCCTCAATTAAATGTGATCTGGGCTTCCTGTCTACGCCACTATTCCTTGTGTCATTCCCCCTTGTGACTTTTTTGGAGAGAGTCCTGAAGAAGTTCTCCTCAGACAGAAACCCAGGTTGACTTGACTTGGGCATTTAGAGTAAATAGGGAGCAGAAGAAGGAAAGGAGAAACGTACAGATGCTGGAGCACTTGGCTTGAGAATTGAATAGTAATTGACTGTACCAGCCACTGGATGTCACTTCTTCCACATAAATATATGTAAGAAGTATAGTCTGGCAGCAGGGAAAATAGTTTGCGTGTGTTGTGAACTTGGAAATGGTGCCTAGGTGAGCATGGGCAGCAGGATTTTTCTTACTCTGCCTTGTGTTTTTTCATCTGAAATTCAAAAGAGGTTAAGTTGAAGTGACATCTTGTTACTTGGAGCACAGGATACTTGCAGTTGGCTTTTCCCTATGTTACCCAGTAAAGCTTTGTAAGGGCGGTTTAGAGGTTGGATTTTCCCATGTGTAACCATAAGATACCCATCAGGAAGGACCTACTGCTACCGTGCTGATCTCCATCCCCTCTGTAGCATTAGCGTTGACTTGCACCGTGAACCAACAGAAATGTGGTTTTCACAACAGTGCTTTTGATCTTCTGTGCATTTGTAGGCTAGTCTTAAAGACAAAAATGGGGATGTAGAGAAAGAGAGGTCAAAGGCAGAGAAAGGAAAGATGCGGCCAGAAAAAAAAAAAACCAACAAACAACCAGCTACAAGACCACACAGAAAGGAGCAAAACCCAAGAGGAAGGGTTCTCGACTTGAGGTAGTGACCAGTTGCTGCAGACTGTCTAGCTAAGGAGGTTCACATCTTGAAAAAAGGATGTGTGGGCAGTGTCAATGCCAGTCAAATTCTAACTGTCCTTCTGTGTGTTGGCATGTGTAGTTACACTGGATCTGGTCACGTGTTGTGCAAACAGAACTGTGCCTGTATGTACAACCTGCCTGTTATGTCAGTCCTGATGGCTGTGTATGACAGTATTATCAAAAGATTGGAATAAGAGGAAGAACGGTCTTCTCTTGACTAAGGCACAGAGATCTGTGGTGACCCTTTTTCACTTACAAGTCAATGCACATAGAGGTATCCCTCAGGCACAGCACACCATCCCATCACTACTTTTTTCCTAAGTGTACTGAGTTGTTCTGAAGTGCTATGGCATTCTTACAAAAAAAACCCAAACAAAACCAGAACTGTTCCCTGTCATCTGGGAAGCAACATTTAAAAAACCATCCAGTGAAAAATCGGTTCTGAGTTTTGCTTCTAACCAAAACTTTTTGTGCAAAATGAAAACACATGTTTTTGTATCTTACAAAATTCTGGGCATTTGACTTTGAAGAATAGAAGTTCAAGTGTGGATCCAATGTAAACCCCAGCAATTATTGTTAACAATTTTCTCCTACTTGTCAGTCCCCTGAAACTTATGCCATAAACACTTAAGTGATAATGTACGTTAACACATTTTTAATATGTTTGTATTTTTAAATTTCTTTCACCTATTTATGGCAAATTGATACCTTAAAGGTTTATTTAATGCTTTAGAAAACTTTTTAGTTTTTACAGTAATATCTCATTAGTGTGTTTACAACTGAAATAATACCTTTTTTGCCCTTCTAGTTGTGTTTTTGTCATCTGGTGTCATCTGCTATTAAAACTTAAGTAATGGTTACTGCATGGTAAGGTCTCAGGTGGCTCCTGATTACCAACTCTACAGCCTTTTTGTTAAAGGATGGTCTCCTTCCAAGGGTCTTCTACTCAATCCAAGTGTTTGCATGTCTGGCTTTTGATCACGTCTTTTATAAAAAAGTTTCGTCTGCTCAGTTTTGTTACGTCTTAAAACTCTACAGTGAAGTTTTCAGTCCCAGTTTTTCATAACTATATATAGTATTAATTTCCCAATGGCATAGGCTGCCTCTGTCCGGTTATTATAAGACAATACTAGATACCAATGGAGACAGCAGAGCCTGTTTACTTTTAATTATGTACAGTTCAAGCACTGTATAATACAAACCTTGCTAATTTTGTTTTAACAGTTAAACATATTGGTCAAATCTGGTAAATGATGCTCTAAAGGACTGTGCTACAGATTACAAAAGCTGAAGCAGTTTGTCAGCTGCTTTCTGGCACTGAATATTTTAATTAAAAATATGAGTAGGGCTTTTGCAATCACACGTGAGGAATGGAAAAAATGAAAAGAAATAAAAAATTCACCTTTAACTTATTGTTGTGCACTTCAACAATTTTTTTTCTTGTAACGCCATACTGTGAAATTTAAAACGTTCCCAGTAGAATTCAGATAAGGAAGGAGACAGCAGTTTCCACCGTGGCTGTTCACGGCGGTAAGCTTTCATGCACTAGGTCTCCATCCCGGTTCCCAGAAGGAGCTGCATTCACAGTTCATCACTTACTGCTATGACTCCACTGGTATTCAGCTGCTGTTTTACTTCACATTTGAGGAGGAGGGCAGAGGGCTGCTGCAGGTAGACAGTGACATGTATTATGGCTTCACCTCCTGTTTTGCAATTTGCTTTCTCTGAGCAGTGCAGATTCCATCACAATCAAGCCATTCCAAGTAGTTTTATTTGGGGGTTTTGGTGTCACTTTCTACTTCACGTGATGAGGCATTCAAGAAGAGCAAAGAGGAGGTGTCAGGGTTAGTGTGCTGTGGAGTTTCCACCTCTCCCTTGCTTTGCCTGATAACTAAGTGAGGGAGACCTTGCTGGGTGTTTTTATTCATTTATTTGTCTAGGCGTCCCATGGGTCTTTTTGTATTTGGGAATTATCTAGTTCTAAATTATACATGAGTAGACACAAGCAGATTAACATTAGGTTGCTTGCTTAGCCTGAATTGTATCAGCTTCTTCCAAAGGAGCCCTTCTACAAATTTCATAGAATGTCTCTTATGTCTGATATATAAGATTAAAAACATACTTCAAGGAAATGTTCGCTAGCTTTAAATCCATGATATGCAGAGTCACAAAGAGTGGAATCCAACAGAAATCCATGTGTGTAATGGTACCAAAAATATTCTTAGGGCAGTAGTATATTAATCATACGAGAGTCCAGCGCTGTAAATTTTACTGCAGTCAGGTTGCAGGCACTGTAAGTGATGAAATGAAACAGTACCTACTAGAGTTCCTCTTCAGGCAAACATTTCAAACAAATTGAGGCAGAATGAATAATGCATGCATTAGTGTTCTGAAGGGTGATATATTCATTAGTTCTTTTAAAGTGTATGGTGGACCTGCTTGTGAATCATGAGAAAAGACTAAGTAGTTCCAACTTTCTGAGGGCCAAAAACTATCTAAAAATGATAGAAAAACACATTTAGGCTTTGTAATTCATTCTTTTGAAAACTTGTATGTCTGTACCTTAAGCTCCTGGTAGGGTATAAATGAAAACCCTTCTTTCCCTTCCTGTACAGCAAATAATGAAACAGTCCTGACACTGACAACATGCAAAATAAGCAGAGAGAAAAAGATCCAGATACAATAGTGTAGATAGAAGTGATTTTGTCCAAAGAAAATAGGCAAGAAGAAGTGAGTTTTTCACTGAGTTCTGGCAAGCGGTAAAATGACTCATGATGTAACAGTGGGTATATTTATGCTCCATGCTAACGCACAGGAGAGACCTGAATTCCATGTCCTCATAGACTTGCCATTAAATTGGGAAAAAAGTCTTTATCTAGAGTCTGAGCATCTGCTGCCTGAGTCTTAAAATGATCCAGGTTGTTGAGAATGACCATAGCTTAGTGTAAAAGGAGAACTTCTTGCCCGAGTTGAGCAGAGTTCTCCAATAAAGAAGATTTTGGCATCAACTCTCTGATGTTTGTATGAATGACTCCTTTCCAGCATAAAACCTTTATGATTCTGGGCTCAATGGAGTCATAAATCTCAGTCCAGCCGAGAGCTTCAGCATACGATGTTAACATGGCCAACACGCTACTGCACATAGATGGTCCACGGCTGAATAGCATGTAACGCTAGATTAGCGTTCTGCATCTCCAGAAGCACAGACCTCCTGTGGTTTGAGCTCAAGAGGAATTTCTGTCCAGATAGCTGCTATGGTTTGGAGAGGTTTCATTCCTCCCCAGGTCAGCCAATCTGTTTGCATGCAATTTGCGAAAGGCAGGCATTCCTTCTAGAGAAACTGCGTAATAGGCACTCAGACGAATGCATTTCAATAGGCAAAGTCATGTGTAGTGTTTTCTGTAATTAGAAAATATTTATATGACTAGTCTCTGAGGAAAATGGGGAAAAAAATATCATTTTTCCCACACTTCGAACTCTAGAATGTGACCTCAATAGAATTACCTTTGCCAGCAGATATCTTTTCATGAGCAATACTCTTGGTATTCCTTGTGCTGAAACTACTGAGGTCAAAAGGTAAAATTAAAAATATTATTTAATTTTTTTTTTTTTAAAGAAACAGGTATGTGCCTCTGTACAGCAGGTAAAGAGATGGAGTCTTTTTGCCTTTCAAAAAGGTTGCTTGTTCACTTGAAGTTTTACAGAAGTAAAAGTTATTTACACACTGGGCAAATATGTTCTGTTTATCTGCCAAGACAATTCTTGCACCATAGTAATTTTTTCTGAAGAAACAAATGTCCCCTTTCACATTACAGCTATGCACAGTTTACATGAATTTTTCCAGGACTCCACTTTAGAAAAACTGCAGTAACACTTGCATGTTTTTCTTTCCTCTCATGTGTAAGCTGTGACCTTTTTATCATGGCCCCATGCTTATACAAGCCAAAGCACTAGTAGATGATAACCTGTAGGTGTTAGGAAAAGTACTGTGCTAAACAGGAGCACTGCAAGTTTTGTCAGAGAAAATAAAGTTTTACCACATCAGTGTTAGAAGGGCAGACCAGAACAGGATTTAGGAGCTCAGGGTTGATGCGAGTGTGGGACTATATGATCCATGAAGTATGTCCAGCCTTGTCTGTTTCCCTTCTTTTGGGTCCCCATCTAATAATGCTGAGAGGCCTATTGTGCCTAAAGCAAGTCTCCTAACATTTGTTATGCCAAGAATTCTGTTACTGCCTCCCCATGAATTCTTTAAATAAAATAATCTTTAAAGTCCACCCACCTCAGATTAAAAAAAAACCCCAACAGGACAGCAGCTCCTTCTGAACAGAGGTTATGATGCCCCTTTGGTAGATTCCTTTAGCTTGGTGGTATCTCCAGGGGTTACCAGGAAGATGTGGAGGTAGGGGTGGATTCAGAGTTATGAAGCATGTTGAAGTTGTGGCTGATTCTCTCCCAGGACTTGGTCTGGACTCTTTCTTTTGTTGTCCCTTGTTCAGACATACAGAACTAGCAACAGGGAACCAAATTCACAATCAGTCCAAGCCACATCCCATTTAGCTGCACTCTAATACTGGAAGTGTCTAATCTCATAAAACAATTTTTGATACAAAAATCCAAGCCTATCTCTCTTTTTTTTTAAATCAAAGTGAAAATTAACACCTATCTCCTTATGAGGGTCTTGAGTCTGGTTCCCCTAAGAAGCCAATCCACTGGGGATTCTCCGAGGATGTTTAACCCCTGGGGCCCAGTGAAAGCCCTGGGTTCCTCTGGAAATACAGTTACACAGATTTTCTTTTTCTTTAAAACGAGATTGAAATACGCAGTGTCAGCAAATAGCTGGTATGAAATCGTCTGCTGCTCAGAGTGGAGGCTCTGGAAGTAGAGGCTGTAAGCTGTGAGGAGACATCTGCCTCCTCAGAGAACTAAGACATGTCTCCAAGGATTTTCCTAAGCTGTGGGCTTCCATAGAGTCTTATACTTTTTTTTTTTTTCTATTTTTCATTAATCTTGACTCTTTAACAGTAGCAGGCAGAGACTTCTAGAAAAGCAATGGACAAGTTTGAGCTGAGAGAAAGGAATTGGATACTGTGTTCCTTTGGCGATTGTAGTGTTGTACTCACATTTATTGTTTCTGCTGGCCATGCCTGGAGATATCCCAAACTGATTCTGGACAAATAAACATCTATGAGGCAAATCCTGAGAAAGTGTAAAGCCTGTCAGGGGACCAGGATAGAGAAACACCAGTCTGACAGTCAGACCTTAACGTTTTTTTAAGTACTTTCTGGCCATACACATGCCTGTAAGTATAAATCCATGCGGAGGCAGGCTGGATTTAATGCCGTAAAAATATTCCTTGAAGATCTAAGCCATAGCCATTTGCACAAGGATACTCAGTGTGTGGCGCAGCAGCTGCGAGGGTTTCCTTACATGGTGTCCTCCACGTGTGCCTTGCGCTAAGACCCTATAGCTGTGCAACCACCCCTCTTTAATGCCTTGCTCTGCAGGACTCCAGGCAGGAGGTTTGTCACTGCTGCTTGCCTAAAGGACCAACATTATTTTCCTCCCAGAGGAACAGCGCCCTGCTGCCGATGTGGATGGTTGCGGTGGTTGCTGAAGGCAGTTTTTGAGGCTGCAGCACATGACCAAGGAAAACACTGTGGGCCTCCCTCGCTCCCCATCCTCCTGTGGGCCAGCGCTCTTTGACCATGATGAGTGGTCACAGTAAAGCTGTTATTGCTGGACTAACATCACACAGGTGCATCGCCTCTACCAAGAATTCTCAATAAAACCCAAGAAACTTTTTTTTAGCTCAGATATTCCCAATTGCAAATCTTTAAAATACTTTTCATGTCACTAGGATTAAGCATTATTTGCTTTGAGTCGCCCATGCCTCGAAGGTTAGCAGTTACTGATTTGTTTTTACTCTTGATAATGCCTTCTTTTATTGAAAACCTATTTTATTTCTTGCTAGCAAGTTCCTCTTCTATTGGAACTGATGTATCATGTAATTCACAAAAGACTTCTGACATTATTTATTAAGATGTCATTCACAGAAAACCTTTATAGGTGTTAGCTGTGGAGACTAACAGTATCTTGATAAGCCCTACTTTCTAAACACCTTGTGGAATTTGTAACTTTCTTTTGTTGTCTTGTGTTTTAAAAGCAAGTTAAAAATAGGCAGAAATTAAATGTGTAACACAGGCTTTATACAGTAAGTTCAAGTGGAGATGTTTCCTGTAAAAATAAGTGTCATTTTATAAACATATTTCTTTTTTGTCTGGAGAAGAATTTGGTCAGTATTTCCTGTATTTTAATACTCTTGATGTATTTGTTATGGTTGGTCACAGGAAAAGTAGATAAACCTTTGGCTAGTGGAAATGGAAGATACATTATTTTTTCATTATCAATTGTAACTTAAGTGTTAGGACAAAGGCTTATATTTTGCTTTAAAGGGATATTGGTTATCAGGTTGTAAGTACTGTAGTGAAAGCTATTATCTGTATGATATGTGATTAATATGAGATAAAGCATTAAAAATAAACATTCCACAAAAGTTTTAGTGGGTGGTTTTTTTTTTTCCTTGCATTTTTCTCTGCCTACACACTCAGTGAAGGCCAGTGAAAAGTGAAATCTATTTGGTTTCACTTACTAGCTTTTAATGAGGCGTTTCTTAGAAATGCAACAGCATTAGGACCTGTTAAAATACGAACGGCTTTTTTGCTGAGACATTTTAAAATAATCCTAAATTTTGTATTAACGTCACATTTTTGTTTAAGAAGTTTTTATTAAATCCAGAATTTAGGCCTAAATTATCCTGCCACCGTGCCTTTAAGAAAATGTCAGCGTATAGTAAGCACTCTGGATACGCCTTAAATTTTATTATTGTAGAGGGTTTTTTGGGGGAAGGGGAGACAGAGGGGGGTGTTGGACAATTCAGAGCAAAGGGGAAGAAAACCTAACAAATTCTTGGGTACTGTCCAATTCCTGAGCTAAGCCATGAACTCCATATTTGGCTTGAAATAAGGAATTTTCTCCTCAACAGCTGTCCCTGGAGTCAATATAAACTGTTCTAAAATATTTAGTTACCAGTGGAGAGATAGTACAGGAGACACTAAAACAAAGTGTTGTGGAGCACTGGCCGTTGTAAGGGAGCCCCGATTCACCGGCTGTACTGTACGTTGCATAATGGTACTGCTATTCCCCTGCATGTGTTCGGTGTTACTGCACGTTACATAATGAGAGGGCTTCCGAGGCACCTAAGTATTGCTTTTGGGAGGAATGACACAGAGATCAATAAAGCTGTTTGTAAGGAAGGAATGCAGATCCAGGCATGATGATAGAGGCTGAATTACCTTTCCTTTATTCCTTAGGAGACTTTACAAAAGAATATGGTGCTCACCTCTTTTCCTCTCTTTGTACTTTTTAAAGACTTACTGCTCCAGTGTATGATGGTTTTTGGAAACAATACCTCCTGACAATGGAAGAAAGCCAAAAAACCCTTAAAACCTAACTGGAACATTAGAAATATAGGTACTCTTTGAATAAAATTTTACCATTTTGAATGAACTATATGTATTCAATCAAAGTCTCAAAACGCTACTTAAAATGAAGCCTTAAGAAAGACATTACTTTTCTTCTTTCATCTACAAATCATCATAAAAGCGGGATAAAAAGCTCTTTTTAAAATGCTGTTTCACTCCTCGGCTGCTGAACTGAAATCCTATGCTAATCCAGTGTATGCAACTGAATCTCAACCGAGGCTGAGATTACCTACTCTAGGTTGTATATTTATACTGCTACAAAAGCAGCAACCTTACTGTATATTTAAACAATGTATAAAAGGAAGTGCATGCAAATAAAGAATGTCAGGTAGATATAAACCAGAACTGGCTGGAGTAAGGAGGCTGTGGAGCTGTATCGTCTCTTATGGAACATTTTGCAGTCTGCTAAGGTCCTTGTGTATTTTATTATCATCATGGGTGATGACGGTGTTGAAATCTGAAGTATTGACATAGAAGGTTTGGGTGTAATCAAAGAGTGTACAAGCAAACTGCATCACAGGACAGAATGGTCTTTGCAGGATTTCACCCTTCAAGGTCAGTTCAAAAGAATGCCACAGAATGGGTTTATTTTGTACTCAAATACAACAGTTGGCAAGAGTCGTCTTGCAGCTAAAGCAAAAAATTAAACCCGTCTTGAGGTCGAATGTGGTACAATACCAAGAGAATGAAATTAAAGTCTTTAGCTCACAGGTATTAAATTAAGATTGCTGGCAGTGAAATTCATGTTTTGGATATTGGATGTTTCATTCAGTTAAAGTAAAACTGGGGGACTTTTTTTACCGTTACTAGAAGGAGGACAGCGCAAAAAAAAGGCTTAGCATTCAGTCAGCTCAGGAAAACAGAAAAGGTATGGGAACAAAGAATGGGAAGGGGATGTTAAGGGCAATGAAAGGAAAAACACAAGAAATGTCAATATGTAAACATATGCAATATGTAAAAGTACAAATAACTGTGGGTTCTGAAAAGATGAGGATTTTTCTCATATTGTCCATAGTATTTGGGGACTGAGCAATTCACAGTAAGAACTAAATTGTGTATTTTCTAAACTGAGACAAGAATTGGTGTTAGATTTCTGTACAAAATTGCTGTTTCCTCAGTAGAACTATTGCCAGGAATGAAAGACAGTGTGATCTTAAAACTATAACGAGACATAAGAACCAGTTGTTTACAGAAATTTGGTCATATGATTTGAGCTGTAATGTCTTTTCAATGAAAAGAAACCACTTGCTAGGGATGGTCTTGAAGAATAGCTTTCTCTAAAGCCATGGCACTGGTTGACAGAATAGCACGTGCAGTCTTGATACTCATCTCTTTCCAGTAGCCCACTGGCATATTCCTCCTGCGGGCTAGTACAGAGCTCACACTAATGTTAAGAGTATTTAACTGAACACTATTTAGTTTATTCCCTAGATAGAGTGTCAGGAGTTGGAGAGCCTAAGTCAGTTTTCTACAAGAGGCAGGAGTGAAAGGCGTCATCATGCAAGTGGCCAATCAAGCAGCTGGAAGCAAAGCTCAGTAAACACAATGCTCCCCTTTGTGCTCTTACCTGTAGATTGCCTTGGCTGTCCTAGGCTAACGAGCCATCCAGGTTTAGGATATATGTATAACTGAAATGTGTGCTTGCGCTGCCAATGAAAACCCTGCTAGAAATCAGAAACCTCAAGTTAGAAAGCTTTAAATTCATACAATTGCCTCTCTGAGGTTATAATCCCTAAATGAAGACCATTCTCTGGAGATAAACTGAATTTTTTCGGGCATGTTCATAGAATCATAGAATCACGGAATGCTTTGGGTTGGAAGGGACCTTAAAGAGCATCTAGTTCCACCCCCCCTGCCATGGGCAGGGATGCCCTCCACTAGACCAGGTTGCTCAAAGCCTCATCCAGCCTGGCCTTGAACACTGCCAGGGATGGGGCACCCACAGCTTCTCTGGGCAACCTGTTCCAGTGCCTCACCACCCTCTCTGTGGAGAATTTCTTCCTGATATCCAATCTAAATCTCCCCGCTTTCAGTTTAAACCTATTACCCCTTTTCCTGTCACTACAGGCCCTTGTAAAAAGTCCCCCACCCAGCTTCCTTGTAGCCCCTTCAGGTACTGGAAGGTGCTATAAGGTCTCCCCTGAGCCTTCTCTTCTCCAGGCTGAACAAGCCCAACTCTCTCAGCCTGTCCCCATAGCAGAGGTGCTCCACCCCTTTGAGCATCTTTGTTGCCTCCTCTGAACTCGCTCCAACTGGTCGATATCCTTCTTATGCTGAGGGCTCCACAGCTGGACACAGAACTGCAGGTGGGGTCTTACAAGAGCAGAGCAGAGGGGGAGAATCCCCTCCCTCGACCTGCTGGCCACACTTCTCTGGATGCAGCCCAGGATACGGTTGGCTTTGATCCACTGATATTTGCTGTATCTGTGTACATGATTGGTTCCCTGTAAGAATCTATGTAGCATAAGAATATCTGACATTTTGACTGAAGTCTCCTTGGGGAGTGGATTGACTTCAAGTTTTATTTTGCATAACACAAAATGAGTCATTGTCACTTGACAATAACAAATACTAATTTAAATAGTCGGATAACTTCAGTTAAAAGAATTATTAATGGACGTCTGTTCTGAAAAATTCTATAGCCAGTGTTTTAATTAATTAAATAAAAATCAAAAGAAATGTATTACCTCATGTATCAATTAACTCTTCTGTAACAAGTTTAAAATTAACAATGTGTGGTTTTCAAATTTCAGACAATACATTATTGGTCTGTATGCAACTTCTGCAGTGAAAGCAGTTGTTTAAAGCTGTCGGTCTGAAGTCTCCAGTAAATCACAACTTATTTCTGTGAATTTTACTGAACATAACCTTACAAGTAAAAAGTAACTCACAGCGCTCAAATGTTGATGATTCATATTTGCTGAAATAACTGATTTTATAAAAGTCTTCAGTAGATTGTATACTTGACACTTGGGCACAATCTGCACTTAACGTGAAAACAGGCTTATAAGTTTTAATGTCATAAAATTTATGGTGCACATAACCTTTCATTTCTATGAATATAAAAAGTTGAGTTTTAAAATTTTTGCTGTTTGCTGTTAGAAACAAAATGTTCTGTAAAGAATTTTGCTTCAGACTCAGACAAACGTTTTATAGGATGGTTAGGGCGATTTTGTTATCTCACTCTAAGAAGGACAGTACTGAATCCATAAGCATCAAGGTCTGAAGTAGATCTGGTTTGCCTTCATTTGGTCCAAGTTTGCTCTAAGTGGCTATGGCTATATTAGAAAAATATATAGCTGTATGGGTAAAACTGCTCATGTAGCTTCTGGCTGTGGCCCAAGCTGGTGCACTTACAGAGACTTGGCCATGAGATCACGGAGGGGCCATTCCCAGGAGCTGGTTTGGATGCTGCTATCCTGGTTTCATGGGTGGGAGGAAGGGGACATGTGGTGTGCTCTGTGTACAGCAGGTGGCCTCAGGGCCAGCCAACAGTCCTGGGCCTGTTGTGAATATAACCAAAGCATCCAGCCAGGCTGAATTGATGGCTCTCCCTTATCAGGGAAATCTTCTATGGACAAGAACAATTTATCACTACCTTGTGGAAAAACATCAAATGCTAAGTTTTGTTATGCCCCAGAAGAGAATGTGCAGGGTGCATTGTCAGGGAAGTGTGTTCAGTAGTGATCTGCTCCTCAGCAGCCTGTCTTCTCACCACTCAGAGGGACCTGTACAGGCTGGAGAGCTGGGCTTGTGCCAACCTCATGGAGTTCAGCAAGGCCAAGTGCAAGGTCCTGCACATGGGTCGGGGCAATCCCAAGCACAAGGACAGGCTGGGTGGAGAATGGATCGAGACCAGCCCTGAGGAGAAGGACTTGGGGGTACTGGGGGATGAAAAGCTGGACATGAGCCGGCAGTGTGTGCTGGCAGCCCAGGAAGCCAACCGTATCCTGGGCTGTATCCTGAGAAGCGTGGCCAGCAGGTCGAGGGAGGGGATTCTCCCCCTCTACTCTGCTCTCGTGAGACCCCGCCTGCAGTTCTGAATCCAGCTCTGGAGCCCTCAATATAAGAAGGATATCGACCAGTTGGAGCGAGTACAAAGGAGGGCCATGAAGATGCTCAGAGGGCTGGAGCCCCTCTGCTATGGGGACACGCTGAGAGAGTTGGGCTTGTTCAGCCTGGAGAAGAGAAGGCTCAGGGGAGACCTTACTGCACCTTCCAGTACCTGAAGGGGCTGACAAGAAAGCTGGGGGGGGACTTTTTACAATGGCCTGTAGTGACAGGACAAGGGGTAACAGGTTTAAATTGAAAGCAGGGAGATTTAGGTTGGATATCAGGAAGAAATTCTCCACAGAGAGGGTGGTGAGGCACTGGAACAGGTTGCCCAGAGAAGCTGTGGATGCCCCACCCCTGGCTGTCTTCAAGGCCAGGCTGGATGAGGCTTTGAGCAACCTGGTCTAGTGGAGGGTGTCCCTGCCCATGGCAGGGGGTTGGAACTAGATGGTCTTTAAGGTCCCTTCCAACCCAAACCATTCTATGGTTCTCACTGTTTTGCCCAAAGCTTCCTCTCTGAGAATCAGCAGTGTATCTTTTCCTTACTCTTCTGGGCCTCACTTCACCACTGACGGGAGCTGGAGCTCTTTCTTTGCAGATTGTGGAGACTTAACATACTCCAGCATGTTACCCTGCAGAGTTCCCCTACAAACGTAGGTGGGCAGACAGCTCCATTTATCTCTCCCGTGGATATATGGTCTCTTCAGTAGCTTGTCCTAGTGAAAATCATGGTTTCTCACCCACTTTTCATCCCTTTCAGAAGAAAGAAGAGGGAAAGAAGCATTCCTCAAATCCTTTGACAGCAGTACTGTAGCCAGAAAAATAATGTATACACATGAATGTAGCCCATAAAGTATTTAAGTTGAATTCTAAGATTCTTTCCTCTCAGCTTGATTTCATATTAATGTGCACCAAAATCAGGCCCTGCAGCACACTCTGCTGATGAATTCCGTCTCCCAGAGAGGTGGGTCCCTAGGGCACTGATTATTTGAGTTAATATATTTGGCATCCAGTACATCCATCTGAAATTCATAATCTCCAGGACTAAGAGGTCACAGAAACATTTGGAAACAACTGACAAAGGATTTTTCTTGTTGTTATTGTTTCTGGGATTAACATGGAGACATTAGTCTTCTTGCAAACATTAGTTCGAAGTGTTCTGCGATTACATCTGCAGTCCAAATCTTCTTGTGAAGGAACCAGTATCACTAGACTAGACCTTAAAATGGACATTTTATGTGGCCACACCACCCTCTTTTGGGATCTTGTCTACTGCGACGGGCTAAGTAGGGTAGAGCATGTTGGGAAACTTCCGAGGAGAGGTTGTAGTTGAACCTACTGGCAATCTGCAAGCCAATTTTTGTAATAGGTTTCCTGGCCTTGCGCTCAGTTTTTCATAGGGCTTCTTATTTCCCAGGGTGTCATGCCCAAGTTCAGCTGCCGGATTTTTGGGGCATTCAGTGGTGTGGCAGAATACTCTGGGCCCACACTATCCTTGTCCTTACTACGGCATTGTATGGTAGACATTGTGTAAGCTGGTTGTGAGGTTTTTATTGAGTGGATCCCCAAATTATGGGGCCTGGGGCTATCCCGAGCCATTGTCTAATGGTGCAGTTCTGCATCTCACAGCTACATGTACTCTGCTCTCAGGAACTTGTGTGGGGATCTCAGTCAGGGAGCACAAGTGTGTTCGTCACCTTGTTTGCACATCTATGGGCTGCAAATCTAGCTTTATGGGACTTTGGGGACTCCCTTTGGTGTAGAAGCTCAGACCATTCATATGTCTCCATTTTGTCTAGAAAGTTGGGTATCTTTCCAAAGCTGTTGCTTTCTGCCTCAGTTTCCCACCGATTAAAGGTGTCATGTCCTTGTCTCCTACAGAAGCTTTGAGAACAAATGTCTGAATTAATGTGATATTCTAGGGTACCATTGTAATAGAGCCTGTCAGTGTATTTTCTCGTTTTATGTGGCAAGTGTCAGATTACAGGCGTCCTTTACTCATTTCCTGGCTTTTAAGTGTTTCACTTTGCAAATGTTATGACAAGTAAGTACACTGACATTTAGCAATATTCACTGTTTTTGCATAAAACTCATTTCCCCTCTTAATAAAAGCATCAGTTTAGACCTAGTAAGATACTGTGGAAGGCCTAGTTAGTTCTTGTATTTGTTGTATGTTACCCACCAGACGATGTTTGTCTATAAGACAAGTAGTTTTCTAGTTTTTGTAATTATGATTTTTCCCCCCCACAACCAATATGGCCAAGATTTTCTTAAATAAAAGTTTTGAGTGTGTCTGTGTTTGTATTTTCCCAGGCTCTTTTAATACCTGAGGGAATAATTTATAGGGCTGTAATTTTGTGGGTTACTGTGTTATGACCATTTATGAATGGCTCCTTAGGGCACTAAAAGGGCCAAGAAAATGTAAATACAAACACAAAACAGAAACAAATACCTGCAACATGAAGAAAACTACAAGGAGAGAGACCATATGGCCTAACAATTCGACTTGCTTAATGGCTTCATTCACGTTCTATTGAAGAAAAAGCATGTTTTACTGCTGACCATAGTGAAAGAAAAATTGAATGTGAAAACCTCACCTGTAACATGACAATCACCTAACTTTGTGTTCAATTATATCCATACTATTTTTTTTGTAAATATTGGGCTGCAGTTCTTTACTACCAAATTATTCCCCCTTCCCTCTAAATTTAATAATGAATATTTTGAAATACTCCTGTAGCTTTAGGCTTGGCTGATTAATAAGCTCTTTATGACATTTTATGTTGTGGTAGTTAAAGGGAACTGTTGTCTGGGACACCTGATGAGAGCCAGGCACTGTGGGTCCTGGCCAGTTTTTACTGGAGAGAGACATGTGCTCCCACAGGGAGGAATGGGATCTTTGCTGGGCTGAGCAAAGTGTGTGGAAGCACATACCGTACTGGCAAGAGCATCTAGGCATCTGTCACGGGCAAAACATCTCTACTCAGAGTATTTTTACTTAACTTATGTCCAGTTAACATCAACTTCTGACTACTGATTTGGGTACAGAGAAAAAGAGAACACCAGCAATTGAAACATCAGTTGAGCCAAACACTTTCCCCTCGCTCTTTCCCAGGCTTGGCTTCCCCTGTGTTTACTGGGCGTTAAACTCAGTTTGTCCAAGTTACTCCGGTCAGGTGATTGGGTGACGGAGGTCTGGGGTTGTGTGCAGAATTCTTTTTTCTGCTGCTCTGTTTGCTTGTTTATCTTGTTATGTTGCCCTTTTCTTGCTGCTTTTACTCTGCTGCTCTTTGCTTCTCATTCATTTTCTCTACTGCTCTTTGCTTCTTCAGGTTTTCTTGCTGCACTGTTTCTCAATTCCCTTCCTCTGATGTGGGTTACCGGTGGGCCACAGTCACTCAGGGGGTGTCCCTGTCTTGGTGTGGGTCATGTGGGGGCAGCGGTCCCCTGGGGGTGTCCTGGCTGCAGCGTGGGTCACCCCTGGGCCACTGTCCCTTGGGAGGGCTGTAGGGTTTTTACGATACCTGTGTGAGCATCTTGCAGATCAAGAGCCCCGTGAAGCTCGTTTCTCTCCACTGTGAAGTGAAAATTTCTGGTGTGCTTCAAATTCCTCTGGAATTACATTCCTGAATATATCTGAAAAGGTATTCCTTTGCTTTTCAATTCTCCACTGTTAAAAATGAGTAGATCATGTGTACGCATAGTGTACATACACACCCAACAGACTGTGAGGTACTCTGAGAGTGTGGCCATATGGACTCACGTCTCATTTTGAAGAGAAGATGTCTTTTCCTTTATTGTGTGATAGATTTTGTGAATAACTACCTACAAAGGCATTATGGGCTAAATCATGCAAAGAACTGGCCTCCTGGGTCCATAGAGACAAACGTTGCACAAGCTAAGCTCTGTCCTTTAATGACTTAGAAGTGTTTTTCTATGAGGAGTCTGTGAAAGACAAGTAATGAAATCAAGGCTTTGCCCAGCTTATGTTTGCCATACATGCCTCCCACCTTCCCTGCAGAAATGTTGAAGATTCAGAAATAGAAAAAGCTAAAAATCACTGTTTTGGGCTGTTCTTGCTCTCATGAAATCTATGATGAGTTTTGCCAATAGATCTTTTTGAACTGGGAACAGAGGCTGTGTAAGAATATTTAATGTGTCTCAGACAAACAACCCTACCTTTTTACCACCAGAGGAAACTTTTACTAAATGGTAAGAAAATGAAAAGAAGTGATGTAACCAGGAAGCTTTTTTAGCTTCAGTGATGGTTTGCAGAAGGGTAGGTGCCATACAAACAATGCTGCATGAGCCTTGAAACTTCCTGGCAGGGAAGTCAGTTCTGAATGAAAAATCCTTGCCAAATGCACCCTGTCATGTTTTCCACCAGTGGAGCTGGATATTTGTGTATAATTCCTGTGGGATTGGAGGATGGTAATGTATACACACAGAAAAAGTTCAATTTCAAGTAGCTGCTAACATCCAGTAAACAATATGTTCCAAATTCCTTTCAAGGCTCCTAGCACACTGCTTTTTTTTTTTTTCCTACATACTGCCATTCCCTGTGATGTTCAAGACTGTTGGTGAGAAGCCTTCATAACTATAAAAAGAAAAGAATTGGACACAAAATATTTTGTACTGAAGCTGTAACAGACGGTGTGCCTTCCTCCTAGCCATAGACCTCAGTTTCCACTGTGGCTATCACCATGGCTTTTCAGCAAGAAAAGATTCCAGGCTACTTCAGAGCTGTGTGCCTCCAGTTTCCCTGTTTGATAATACCAGATGGCCTTGTGACGGTTCCTTTTTATCATCGTTAAATGAGGAGATTCTAGGCCTTCATGACCAAGGTAGGCAAAACACACAAACTGGTATCAGTACTGAAAAGGCACAGAGTGTCAGACACCCTCAGAAGAGTCTGAGATACACCTGTGAGTTCATTTTCTCGAAAGGAAATTAAGTCCCTGCCCATGGTTTTTGCAAAGCATCACATGCATGTATTTATGTTTACACGTGCTTGTAATAAGCAGAACCTTTGCTCAGCCACATGGCAGCATTGCAATCCCTATCATCAACACTGAGGTTACAAAAGAAAATTCCTCTGTGTTTAACCCTCAGCATTTTTCTTCACACAGCACAGGCTGTAAATATCAGCCACTGCAGCCCATCCAAACACACTGAATTCCCTTTCAGCTTGGAGGGTGCGTGGATGCATGCATACAGCCGTCGGTGCTCTCAGACAGCCTCTTGCACTCTTTCCATTGATGCCATCAAGAGAAGGGGCCGCTTGGGCTTCATTTAAAGAAGAAGACAGATGATGGGCCATACTTGAGAGCTGGAATATTTATCCAAGAGCTTGTGCAGTGCTTCCAGATGTTAAATAAATAAACTTCAGAAGTCATGAGGGTAACTCAAAAATCATGACTTGTCAGGTCATAAAATGTACCATGCTTTGCCTTTGGACTTTGAACATTTGGACATGAGCTGTGTATCTTTAAACCTCAGCAGAAGAAACTTCATTTGGTACCCAGGCCACCTAACCTGTGACTTCATTTTAACCACATCAGGGCATTCCTCTGGGATCCCTTTCTTATCAAGCGAGAGAAAAAAGGGACTTTGGAGGCCTCTGAAGGGAGAGCCTGTCTGCTTAAATTCTGCAGGAAGGATGGATTTTTGGGGTGATTCTGGGTTTCCATACAAGTTGGGTGCTTAAGGTGAGCACTGAATGCTCCTGCTTGAAAACTGCAAACTGAGATTCTTCATGAACTGGGATTTTAAGAAAAATATAATGTTCTGGAATATTCTTGATAAAATTCTGTGGGCTGATAACACTATGAGAGAGTAGATGAGAACCACAGTACAGTTTTGTCTGGATTACTTAGGGCCATTAAATGCCTACAACTGCAAATAGAGTTTCCTTACCTTCTCCCTTAATCACAAATGATGATTAAAAATTTCATTATATTATGCTGAAATTGTCAATTGTCAATTGTCAATTCACGAACTGTATTCCAGAATCACAGTCACAGAATCACAGAATGATGAGGGTTGGAAGGGACCTCTGGAGATCATCTAGTCCAACCCCCCTGCCAGAGCAGGATCACCTAGAGCAGATTGCACAGGAACGCGTTCAGGGGGATTTGAATATCTCCAGAGAAGGAGACTCTACCAGCTCTCTGGGAAGACTGTTCCAGTGCTCTTTCACCCTCAGAGTAAAGGTTTTTTCTCAAGTACAGGTGGAACTTCCTGTGCTCCAGTTTGTGCCTGTTGTCCCTTGTCCTGTCACCAGACATCACTGAAAAGAGTCTGGTCTCACCCTCTTGACACCCGCCCTTCAGATATTGATAAGCATTGATAAGATCCCCTCTCAGTCTTCTCTTCTCCAGGCTAAAGAGACCCAGGTGTCTCAGCCTTTCCTCATAAGGGAGAGATTTGAGTCCTTTGATCATCTTCATAGCCCTCCTCAGGACTCACTCCAGTAGTTCCCTGTCTTTCTTAAATTGGGGAGCCCAGTTCAAGACACAGTACTCCAGATGTGCCCTCACCAGGGCACAGTAGAGAGGGAGGATGACCTCTCTTGACCTACTGGCCACGGTCTTCTTAAGGCACCCCAGGATACCTTTGGCCTTCCTGTCCAGGAGTGCACAATGCCGGCTCATGGTTAACTTGCTGTCCAGCAGCACTCCCAGGTCCTTCTCTGCAAAGCTGCTTTCTAGCAGGTCACCCCCCAGCCTGTACTGGTGCAAGGGGTTATTACTCGCCAGGTGCAGGACTCTACACTTGCCCTTGTTGAACTTCATTAGGTTCCTCTCCACCCAACTCTCCAGCCTGCCCAGGGCTCACTGAACAGCAGCACAGCCTTCTGGCGCATCAGCCACTCCTCCCAGTTTGGTGTCATCAGCAAACTTGCTGAGGGCACACTCTGTCCCTTTGTCCAGGTCATTGATGAGTATGTTGAACAAGACTGGGCCCAGTACCAACCCATGAGGAACCATGCTAAACACATGCTTCCAGCTAGGCTCTGTGCTGCTGATCACAACCCTCTGAGCTCTGCCAGAAGTAGTTGCATACATGGCTATCCTGTGTTTATAAGTTGATTTTCCAATAAATTCTCAAAGTGCAAATGATGAACTCATTTGGAGCATTGCACTGTTTCTAGACAGAAGCAAGATGGTTGCTGACTGCATCCATCACGCCAGATGGACACACTGGATTGTGCCCATTCATGTGTGTTTGGATAATCTTGGTATTGGTATTGTGAGTCTTGCTAGGAATTTGCAGTGAAGTTGTTTCCAGTCCTCACAAGCTTATCACGCCCTTATGAAAATAAAACAGGAACTCAGAGTCTTCTGTCTCCTATCAGCTAACATCACTAGGCACTTCTACCCTCTGCCTGGAGGCCAAACTGAACTTTTTAATTGTCATTTGTGACTACAACGTAAATGTATGTGACAGATGTGGAGTTCAGCTAACAGCAGAGAGTAAAGGTAAGAAAGGAAGTTTTCCCATCAGTTATGGCAGACATGGATCAACCTTGAGGTCTGTGAGCATAGATCAACACTTATTTATGCTTTTTTTCTTCAGTAGAAATTTTCACAGATTGAAAATTCATCATTTACATTGCATTACTTTCAGTACCTGACTATCTGGGCAATGCTGGAGTCAAGCGCATCCAGCTATTAGTCTCTATCTTTTAAACAGGAAATAATTTCAGTAGATCGGATACAATTTACCTTGTAAAAACTGTTGTTGTAATGTTAGCTAATGTATCACTGCTAACCTTATACACCATCCCATGAACAGCTAAAGCCGGTAATATTTTTCCTCCATGTCACATATCTACTGGCTTCATCCTTTGACTTCATGCAGGATTTCAAAATAGAATTAAAAAGCAGGATCCAAACAGGGTGACATTCCACTAAACTGGAGCAAAACAAATTTTGAACTTAACTAGTAAAAACTGAATTTCTATTCTAACTTATGAAAGGCATTGACTTGCCCAAAATAAGCTGTGAACTGAAAGAGAGAAAAGTTGCCACATTTTAAAATACGGAATCAGTCTTTATGACCTGTAATCAGGAAGCTTCATCACACTGGTAGTTTTGTTTATTGTGCAAGCAGTCTAGCTTCTATTGACAAGATAACAAACAAACGTGATCCCAGCACTACTGGTTAGATAGAGCCATAAATGGTGATTTGTGAAGCAGCTTTAATAAGTGTGATAATACTTTACATTTCAACAGGGCCTGTTATCTAAGCCAGAAGACTTATAAATATTAATTGAGCTTTACAAAATTCTTGTGAGGTAAACGCAGTGATATCAAGTTGAGAAGAAAGATTATCTGCGATGTTAAGCAGCTTGCCAAAAGTCATATAGTTACCCAGCGCCTGACCTGGGAATACGGCCCTCTAGATAATGCTCTAAGCTGTTAGGCTGCACTGGGTTACAGTTCACTGGAACTGTAAATGAACTCTGAGCAATCCTACCTCATAGGGAAAAGATGCCCTAATGTCTTCTGTCAGCAAATTAAAGGCAGCAAGTCAGCCACGCTGGAACTTACCAGAGAATTTGATTCAGTAATGTAACTAATTATACTTGATGTGGCATCATGTGAGAGGGTTCTCCAGCCACAGACAGAAATGACATGTTTGTTTTGAGAGTATGAGAATCCCATCTTGGGAAAGTCAGTTGAGTATTCAGGCTTGACTTTGAAGCTTTTGATGAGAGCAGCATGTCTGGTCTAATCTTTGAGTGACAGGTTCATAAACGCACACACTACAGTTGATACGCTAATGGCCATATTATGCTCCGCTGATTTTCTTTGCCCTGCTCATTCAATGTCTTTAGAGACATCGAGAGATGAAAGAAAAAAATGCACAGTATGTTGTAAAGCCCAAAAAGAGTTTTTGTTTGCAAACTCTTGTTATCAAGCAAAGCATTAGAAATGTACAGCAGCTCATGTAACTTAAAGAGGCCATGTAGTATGAAAGAATACCACTCTTTTAGATGAAAACCTGTCAGTGTCTGTGGGAGGTAAATGTAGATGAGTGAAGATACAATGTCACTGGGAACTGCAGGCTTCTGTCTTCGCTCACTTTGCTGTTCACATCTGTGGAAGTAATTTCCTATCAATTATGACTCCCTCTCCTGCTTTATGTCATGATGTGACTTACAAGCAGAAGAACAACTGGCTTCACTTCTTACTAGGGAATTCTTCCAGAGGAGGATGAAGCAAGTCTTCAGTACGTGCAAACTGATGGTGAAAACAAGGGTTGCTATGCTGCTGTATCCCTTACTGGTAGCTGCCACAGGTGCCCAAAGCTCTGGGCAGCTGGGGCAAAAATCAGGGTAGCTTACGAGCTGTGTGAATATAAAGCAGGACTTTGGACTGGATCTCTTTGACTGAAGGCCACTGATTTTCTGTGCCCTCAGCAGGGCAGGCATCTGTAGCCATTAACAACAGCTGATACAGAACATGACCAAGTCCAAGATAAAAAAATGTTTGGGATCTTTTTTTATTCTGCTTCAAAATCAAGTCATTTCATAACAATAGTTTCATGTTATGCCCCACTGGAAAATCATCACTCCTTAGGATCTCTCAGTTTATTTGTTGGTATATATTGTTCTTTTACAAAAGATAAAGTAAAAATGTTAGTCTTGCATTCATAGGCAACATGTTCTCACCAGTTTTATAGGCATAAACTCATTCATATTTCCATTAATGCTTTTAAAACCCCCTCTTTATTAGACCCTGGTTTGCAAGTAAACTATATAGCTCTTGTAGCTATACTATATGTCTGAACGCTCTCTGCCCTTTGCCCACTCAGAGCGTCTGCCCTGTCTCCTCTATACTAAAAAAAATGGGATTCTGTCTTAATTAGGTATTGAGGCATTCAAAGAATGAACAATAAAGTTAATTTGTGTATGCTGATAGTGAAAGGTAAGACAGTGGGTAGGAATCCCCTTTATGCTCTCAGCTCCCTTCTTTCCATCTCCTCCCCACCCCCGCCCCCACCAGTGTGTAAGAGGGGCCAAAAAGGCTCCAAAGAGCAGCTCTGCTCTTTCATGTGACCTCAGTGGGAACTGAAAATCTGAAAATACAGTTCACAGCTGATAATGGATTTGGAATCTGACTCCTGTTACTGAGAGCATGCTGCTCCCCCTCAGCCCTTCCTCCAGTCTGGATGTATCTGTTAACTGCCCAAGGGAGCTGCATTTTTCGATTTGGATGTCTGGAAAGCCTTCACCTTAGTGTAAGAGCATATTACTCTGAGATTTGTAGCCTGTTCTTTTTTATATGCTGTTGTGCCCATAAATGCTCATCAAGTATTTGCTTTTTGCTGTCTGTTGTAACTGTCCCCAAAAGTACTGTCTGGCAAATATATTCAGTTATATTTCTAAAGGATTGTTACGGCACTGTAAAATTTCCTTCGGCTGACTAGGTCAGAGCAGTAGATAAGGTGTGATAATTTTCACACGTATTTTTTGTTGGACAACTTTATGCTTTGGATTCTTGTTGCAAAGAGTCCAGACGGACAGAAAAAAATGCACATGGACCAGTTAATATTTGTGCGATGCCTTTGTGCTGTTCTCTCTACCTGTTTAGGTGATTTCATGCATGGTGTGGTCCTAATGATGTGTAAGGTACTCCATTCTTCAATGCAGACTGTCCTTATATGCACTCTATATGTCCTGAAGGTCTGCCTTTGGATCTATCTTGATAGCCAAACTTTTGGTCCATTTCTTCATGCTCCTAGGAAGTCAGCTGGATAACAAACAGCTTGTGTTGCCTGATGCTCTGCCCCCTCAGTGAACTGGATGCCTCAGCCAAGTGACATTTAATTTCCAGTCAGTGTGGAACGACGAGAGCTGGACACAGGACACTGCACAGTTTTGTTCTTATCCTTAGGCTCTCTCTGGTCCCTAGGTCAAGCAGTGAGACTGTTGTACATCATGTGCAGGGCCTCAGAGTCCTTCCTGGCAACCTAAGGGGTAGATCATCCTGATGTACTCTGAAGATTCTTTTAATCATTCATTGGTAGGTAGCATGTGATGACTGTTAGAAGCTGTTTTGTGGATGGGGTACGAGAAAACTGAATAGTTTTCTCACAGCTCTGATTACCCCAAGCAATTAATCATTGAGATATTATAAGTGAAAATGTTTAGTAATTTGGCCTAATTTTCATAATAGTAATAAATTAACATAGTAAGTTATAAAAAATGAGTGAGATACTTTCTGCCCCAAACTACTTTCTTCATGCAGATATTTTATTGGTGCAGTTCAGTTCATAAAATAAGATAATGCAATGACTTCCTCCCTTGTTGTAATTAGAAAAAATTGCATCAATAACAAAGAAAGGAAAAAACCGAATGTTCAGGCACAGACAGATGAGCACCTTTACAGATGAAAAGTAACAGAGTTGGATGGAACCCTGAAAGAAAGAGGGAGAAGTAACATTCAAAAGGAAAATATTTTTTAATATTTAATATTTTATTTAATGTTTTAATACTTGCTTTGTAGGAGACTGGGCTAGAAAACAGAAAGACAGAAATCCTAAATCCTGCTGCATAGCTGTCTCTATGTTTGCAGACTTCAAAGACCTAACTACAAGAACTATAGTGGTCTTAATACATGATGTTACCAGAGGATGTGTAGTAACAACTTAGAAAATAAGGAAATAGAGAGGTTTCAAAGGGTCAATTCTTTCATACAATGCAAGGTAATGGGTTATTAGATGTAATTAAACCACCCTTGAGACAAAAAATAAGGATAACAAGATTATTACATTGTGCCAGAGGAAAGTTTAGTAGCAGGAAAGAAAAGTTGACAGGATGAAATAACATGTTTGAAAGGATAAACAGAAGATACAGAATAAAGGAATAATTAGTATGAAGAGGATTGGCGTAACCATCAGTGCATGCTGTCCCTCATGCTATGAACAGAACACCAAAGCTTGTCATTCATCATAATGGAAATGGAGGCTGAGTCCTTTGAGTGAGCTGACTGCAAAAACTAACAGACTAGAAGGCCCTGTGAAACAGAGAACCAGGAAAAGTAAGGCAGAGCAAGGAGGAGATACAGCCATGGAATCAGACATTAAATGTGGAGGAGAAAAGGAATGATTACATTGTGAAGTCGAGAGTGTGAAAGATAAGAATAGCAATACTGGCAAATGAAATGAATACTCTGAGATTACGATAACAGAATTTGCAGGAGAGTGGATAGTGCATGAGACATGAGAAGTCAGTGAAGGAAGGAAAAGGGTCTCTAAGAGCAGCCTGGATTAATTTACTGCCAGAAAAGTTAGAAATTGCTAAAATCTCTTCTAAAGCTGTGCCCCTGCAAAAGGATTTCAGCACAAATAAAAATCTACTAAACTATCAACCACTTGAAATATTGTGTAAAAATGCTGCTGACCTTTAAAGTGACATAAAGAAAGTTGTCTTCCTTTGCATGAAGACATGGCTTGGAAGAAGAATGTTATGCTGAAGCCCTTTCCTTCATGTGAGAGTGGACCTTGGATGACCAAATAAGTTTGATTGACCTTCTGGGATTTGGGTACTGGGCAGTCTAGTTCTGTGCCTTGGGACGTTGAGGCAGTACTACAACTCTTGGGCAGTCAGCTCCATCTGCATAGAGAGGTTGGGTCTTCCAGAGGCTTCTCTGGGAACAGGCATTCCCAGCACCTGCTGCTCAGATGCATTTCCAGATAGCCTACCTCGTGGTGGAGCTCTTGTTTCTAGTCTTTAGGGATAAAGTAGTGGGCAGGGGAGGAACTTGGGCTTGGGAGGACTGTGGCCAAGCCACAATCACTTTTACTCTGGAAAACACTAGACAGTTACAAAACAACATCCTGTACGTACTCTCCTCCCCCGCTTAGTGTGATCTCATCTCTCCTGGGAGTCTTGGTTTGGACATCATCTTTCCTGCCTTTTCATCAGGCATGTGGTAGTGGTTTGGCCTTTTTACTCACACGATCAACTTTTATCATGGTCTCTGTCGTTCTTTTGTTCACATACTTCGGCTAGGAGCAGCCTAGTTTGCATACTCCCCACCCTCCACTGGCTTCTTTGCACAATCTGTCAAAGCAATGGCCTTACTGGTAGGAACCCCCCTTTTTCCAGTAAAGAACGATTATCAGGCATTAGTGGTTCTTGACTGCTCTCTCATTGTTAATCCCCTCTGAGGTCTCCGTATGCCAGCATGGGTGTTGTCAGTATTCAAAAGGGTGAGCTTGAGGCTCAGCTGGTCAATGGAAACACTGCAAACAAGGAACTGAGTAAAAGGTATGTCAAAATGGCATTTCCCAAAGCAGGAGTCATTCCTGGGATAATGTGGACAGATCCCAGTACAGATATATACATATCTCTTCTATATATATCTTATTAATATACAGACTTCTTGTCTGTATATTAAAAGAGGAGGAATATGGCCATTTCAGTGCAAATATTACGCACTGGTACAGCATGAAGTTTTATCCCCACAACCCATCTGTTTTACCCTTTCCAGACAGTAAAATGAGTACTCACACACTGGCAACTTCCTGATGAATTTACAGGCGTTATTCCTTCCCCTACTGACCATTTTTATCTCAGTTTGACTTCTTTTCTTTAAAATGTTCATTTTGCAGCTAACTGAAAATCTCTCATGTTGTCTTGATCCAGATCGTAGTGAAGATGAATTTGCACCGCAGAGAACCACTGCTGCTATGTTTGGCTTCATCTGAGATCCTTGCTGGGTGTTTGAGCAAAGAGGCCAAGGATCTAATTTATCAAGGGACTGAATTTTTTTGTTACCTCTTCCATGATTTGATCTCTACTCAAAGGAGGACTCCATCCAGTGCCAAGTCTGGCATTGTTTTCAAGCAGCATGACACTTGCATGAAAGGAGAAAAAGGGGGAAAAAAGCACTTAAAATATTATTTCAGTTTTCACTTGTAAACGCCCTCATGGGAGTAATTTACTGTGACGATCCAAACATGCTATTTCGCAGTAGTATTTTAGAAGTCTACAGCAGAATTGCTAAATAGAGGATTAAACTTTCCTAAGTTGAGATGAATTGACAAGGTTGGAAATCTAGACTGGGCCAATGCAGATGAAGGTGATGGAGAGAGTGACAGGTGAACATCGTTCCCCCATAGCATTAATTGTTAATTACTGCTGTGCTTTCACAGAGGGATGTTTGGCAAAACGTGTGAGTCCGGTGGGGAAAAAAATTACAAATAGTGTTTTGCCAGCTTTTATTCTTTGGCTTTAAGAGAAGTGCTGTATGCTAGAAGGAATTGTTCGAGCACGGTGCTGTCTCAGTACAGAGACTTTTTTTCTGTTCAGTTGGTGAAAAGTCTCCAGTAATGTTGGTCACGTCTTGTAGAAAAAAGTAAGTAAGTACTTATTTCATATTTGGAGATCTATCCATATTTTTGTATCCTAATACTTGAGGATTTTTTCTCCCCATCTTTTCAAACAAGCCATGGAGGTTCCTTTTAGCTGCATGCCACATTACGGATATTTGAGATTAAAGTGACTGCAGTGGAAAGAACAGCTGATACTGGGGAAAGAGCATTATAAATCATTCCTGTCTCTAAATCAGTTTTGTCTCAGACATATTTTTGTCTCTATTAAATTGCTTCTAGTGCCATTCATGACTAGCCCCTGAGTTTGGTAATTTTCCATGGTGAAAGCTAAGATGGATAACTTTTTAATAGCTGTAAGAAAACAAAAATGATTCCATTGCACACATCTGGATGAACTGAAATCCAGCTTTCCAGGCAATCCATTCTCTCTACTGCTATTTTGAGAAATAATCACACTGTCTTATTTAGGATTATTTTAAATACCCTGGGCTTATTTGCAAGAAATATTATTTCCTGATATATAACTCTTGCAGCCTTATTGACTTATATGGAGAGCAAGACAGTGTCAGACCCACTGCCATTCTCGAAGGTATGTAAATAACAGCTGTCAGTACAAACAAGACTGCAAAGGACCTTCCTTTGGGGGCCACGCATGAAGCATGGCTGTTTACTTACTGTTGGAAGGAAAGTGGCTAATGTGCTCCCTGCAGGCACTGATCCAAAGCCAGTCTGTCACGACAAGGCATCTCCCTGTCAGAGCGTTTGGAGGGATGTTTGATGCAGGAGTGCATTTTCCTGTTTTTATAAACCCATGCCCGGAGTAACCCTGCTGAAGGCAGCAGAGGTGTCCTGGGAAGCTAAGCTCATTTTGCCATGTGTGCAGTCTTTTTTGTGAGGGGTATGTAGGTAGTAGAGAGAGGGACACTGGAGAATCACAGGCTGCTTGGGTGGTACACCGTAAAAGATGTAATTCTGTGATATATAGTATTGGACCCAATTTCCGATTAAAAAGCACAACTGGATTACTTCATTAGAAAATATAGCCAGCTGGCTCAGCATTTGGTCTTATAGAATTTCTTGTAAGACTATTGTTTCAGTCTGAGACAAATTGCATACTTCTAATTAACCAGATAGGAGGTGGGACCATTGTGTAAGTGATAGTACCAAACCATGGCCGCGCTGTGTAGAGCGGAGGAGATGATACTGGTGCCTTACCCAGGAAGGCATATGTGAAACAGATCTGGAGGAGTCAGAAAGCATGGGGGGATGCTTGAGAAGACAATGCAAGCTGGCAGCTCCTTTGGCAGGAGCAGTGCTCTGAGGGAAAGCAGAGAATTCAAGGTTTTTTTTTTGTTTTATTTTTAAGGCAAGCTCCTCACTGGGAAAAAACATATAAGAAGTTGACCGCATTCAGAGAGAGATGAAACACGTGAAAGGACAAAGCTGATTTATTTAAATAACAAATTATCTTAGTTACTCATTTGATGCAAACAGTTGTCAAAAATCACTATAAATATAGGGGTAGCTCCTAGTGCTGACAATAATTTGTGTATTTGCAATATATTGTACAGCACATAGTGTTGGTAGGACACACGTTTATATCTTGGTCCAAGCTATATTTATAGCTGGATGCAGCCATATACTGCTAGAGGGAAAAAGGTGGACTATGACATAGTGTTGCAAAAGGTGATAGCCCTAGTCTTGCATAGACAAGCGTCACTGTTGAGGGGAAAGGGGTTACTCTTGCAAAGTAATCCACAAGCCTGCATGTGAGACTTCAAAGATACAGTGCTTTGGCTCGTCTTTTTTGATATGTTGCCAGGATTTGCTTTCCTGTTCCAAAGCGCTCTGCTTGGCAAACCTTCTCTTTCGATTTCAGCAGGGCATTTATTCCTCAGGGCTTGTACCAGTATCAGTCCATGTACTGTTTGCTACTATTCCTGCCATGTAGAAGCTCCAGCTAGATTAAAGTCAAGATGGGAAGGAAGAGCAAAATCACATGTAAAATTTTTACCTAAGGGCAGTCATACCACAAGCTAAGTTCAAGCTAATACTTGGACGCAGACATCTGTGCCAATACGCTTCTGACAGGGCAAAAGTTTGCTAGAGTTATGCTTCCTCTACATCTCTGCTGTTGCTAGTCCTGAAAATGCTCTGCAACATTACAGAATCAGCAAGGTGGGAATTAAAGATATGAAAGGGGAGCTATGGATTCTGCTGAATTCTTCCATTTTGGAATCTTTCTTAAAAGAAATTGCCTCCTGTGCTGGTTTTAGTCAGGGCAGAGTATATTTTCTTCACAGTAGCTGTATGAGGCTGTGTTTTGGATTTGCCCTGAGAAGAGTACTGATAACACTGGTGATTTCAGTTGTTGCTGAGGAATGTTTGTACCAAGTCGGACTTTCTCAGTTTCTGATACTTGCTGTGTTCCCAACTGTCTTCCTGCATCAGTGTGGAGACACACACAGTTCAGATAGCTAACCTAAATTAACTGAAAGAGTATTTCATTCCATAACACGTCATGCTCAGTACATGAGTTGTGGGTGGGCTGGGACCTATGTTAGTTAGTTCACTGGTTTTTTTTGTTCCTGCTTTTGCTCATTGGGCTTGCTTACACTCTGTTGAAATTGCTCTTGGGCTCTGGCTCTCAGGCTCTCTGGCTCTGACTCTCACTTTTTGGGACCTGGCTGGCCATCGGTTGATGAGTGGTGAGCAATTGTTTTACTTTCCATTGTTTTAACTATATAATATTATAATTATTAGTGGTATTTTCATTATATATTATTATAAGTATTGTTAATATTATTATAACAATATGTCAATAATAATTATTATCATAATAATATTCATAATAATAATAATATTTTTGTTCAAAACCTTCAACACTGTCCTGCATAACATCCTTGTCTCTACACTGGAGAGACATGGATTTGACAGATGGAACGCTTGATGGATAAGGAACTGGCTGGCTGGTTGCACTCAGAGAGTGGTGGTCAACGGCTCAGTGTCTGAGTGGAGGCCAGTGATGAGTGGCATTCCACAGTGGTCAGTGTTGGGACCAGTCCTGTTTAACATCTTCGTCAGTGACCTGGATGATGGGACCGACTGTACCCTCAGCAAGTTTGCTGATGACACCAAGCTGTCTGGTGCAATCAACACACTGCAGGGAAGGGATACCATCCAGAGGGACCTGGACAAGTTGGAGCGGTGGGCCACTGCCAACCTCACAAAGTTTAACAAGACCAAGTGCAAGGTCCTGCACATGGGTCAGGGCAATCCCAAGCACAGGGACAGGCTGGGTGGAGAATGGATTGAGAACAGCCCTAAGGAGAAGGACCTGGGAGTACTGGTGGATGAAAAGCTGGACATGAGCCGGCAGTGTGTGCTGGCAGCCCAGAAAGCCAATCATATCCTGAGCTGTATCCAGAGAATTGTGGCCAGCCACACTTTAGAATCCCCCCAGAGGGGATTCTCCCCCTCTACTCTGCTCTTGTGAGACCCCACCTGCAGTACTGTGTCCAGCTGCGAAGCCCTCAGCATAGGAAGGATATCGACCATGTCTAGAGGAGGCCATGAAGATGCTCAGAGGGCTGGAGCACCTCTACTGTGAAGAAAGGCTGAGAGAATTGGGCTTGTTCAGCCTGGAGAAGGGAAGTCACCTTATAGCTCCTTTCAGTACCTGAAGGAGTCGACAAGAAAGCTGGGTGGGGGACTTTTTACAAGGGCCTGTAGTGACAGGACAAGGAGTAGTGGATTTAAATTGAAAGCAGGGAGATTAAGATAAGATGTTAGGAAAAAAATTCTTAATGGGGAAGGTGGTTACCAGTGGAACAGGTTGTCCAGAGGAGCTGTGGATGCCCCATCCCTGGAAGTGTTCAAGGCCAGGCTGGATGAGGCTTTGAGCAACCTGGTCTAGTGGAGGGTGTCCCTGCCCATGGCAGGGGGGTCAGAACTACATGGATCTTTGAGGCCCCTTCCAACCCAAACCATTCTATGATTCTATGATTCTAGTATTACTATTTTATTAATTTTTATTCAATTATTGAATTGTTCTTATCTTAATCCACAAGCTTCCTTGTCTTTTCTTCTGATTCTCCTCCTCCACTGGAGGAGGGGGGAGGTGAGCGAGCCACTATGTGGTACTTAGTTGCTGGCTGGGGTTAAATCATGATACCTCCAAACCTTGTATGTTTGGAAAATGGCAGAAAATACTGCCATTTGCAATTCCCTGCCATTGTTGTTAACAATTTATCTCTAGGTGGATGGGAGCCAGTGAATTTCTGCCTTCTTTCTAGTTCTGTGGTTGAAGGCGCTTCTCCTAGGGGTATGTGTGCTCTTCTTCACTATGTGTGTTTCATTCTTCATCAATTGCTGAGTGCACTGTTCTCCACAGTATGCAGAAGTATATAGTTTCCTTTTTCTTTTAGAATTTGAGAATCTGAAGAGCCTTAAATTTCCATGATTCCTTTTGATCTATTGATTTTATTCCTTTTCTTTTTTTCTGGCATAAAATTATCTCTATGATGTTCTACATTCTACGTATTAAATGATTAACAAAAGTCTCCATGGACCTTTCTCTTCCACATCCCTAAGCATCATCTTCTCAAACAATTGTAGTGTGCTTTAGATGATGACAGCATTCTTAAGAATGAAACAATATGTAAGGAATGGAAGAGAAAAAGATGTGGGCATCATTACTGGATGGAGGAGGAAAACATTTGGAAAATAGAGAGGTCAAAGAGAAATTAATTTGGAAAAAGAAGTAAATTAAAATACTTATTGGAAGATGAGGACAGAACTTTGTCAGGAGATAGGATTTATACAGAGACAGACTGGCAAGAACAGTTTCCTCATTAAATGTCTATCAAGGAGTTTTGCAACCTGTTCTGGAAATAAACGAGGCCTCAGGCTGCTTTTCAGTCTTCAAGGTAGACTTAGGGACAGGATCAGGCTACAGTGGTGAGGTAGGGCTAAAGCTCTAGGTATCTTTTAGGCAATTCTTGCAGTAGCTTTGCTAAGTTTTAGGCTGCTGCTCTTACAAAGGGTTCTCTAACATCCTTTCTGCTGCATACTGCTTTTAGATCCAAATTCTTAGAGCTGCTGCTACTCCTGAGTTCCGTAGAAGCAATGGGGTAATGACAATTTTTAATGATTCTTAACCAAAGGCAAGCTGTTCCTAGACATATGCAGAGCTCCGAGAGAGACCAGCAAGAAAAGAAATTGAACCACATTCATAGAGAAGGAGTTGAAAGAAAGGAAAATGGTTCCTGTAACAATTACTAGGCTCTCAGTAGAAATTCAGCCCGGGTTGTTGAAATCTAAAATTGTTATGAATGTGAATGAGAATTTAATAGGGTCACATGGGAGTCCCACCTGACACTCTCCATTTACAGCCCAAATTAGGGAATGGACCTTGTATTGCCAGTTGTATTTGTGATGTTGTTCTTTAATTACTCCATGGACAAAGAAAACATTCCAACCTTGGTGGCTGTCAAGCCAGGTCTTTTAGTGAGTACCAGATATCTATGTTGCAAAGTAGCTCTAGGTCATGAAGACAATGTGGACAACTTTACCATTGAGACTGAGAAGAAGTGGCGTGGCTCTTCATTTTTCTGTGAAATAGTGTCATCACAAAGATGCACCATAGTTGTAATATTAGCATCTCTCAGTGGGCTTTGAAAGAGTGACACAAAGAAGTTAATAAACTATTACAGGGTAACTGTAAGGAATGACTTTACCTGTCCCAAAATGTAACTAGAAAGAAAAGTTGGCACCAGCAATGGTGACCTTGCCATCATAAAAGTGTATATATTGATGTAGTTGGCAACCTTGTTTTTACGGTCTCTTTTCAGTGATGGTGCTAGCAGAGCACAGTATCAGTAAATCAAAGCTGGCTCTTAAATGCATAGTCCAGAACCAAGTACCTTTGGAATTCATCAGTAATGGTGGGGCCAGTTTGGACTTAATCTGTCAGGTACTTATAAACAATCCCCGAAGTTAAACTTCATTTTGGGACCAGGTCAGGACCTGCAATCAGATTTTTTGCATCATTCATGTTTAATTAAATTTTGTATAGAATATAAATGAGGGCTGTTATCATGACCTGTCTTCTGTGGTTTACCTTATGAAATCTGAACAAATCAAGCACAAGGTGGCCAAGGCATAAGGGTAATCCTTCAGTGGTAATCAACTTCTATTTTCCACTCCATTTATTAACAGAAGTTCTCTTCTAAAAGAAGCAAGCAACCAAGCTGCAATTAAGAGTCATTATCTCAATGCTAATAAAAGTCCTGATGTAATTCATGTGCAACCCGTAAATATTGGTCAGCTAAGTGTTCACCATCTGTTCTGTTACCCTCACAGTAAATAATCACTGTTGCAGCATTTAAATAAAAAACATACTGGAAAATCTCTATGCTCATTATCAGCTATAGGTCAGTTCAGCTCATCACACTGTTTCAAAATAGGTCTTCAAAATTTTCCATCTGGGAATACCACAAGCAAGTAACAAAACAGGTGTGTACACACTTGGGGCATCTGAGAACATTTTTAAACCTCAGGGGTATTTCTGCTTATGGTAGTTAGACTTTCTGCAATATTTTATACAACCAGAAATGATGAACTGTTTGGTAGTTGTGCCAGTGCCAGAAGGAAAAGCAGCGGCCTTTCTATGGATTGCACAGGGTCTCAGTTCAGGCTTAGTCAGCTCAGCCTGAGAGCCACGCAGTTTACACTGGGTGCATTTAGTGGTTTAGTATAGGTATTACCTTAGTCACTGCCATCCTAATATGACTTCATTATCTCATTTGTACAGTCCTGCCAGTAACTAGATATCTAACCTTACGCTGGAGAAGACAGAAATTATTTCTTTAAATCCACTCCAATTTTCCAGTAATTTTGATTTTTGGCCAGTTTGAAATGTTAGGAATATGTAATTGGAAATGAATGGTTAAGATTATAAAATGATTGTGCTTTCAGTGCTGGAGTGTTTTTAGTGAATTAGCCTCAGTGTTTACGAGAGACTTGCAAAGCTAAACCTACAAAGCTTTAAAGTGAATTGCACCATTTGTATAATTCTCTGAGGAGGAAAATGTTTTTGCAAGGTTCTTGGCACAACTTTCTTTGAAATTGTTAGAGCCTTTTATTTACCAAACAGTGTACATTGTTAAAAGTAAAACTTCCCCTGTGCTCTAAGTTTTGGTGCAGTTAATCTTTCAGGAGTGCTGAAAACAGGGCTTTAATTAGCAGCTTTATCAGTTAACCCAGTCACTCATCCCAGTGCTTATCTGATACCGTATCCATGCAGGCACTTGGGAACATCAGAAAAAGGCCAGCTTGTCAGTGGGACAGTTGAGAGGACCTCGATGGCCGGGGTGAAAAAAGAGACCACAGAAATGGATGGCATTAAAAGGAATTCGATACAAATCCAGAGGGAATTATCTGACCGCATTAGCCTAGGACAGGCGTGGATTTCTCTTGTGTTTCTCCCTGATCTTCTCTGGTATGTCACCCACAGGAACAGTGGGGAAGCCAGCGGTCCCTTCCAGTGTGAACGTAGGGTCTGCCGTGATCGGCGTCCTTCACTGGGGGCTGCAGACGGAGCGGAGAATACAACCGAACTGATGCAGGAGCAGCCGGCTCAAGCCAGTGTGGGGCTCTCGGCCAAGGCGCTCGTTAAGCTCTTTTGCGGTCTTCAGCAACAGAGATTTAGTGAGCAATCTGCTCTCCCCACTTGCCTCTAATTTTTCTGTTTAAGGGAAAGAGGGTGTGTGCATATATGAGTGCAGTTGAGGGGGTGACATTAGTGTTAGTAAGAGTGGACCAAAAATCATACACGCTTGCCTGTGAGGGGAACTGGGAAATGTGATGGATGGAGACTTTCTGGTGGATGGCCAGAGTAGAGGAAACCCGTGCTGATTTGTCTTGGGGATGAAAAGGGAAGACATCTTGTTTCCTTAGAGTGAGCCTGTCATCACAGACCTTTCCTAGCAGAAAGAGGCTTGTGCTCCAGTTCACGCAGCACTTAATCATGTCGTGAGAGTACTTCAGTCTGTGCCTGGTGGACTCTGGCACCAGTCAGGCAGGGCTTACGCTGTGGTTTTAAAGGCCATGGTTGGTCCTCTGAAACAATTAAATAACAATACCCAAGGGCTTAGGAGGAAATTAAGAAATAAGCTGAATCAAAAGAACATAGGTGATCTGCTTCAGGTACTCTTTCCCCTACAAGATCAGGAAATAAACATGGAAATACAGACAAAATTGCAAAGAGTGAAAGCTGTTTAGAAAAAACCCCACATTTGCAGTAGAGCTGGGTTTCCATTTCTTTTCTTCACCTTACTTCATTTGCATTTGCAAAGCGGTCTGTAACTTCATGCAATCAGTTTAGTGTTTCGCATGGCATCAGTCGTGGTTCAGAATTCTTACACACCTCATTTTTTTTTTCTTAAACAAAGATCTACCATTCTTGTAGTTCTAAAACTGTCTTGTCAGCAAAAAATCTGTAGCTCTCACCAGTGGAAGGAAGTCTAATATTAAAAACATGCATTGCTTTGCTATCTTAAGATGAACCCATTAGCATGGGGCTGAAGAGTAAGTTCGAGAGAGAGAAATCTCGTTAAGAGGACGGAGTAACTACCTGGTGCCAAGAAGATATTTTATGCTTGCTCAAGCGGTTCTGATGAGTTGATAGCTGAAATGTTTATGCTTTTATTCACATAGATAGCATACTAAAGACATCTATTTTAAACAACAGATAATCCAAGTGGTGCGTTTAATTTGTGATGTAACTGTGGCTGGTGTTCTAGGGCTTGCAGGGTTTGCTCCTGCTCTTGTTCACTTATAGCTGGGCCCTGCAAAACTCAGCCCTTGATTTTTTTCCAACCTGGAAACAAAGGCAGAAAACAAAAATAGGGAAGACATGTACTGGCTGTAAATTTCCTGTGCCTGCTGATGCAGAACACAAATGCAAAGCATCGTAATGATTTTTCATTCCAGTGCTAAAATGTGTAAAGTCATGAAGAGTTCTGTTTATAAATAGAAAATCTGGGTCTCAGGAATGTCTAAGTGTGTAACTCTGTGGGATACAGGATTTAGTGAAGCCCAGTTCCAAATTGCTGTTTGATTTGATCCAAGAATTTAAATGCCATCAGCAACTTCACTCTGGGGGATCCTTCGGACATCAATACTTAATTTTTCTTATGTACTGTCACCTTCAAACTGCCGTATTTGCTGTCTTTGACTGCTTGTTTCCCCCACCAGAACTTTTCTTGCTATTCTCATTCTTTCTGTGGAAAATAAGGAAGAGTCTTGACACCACATTATCCTTTAAAAAAAAGAAAACTACATTTTTTTCCCCTGCCTGGATCACTAAATATCCTCAGCATCAGGTCTTGGCTGCTTATTGAGACCAGTGGTTTACGTGTCCAGTATTACAGTCTTAGTGTTTTTCTCCACTTTATTGTAACCCTAGAATGTGGAATGGACTTTTTAACACATAGGATACATAAAAAGGAGCCTTGATACTTCTTGCAGCCTCTGGGTATTTTCAACTTTCTATGGATGGATATTTATATTGATACAGCTTCTGACACATTCAGAAGGTGCAGTAAACCAGAGTAGTCAAAATAAAAGAAGCAGAAAAGGAACAATAAGATATTTATTTGATGTCTGTTTATCCTGTCCTTAACCACTTTTTCCTTTCTTACAAATCCAGTCCTCCTGGCAATTTTAGGTTAGTAGGCCATTATAATAATTTCTAGATGTATGTAACTGTCCAGACTATTTCTAAAATACAAGATGCTGGTCCAGCTTCTTGTATTTGCTGTAACTGGGGGAACCTTTTGTTGATGAGTTTCCCATGCAAGCAAATTCCAAGTGTCTCCTTAGATAATCTAGTTGATAAATTAAGCTATAACTTTTAATCTTCTTCTCCAAAGGAATGACATTTTACCAAGCCACCTGGTAATTTCTATGATGAATTATCTAGCTAGTGTTACGACAGCTCCTCAGTCAGTATCATTTATGTCTGTTCATTGCTCTTAGTATGTCTCAAGGGCTGCCCAACGGTGACTACCATGTGCCATCTCTGGGATTGCCCATGACATCATAGAATTTTAGCTTTTTGATGCGTTGAATCTGGTTCTTGCTCCAGCTCTTTTATAGCTGAATCTCTCCTGCAACACAGATCTACAGCCATTTTTTATTCTATCCCATTCAGAGACATACTGCTGAAATTCTAAGGAGTGGATATAGATTAACACTGATAGCACGCTCAGAGGAGGGAAAGGAAAGAAATAATTCAGTCCATTCCTGGTTTATGTCATTCATGAAAGATATTTGTCTAAAGTGTTCTTAAATGCTCCTGTGATGTTAATACCACAGCTTCAGCAGGCAACAGACTGACAGTGGTTAGCACCAGAAGGTTTATCCTAATGCCTTCTCAAATATCCCTTGTAGCATTCCTCCTCCTACTGACCTTCCTAGCAACAGCCTAGATGCTAGATGATTGTTATTGTTTTCCACAAGTTTCCTCTTATCTAAGCTAAACAGTCCCAGGGTCTTTCAATCACTGCTTCCAGGTCACATTTTTTTAGATGTCTCTTTACCATTGCAGACCTCCTCTGGAGTTTTCCTTCATCTGGTCCATGTATCTCTGCAAGTGTTGAGCCAGTATTCCAGCTGAGGCCTCACCACTATGGAAAGACTACTTCGTGTCTTCTGCAGGCTAAACTGCTTTTCTTAGCATGGCATTTTTGAGTGATGTGCAGCTTGTGATCTGGTGATCTGCTACCTGTTGCTCACTGCCTTGTATTTTTAAAGTGGATAATCCCACCCTAAACCCATTGTGTCTCCCTTGTCCATTGTATTGTTTTTTTATACAATTTCTCCAAATTGACGAGATTGTATTGCATTCTATCACATTCCTCAAGCTTGATCTTAACTATAAATTTGAATAACAGTCAATAATTATAATATCAGCCCCAGGACAAACTCATTCATAAGGCTCAATTCAGCCTTTCTTATTAATTGTTAGCTCTTTGATATCAGATGCCTGTGCACATTTTTCTTACTAGTTGTGCTCCCACAATTTAGTCACTTCTTTTCAGACTATGCATGATCAAATGCTGATCTCTTACACATCAGAGAAGAAAGTTAAATGTGAAGTTGACATGTCTTGACCATTGCTTATCTCCTTATTTCTTTAAGGTGCTTGCAAATTGTTACCTTCATGATAATTGGCATTGTTCATTACATGCTCCGCTCCGCTCCACACCACCCCACCCCACCCCCCCGCCACGAAAGTGAAGTTAAACTGACTGGTCTAACATTCTCCGATTCCTTTTTCCCCCTGTATTTTATGAATAGACATAATGTTTCCCATTTCTGGAACTTTATTGATCCCTGTAGACTTAAAAAGATTATTGGAAACTGCGATGAGTAGTCCAGACAGATCTTCAAGTTCCCTAGGACTAGATTTAAAATCCAGATTATTTAAAGTAATATATCTAATGTCTCTCTGGTATTAATTCTGATAGTGCAAGCATGAATGAGCCTTTTAGAAGAATATGAAACAAATTAAAAGTGTTACATGCTAAGGTCTAGGGCATATTCAGTATTTTCTGTCTTTCTCATTAGGTAGAAAGCCAACAATTCTCCTGGTTATCCTCCGACTCCTACTGGATTTGTAGAACCAATGTGATAGTTTCTTTCCAGCCCACATTTGAGCTGTAGTTATACCTCATTTTGCACGTGTACCATAGTGGTTTATCCATATGTATTCAGGTTTAACTTCTCTCAAATAGTCTCAGTTTTTGCTTCCTATAGGCTCTTTTTTGTGTGCGATTTTTTTTTTTTTAAGTCAATAAATACCTTCTGCTTTACTAACAATAATTTTTTTTGACAATTCCTTGAAATCTATTACTAAATTTTGCTACTTTCTATGAAACAGAACAATGAAAATAACCTGATACTAGTTGAAGGCTAGTTAACAGCCTGGGGTTTCCAGACTATAAGCAAAACTTATTATCAAGATTATATTAAAAGCAACACACAAAGAATAGTTAGACCTCATGAGGGTATTGCCACAGCCCTTCAGCTAGGTGTAGTGTCTACACTATACTTTCTCCCGTACACACTGCCCCCGCTGACTTTTAGCACAGACGAGGGATGTTGGGTGCTGGCTTTATTTCTCTGTGTGTGGGAAATATATTCATATAGCATACAAAAAACTTTTTCACTGAATTTCTGTTTTTCAAAAATTCTTTATATTTAACATGTTTTAATATTAAGAAAACAGAAAGCACTAATTCATTTTTAAGTAAAACATACAAAATTGAGGTCATATTATGACTGAAACTAGAACTGAGAATTTATTAGCCAATCTTGTATTGTATTTTGAGTGCTGGCTAATCAGAGTCTTAACTTCTTTTGGCTCTGAAAAGGCTAGATCATGGGTTGATTGAGATAAAAAATAGTTTTCATCTTTACTCCAGCAGGGCCATGATTTTTCCTAGAAGAATGTTCTCACTATCTTTGCATACTGTGCTTCCTAGCCGAGAATGGTCCTAGCTGTTGTGATTCTAGGACACTTTTCCATTGTTATGCTGGTAAATAATTCATCACTTCACCAGAGAAGGCAGTGATTCCTGAAAGCCAGAAGGATAAAATAGCCACTCTCACTTTACCATCGTCTGCCACAGGCCTTCCATTTTCAGTGTAGCATAGACATAGTGTGAGAAAGTTTAAATATGTATGTAAAAAAATACAGAGGGAACAGAATTAGAGAGGCAATAAAGCCGGGTGAAAGATATTGATTCCAAATTGCAGAAAGTTGCCTATTCTGTCAGATAAACTATTAAGGATATCTCCTGGAAAGAGGAAATTTCTGTCTCAGAAATGGCAATACAGTCAGTTACTGAGTGGTCTCCAAGGAGTCTCACAAGCCAACAAGACTTAATTTTGGCAGACTGTTGCTCTTAAAACTTTGGGACATAGTGGAACGTTGTGGTTTTATCTGCTTCTGATGCAACACTTACTTGTGTGTCTCTCCCAGATGTACAGCATTTCAAGTGGAATTATTTTGGGTTTCATCAGATGTGATTAATTCTGCTGGGCTTTCCTGTCTAACCGCATGGAGGTTATTACCCATGTACCATTTTTTCAAAAACCATCTACATACAGTCTTTTATGGAATAAGAACAAAAGAGATGATAGCTTCATAGTGCCTTTTTTTCCTTTTATTCTTTTAAATTCAAGATAATAGTTAATTTATTTCTCAGTATATTGCATTTGTATGTACTGCTCCTTAGTGTCAAGTCCTGAGGCCTTGTGACCAGCTCTGTTTGTAGGCTGTCTTTCCACAGGATGCAAAGAAGCAAAGCAGCATAGCAGTATATTGTTCATTCTAGTGCTTCAAGTAATCTGCTGTGGGATGGTACCTCTGAGAGCAAAGAAAGAAAGGTCAGAGATCATGATTCAACATCTTCAAATTCTTCTCAGTATAATTCTTGACACTTACTCTCTCCTTCTTACTTGTGTCCCATTTCTGTTTTAAAGAGTTCTTCCAGAACGGACTAGAGGAAACATGACTGCAAAGATAAAGATATAAAAGACAGCATGCTGTTTTTTTCTTTTTTAAAAAAATAGGTTACGAGGAGTGACTTGGAAATTGGAGGCTATGTGAATTCCTGCAACCAAAGAAAACGTGCAGCAGATGCCTCAACACCATGGCATTGACATTTGCCCATCACTTATTTTGGTGCTGTAAACTGCACCAAATATAACTGATGTGGTACAAAATCCTCCACAAAACGTATTTAACTTGAAAACTTGAAGTCATCTTGAAAGACTTGGCTCATGATTAACAGCTGAAAAAACCCCAGCAGATCATTACTCTGAAAAAAATGCTTCAGACGGTTCAGTCAATTCTATATATAATTCTGATCATCAGGCCTCCTGGGACATCTAAGGCAAGAAGGGAGAGAACATTGTCAAACTGCCATCTGAAAAATATATTTATCTTCTCCCTACCATTAGCTATTGCATTGCAATTATTGTCTTTCCTCAATGAACGCTGAATTTAGACTGTTTTGGGCTCTACTTAAGTGTCTTTGGGGAGTGATGGTCATTGCAGAACTCCAGTCTCCTTTTTCAAAATACTTCTGACTTGTGTAAAAACATTTGTCTCATCAAGTATGCCAGTGTTGTCAGACACTTTCCATAGTTTTCTGTCTTTTATTACAAAAGCAGATTTTTTTGCATTCACTGAAGTGCATGCACTGGGTCAAGTGCATTACCATAACACCATATCCTCAGCACTAGCCTGATTATTGCTTTTATCATCAGCTAGATGAGAAAAGAAAAAGCCCTATATTTTTCTTCTGTGCCTGGGTGATATTATAAATAGTTAAAGATGTCTACTTGATTTCTTATGCAAGTCCTATCAGATTCTAGGAGTAAAATTCTAATTTTCTTTCCTTACCTTCTGGTTCAGTGCAAATTAAGGCAAATGAATCAACTTTCCAGAGGATATTTAGGATGTCCAAGAGACACTGGACTACTGTGCCTTGGCAGATTCTTTCTCTTTGATAAATGTATAAATTCATAGTCTGCTGTGTAATTTAGAGTGTTCCCTTCCCATCCTGGCACATTCCTTCTCTTCCTGCACTAAACTACTTGAGACACTTTTATGAATCATGTATCTTAACATTTAAAACAGGCTTTCAACTGATTGTGATTAAGAATCAGGTAATAATGTGCAGATTTTCTAGGCAGTTTATCTGAACCTGTATGCACTTGAATCATGGGATTTTACTGGGAGAACCACTTAGAGGCGTATGCAGAAAATGTATGGTTGTAATTCTTGAGTTCCTTTCCAAGCAGTGAATAGATTAGAAAAACATACGTTTTGAGTGGGCATTATCTGTGCTTCCAGCACATCATGTGCTCGGTCACTCATCCAACAGATCACAGCTCAGTAGCGTAGCTCAAATTTCATATAAGCAAGCATGATTGATGAACTAAACAAGTATCTCAATTCAGTGTGTAACAACTAAGTTCAATGAAAACAGTCTATTCACAGATGTGTGATAAGTAGAGAAGAAGCTTAAAACTCATGGAATTACTCATTAATTAATCATTCAGTATGAAATATGGTCCAGTTCCAATCAGAAAGAGCACTGTCTTTGGCAAAGAAGACACCGAATTGCACATATTTCATTGTTACATGTCTCCTGCTTTCAAAAATACTTCCTGTAACTTGCTGTGAATTTTTAGAGCACCCACCCCAAAATGTGTATTTCTCAAGTTCCTTTTCTCCTTTTAGTTGTAAATATTTCTATATAAATGTAAAGGATGGAATGGAGTTGATTCATTGATCATTCTGTTAGAAGAAAATAAAATCCTCTCTGAACATATTAAAGTTTAGAAAAAGTCGCACATTTAATTTATGGGTAAGCCAGAGCCAATTTAGGGCTTCTTTCAAGGTGCACTGAAGCTAAATAAAAAGACAAAGTAAGTTTGGACCAGACTCACATTCCTTAAATGGCCCCTCTACCTTTATGGCAACCCTTAAGATTAATCATAATGGCTCTGTTTACATTGGTGAGCTGGAGTAGCCCAAAGGTTGAACTGAAGACTAAATTCACTGCCTGTCATAGTATTTGCCAGTAGGAGTGAGTTTAGGAAGTAGGATTTGGCTCTGAATAAATTCAGAAAGTCTTTGGAAAAATCCTATGAGGTGAATGAGAAGTACATGCCCCTTAAAAAAATGAATATTGTAGTTTGCACATACACAAAATGATGTGCAGGTATTCAGATGATCATTTCAGGCCTGCCTATCCGTTGAGATTTTTTTCTTTTTTTTCTGATTTAGGTGTGCATTGCTAAGTCTACTGTTTTATCCAACCAGTATAGTTTCAGGTATGAAGCTGGGTTTCAAAGGAGCAAGCTGCTGTTTTCTGCCTTCCCAGCTGTGTCTGATGTTGACTGCAGCATGATTGCAATGCACAGGAGGACAGTTTTCTCTGCAGCAGAGCATTAGTGCACCTTCAGGGATCAAAGCGATCCTCTTCAGTGTGCACTGGCGAGGTTTTCCTTTGCCTTTGAGGTTTTGACTTGCACCTGCAAATGCCCCTCGGCTGTGCACATGACAAATCAAACATGCTCCAGAGCTCTCCTTGACATGAAACACTCTGTGTGTATGGGTGCCCAGGCCACAAACGCAGCTTCTGGGCCTTTGACAGGCTCTGAGGTGACAAATTGAAGGCGAGCACGCGGAAATAAGTTTCTCAGTGCCTTTACTTGTGACAGCTTCCTACTTGAATGGCAAGCAGCAATACGATTTGAGAAGGCAAACAAGAGACCGCTTGCATGTCTGACCTTCCTCTGCTGAAGTCATGGTCAGCATACAGATGTGCCCATATGGTAATTAGTTTTCCTTTCTTGCCTGCTTGGAGGCAGGAGGCACACCAACGTGGGGAGAGCCCTGGCTCCCACCCTGGGGTTGTAAAACAGCCAATGTAGCTATTTCATGAGCAAGTCATATGGCACCTAATTCACAAATGTGAAAAAAAGCGTAGAGGTTCAGGGAATGGAGAAAGCTTTTAGGAAGGGAAAGCAGCAAAGATAGATCACATAACAGCCAAAATATGTGACATATCCTTAGATAAAGCCAAAACTACAGCCAGCAACTGCTGCTGGAGTCTGCCAGGGAGTAGGTGCCATGACTAGCAGATACGCTTCCTCTGCTTGGTGTCTCAGTAGTGCTGACTGTTGAGACCAGAAGTGCTCGAGAGGACCAAGAGAAATGGGTCAGTAAGGCCAAAGAAATCATATTTCATTGCTCAGAAGAGTGCTTATTGGTGCTTATTTTCCTTATGAAAAAGCCATTAGAATCATGTTTTCAGCTCTGACTGCACGAGACTTCCACATTAGCAAGTGCAAGTGATGATTATTCCCGGTTCAGCAGAGCCCTCAGGCACAGCTTAGCCTCAGTTCTTAACGCAGGTGAGTTTAGTACCACGAAACTAAATTCAGTAAGTACTTTGTTGAAGCATGTCTTTGTGTGTGATGTACACTGTGCATCCCAAGTTACTTTTTTCACTGACTTTAGAAGTATAAATTTAGATGCTTAGAATTTAGATATTTAGATTTTAGAATATCCACAGAGTATCAGTCACTGGTGCTGTTTAAATACTCAGCTGTTTACAGTAAGTAACCTAAATGCCCTTGCTTTCTCTTGCAATTAGTTGTGCCCTGGGGCTTTGTTACTCAAAAAACTAAAAAAGGATTTGGCTTTAAAGTAAACAAACTCCCGATGACCAGTTACAATATACAGATCCAGATTTTTAGATGAACTGTTATTTTTCTTTATTGTTTTTGTAAATTAAAATGTGATTAATTAGTAGGAAAAGGTCTGGCTGTTAGACAAATGTGATCTTGGTATTACATTTTAACAAATACATTTTAAATTTATCATCGGTTTGGTTACAGATGAAGACTACTTTTATTGCTTCGTGTCCTAAGCTATTAAATAAGTGTTAAAACAATTACTCAGCTATGTTTATGTCTGATAGCAAATTTTCAACCACTCTTCTTTTGTTGTAAGCACTATGAAAATATTAAATAATTTGGAAAAAACCTTGAAACTACACAATTAGTGTTTGTTATACCACTTGCTTTGTTGAATTGTAAATTTTGTCCAACAATATATGCCTGTTGGACTTCAATGATTTTTTTTTTAAGTAGCTGGAATGCAGAACTTGGACATGGATAAAACAATTTCCATCCAAGAATATCAAGTACTGTTAAATGAAATTGCACCTCTGAATCAAGACTTTCTGATGCCAATGGCAAATTCCCATCTAACAGGTAGGTAAGTTGACATATTCGTAGACATAAGCGGACTGCTGAAAGTCACAAAGCAAATGACTGGTAGGGAACCTGAAGTGTAGGTCTTGGTACTTCGTGATATAAATATGCACCATACATATCTAGAGTACAAAACATCAGCCTGTTATTGTTATTAAAATTATTTGAAATACAGTGGTGTTTCTTGTAGATTTATTACTTTGCAGCAATGCTGGTCCATTTTGCTGGGCAGTGTGTACCTAAATAAAATTACAATCCCTGAGCTGATAGGTGACATAATAAGGATATGGTGTGTCTTTGGCTGTGCAGTTCAAGGTCATTACTCTGATCTTTTTACTTCTTAAACCTTGAAAGCATACCATTTCCAACTGAATAATGATTATATGGGCAAAGTGTCACAACATGCATATGTTATACTTGTAAGGTGCCTTATCTAGGAATAATCCTCTTCATTTTTCCTCCAGTGCCAGGCCACCATAACGCACAAGCAATGTACTACAAATATATCTTTTGCTGGGCTCTCTTCATTCTTTTGTTTAACAAAGAGTGGTTTCCATCATTTGGAAGGTAAACTTCATTTGCAAGGTAAACTGTAAAAACTCCCTGCTAATGCTATCTGACGCAGTACTGAAAAGTGAGCTGCAATATTTCAGCAGAGGGCTCTTTCTTTGTACATTTGTATCACAGAATCCCAAAGCACTAATGGGATCTTTACAAGGAGAGGAAAAAAAAAGAAGTAGTAGCTGACAACTCAAAGACATACCTTATCTGAATAGTGTTATTGTGAAGAGAATAGACTTGCGAACAAAAGATGGAAATTACAGAAAAAGGAATCGGATATCACAGGTCCAGAACAAGAATGGCAAATAGAATATGGGGCAAAAGACTCAAAGCCTGAGTGACAGCTCAAAGACAAGATGGGATTTCATACATTTTCTAAACATTGCTTCTGTGCTTCCTTCAAAGAAATTTTCAAATCCCAGCTGGCTTTCCTAATTAAAGAACAGTGAGTGTTCTATAGATAGGAGCTGTGTGTGTATGTAAGTAGGAAGGGGCTGGATCATATTCACCCTTTTCTCACTGTGATCAGTTCTATTTAAAAGTATGTGAAACTCTGGGGATCTAAGTGTGTATTGACTTGAAACTCAATAGTTTAAAGTTAAGCATTGCATATTTTTTGGGGGGAAGAAGGGAGCAAGAAGAAGGAAAAATATGGAAATGTGTGTGAAAATAGGTGAGGTCTTGCAAATTGGCGACATAATCACTCTTGTGTGATACTACAGTTGAATATAGATGTTTTGAAACATATTTTCTTCTGTTGTTTCCTGTCAGGGTTTAGCCCCTTGAAATGATACTTTCTTGGAGCAGGGACAGAAACTTTTTTGAGGAGTTTGATATGGAATTGCTATTCATTTGGTGAAACTTTCTAGGTCAGCCAATTCTGAAAGACCAGTAGGTTTGGTTCAGGACCTTTTTATTTTTTTAATCTCTCAGTTACCCTTTTAATTATTATTAATTTGGATTATTTATTCAGATTTACAAAATATCACAGTCCAGTGATGATTGGCAGGTTATGAGAGTTGAAGAAACAGGGAGATGAACAAGAACTACATGAGCAAAACACAGGATTTGTACCCAGTGAAGTGATATGTAATCACAGTATTTTGTTGCACTGTGATGTCACGTGTGTTCTCCTACGAAACACAGAATACCTAAAAAAATTATATCCCAAAACATTTTCAGATTTAAAAGCAAAAGCAGATAATGAGGCAGGGAGAAACAAACCTTTCAAGATGGCAGGTTCTGGTATGAGTAGTAGCAAGACAACAGATAATAAACTAGCTGTAGAAAGTTGTACTCCAAAACGATGTGGAGGAATAATGACGTGTGACACAACAAATCTATGGAAGTGGCTTAAAACTGTTGTAAATACTACTAAATGGAAAGTGAAATTGTCTGATCCAGGGGAAGACATAGTTACATTTTTTTTTTTTCTTAAAACCAGCATGTCAAACTAGGCAGTGACATTCCTCAGGTGCTGCTATATGATGAGCTATGGCTGGAGGGAATACTGGGAGAACTTTTGTGCTAGAGATAGTGGAGAATGTAGGTATGGGATGAACAAATACTGAGGGACAGTTTAGAATAAGAAAGGCAAAGAAGGAAGAGATTCAAAATAAATGGTGATGCAAAAATCACTCATGGTTGAAACAAATGCTTGGCTTTCATAGCCAGCATTCATTAGAAGACTATACGGTGATGAATCTGAAAAAGAGAGAGTAACAAAGGGAGAGAGGGGAGGAAGGCTGTCTCATTTCATTATATATTTCCTCTACTTTCAGAAAATTACTCCAAAAATATTTTCCTTATATATGTTTTTATTTCTCTCTCTTCTTAGCTATTTGCAAAATTTACAGTTTTATTTATCTTGTAATGCATTTGGAGTGATATTATATATGAAACCTTATCTAAAAAAAGATATACTGCATATTTATAATTTCTTTTATGACACAGGGCCAAATTCCACCAGCATATAAACAGGTGACACTCAGTTTGAGGTCTACTCATTTGTATCAAGACTGAAATTGGTCCAGAACATATCTGTAAAAATCTATGTCTCTTTCTTGTGGACCCAGTCCTTATGCATCATTAACCCACTACATTTTCTGTTTCTACAATGATTACACAAATTTCTGCTTCGTTTTAACAAAAGCTTGGGGGTAGCCAATAAACCATAAAGCCTAATAAAATCCAACTTTCAGGCAAACCCTGTTGTATATAAAATTGAAGAGTACAAAGTGCCAAGGGCTTGTATTAGTACCATCCATTTTGTTAGCATTTTTCCAATTTATCTTGCGTTACGAACCCTCAGAGTACTATGTCTATTGTAAATATTTAAGCATTACTGTTGACATAAAGATAATACTGACAAATTGAGTTAACATTTCTGCTGAGCATTACTGACCATGTGTAGTGCAGAACAACTTTAACACCCACACCAAGCCCTGCGCTCATGCCAAACTCTGTTTAGTCTACAATACGGCAGCGTCCCTCAAATGAATTTTTAGCTTTGATTTACACAAAACATGAAACAACCTTTCTTGGATCAATTAATTGTTTGACTTTCCTAATACATTTCCATTTTAACTAGATTATGTCTGTATCGCAGCACGAGTAATGGGTGCAAGATGTTAGTGCTCTCATGTGGGTGGGTGTCTGTGTGCACATGTGCATGGTGCCATTGCTCTTGCTCCAAGTTAGTATCTTCTGTATGTCCAATATCAGCACACACTGTAGATGGTTTCTCATATATCCCTGCATTTGCAGTAACACCTGGGTGTGGATAGTTAAAAACATGGAGAGGGTCTTTGATGTGTTGCTTTGTCTTCCAAGTACAAAGCTGCTGTGGCATCTTCTCCTTTCTGGCAAAACACATACAGCACAGAAGTACAGAATCCAGGCAGAAGAAGTTTGAAAACATTAACTCCAGCAGTGTGGCATCTACATGTTGTAGTTTGCTTTTCGCATTTGCAGCCAAGAGTCTCCCAAAATTGCAAGAAATTTGTGTGCTTGGTCTTTCATGTTATGTTTGCCCTCATGTAATTTGCATCCTGGACATCACCAACACATTTTGATTTGAAGAGGGTTGTAAGGCATTCATATATAACCTCAATTTACAAACTGTTTGAAGCCCAAGCCATTTTCAGGTTTGTAATAGTCAAGGATGGTGAATATTAACACTGCTTTACTTGAGGAATTGGCTGGGAACATTGCGAGATGCATTATTTCTTATGTGTAGCTAGAGCTCAAGCGTGAGTTAATACTAAGCTCTGTTTTCTTGATTCTGGACTGTGGAAACTGACAGAACTGACATGGGTCAGGATGCCACGTGGCAATTTGGTTACACAGCATCATTCTTACTTGCCTCAGTACCAAATTCCCCACATTGCTTCATCACATTGATGAGAGATTTCCACAATTTATTTTACTATGAGGCAACTAAAACAATCCTTTTTACATTATTTCCTTTCTTAAACAGACAGACAATATTTTCCACACTTTCAGTGTCTGCAATTATTATGCCAATAACAGTACTCCTAGTAGCTGAGTGATGTTCTACAGAAAGGTGTTAAAACCCTTTTCCTAGATTTATGGATGGGGAGACCAAGGCACAAAGTAAGAAACTGACCTGCTAGAGTGCCTCTCTATCTGGCTAGTAGCCTAACAAGGGCACGGATCTTCTCCAGCACCTAGTCATAATCCTAAACCCAGAGAGACATAAGTCCTAGGACATAAAATCAGGAGAAAACTGAGCCTGAAACCACAGTGCTTTCTTGAACAATGAAAGCACACTGAAATGCTGAAGAAAAAGGCATTGGTAACCCCTGTATCTGAGATTCTTGTCCTAGGTAAAATGGTGCTGCTGTCTTTGCTAAAACAGGGCTGGAAGAGCCAACCAAACCTTTGTCACCTTCAGCTGGGTTCATACATGGCAATTCTCTTCATGAAAACTTGGAGGCAGTCTTGGAGCTTGAATCAGAAGGTTGTTGACCACTGATGTAGTGGGATGAGTGCTTGTGGGCCCTTAATACTAGTACCTAAGGCTTAACATAAGATGAAAGGTGAAAATTCATGTGCCAGTCTGGAAGTCAGAAGTAGCTGAGGTGGAGTATGTGAAGACCTACTATGGCAGTTACAGATAGATCATGTGATTTAAACAAGTTTCTATGTATTGTGTTTTACAGTATCAGCAATGGAGATTTTGAAACTTTAGACCTTAATTTGCTTGGCCACCTGATTCTCCTCGTACTTTATGAAAATCACAGTCCTTGTTTCAAGTAAGGACTTTGGTGTGCAAGAGGCCTTAGTGCAGGACTGTGAGAACAAATGAAATTTACTTCCAGGTCTGAAACAAGATGGATATCTCTGAAGTGTAGAAAAAAGCAGTCCTGATCAGGATAATTTTACTCTAACAGTATAAACACATTGCTAATAAGATTCCAGATGGTTTGTCAGAGCTAGCTATAACTGAGTTATCTGGAACTCAGTTTTCAAGAGCTGTATGTTTCTCTACATTTAGCAAAACAGGAGGAATACAGCTGAAGACTGTTAGTGCAGCCTGCCTGTCAGAAGTAAATACTTAGAACTTAGGCATTTTACATCCTACCTAAGTCTCTGCCCAGGTAGAGCTGGATCACCTGAGCTCTTTACAACCTTAACATGTGTCTGTTCTCAGTACAATCCTGTAAAGCTGGCAAGCAAAGAACTAAACAGAGACACACTAGAAGAAATGATATATACCTAGTCCTAAAAAAGATCAATGGTATGGTAAGATCTAACTACCAACTTTTAACAGGAAATATTAAAAAATTACCCTAGTCTAAGAGATCAGTTTTATAGTTTACTTAACCATCTTTTGTTTCAGTTATTGTCTTCTCTGTCATGTCATGTCTTCCTGTCTCTTCTGCTCTTACTTTTCTCCTCTTCCTTTGCAATGCCATTGCCTCCCTACCTTAAAACCAGCAATTTTTGCTTCCTTTTTTGACTTGTCTGGGTGGAATAGGATTCTAACCACTTGCACATGACTCACTTTGCAGAAAAACCATGACAAAATGATCAATAGTTGTGTATAAACCAGTCTTTATAAGATGTTCTTCTGCTATAGCCTTTGGCCTTGTGATGCTAATTAAAAGGCATATATATTTGAGCACTCATCATGTTATCTGATGTGATCCAAACTGGCATCAGGCAGAATGTCTCATTGTCTAATTCACCTGCTTACAGGGAAAACTCAGACCAAGTAATGAAAAAGCATACTTGGACAGTTTTATGTAAGAATAGGCGTAACACACAGAGATTCTTCGGTTTTGTACTACATTCTTTCTTTATATTTGACTGTAGATTATAGAGTATACTGAATATACCTCTTTCTAGCTGAGTCTTTGCATAGCTCTCTTTAGCAGTCCTCCCTTACAGTAGTGGTAGCCTCCAGCTTGGCAGTAATCAAGATATGAAGGTTCATTTCTACTTCTTTCTGAAATCACTGCTTAAACCTGCAGGGATCTTATTCTAGCTATGATTCCTAGGGATCTTTTAATAGCTATTGAAAGACTTTCAGAGACATTTGCATCATGAAGTCTTAAGATTATACAAAATGGAACATATTTTCAAGTATGTCATCCTTTCCCACACACCATGGTTCTTCTCTTGGATAAGGACTAGCTAGGAAAGCTTGCATCTGTGACAGTATCCTTCCTGTGGAGAGGCAAAAGCAAAGGTTAGAATCATAGAATCATTAGGGTTGGAAGAGACCTTAAAGACCATCTAGTTTCAATTCCCCTGCCATGGTCAGGAACACCTTCCACTAGACCAGGTTGCTCAAAGCCTCATCCAGCCTGGCCTTGAAGACAGCCAGGGATGGGGCATCCACAGCTTCTCTGGGCAACCTGTTCCAGTGCTTCACCACCCTCTCCGGGAAGAATTTCTTCCTGATATCTAATCTAAATCTCCCTGCTTTCAATTTAAACCCATTACCCCTTGTCCTGTCATCACAGGCCCTTGTAAAAAGCCCCCTCCATCTTCCTTGTAGGTCCGGGTAATGGCTTCTGGGAAAATAAAGTGTTAGTAGAAGGTGTCTTGAATGAGCTTTACTAGGGTCAAGGATTATTACGGGTCTAAACTGATACTTTAATTGGTGACTGAAGAGAGGAAGTAATGAGCTTGGTATTGACATTCATGAGTGCTATTTAAGTGACTGGAAGGAACTGAGTACATAGTGAGACTACAGAACTACTGCAGCAGAAGGTAGAGAGGCTGAAAAAAAATATTTTTAGTTAGGAAAAAGTGTAAATAACTTAAAAAATATGGAAAGATAGCTTGAAACAGTTATCCAGTCAGAAAACGGAGCTAGAGTTTATGTTGATCCAGAGGCAGATAGTTGTGTAATGGAAATTAGACTTTCCTACTGAAGTTTTGTCATGTCTTTTGCTGCCTGAATGACAAAATGTATATGAGGGAGTCACTTTGCTGAGTCTGAAAGAATTGTTTACAGTCATGGAAAAACCCATTACCTACTGATATTCTGTTGAGGTGTACATCAGCATCTATCAAACAAATTACAGCAAACTACTACTCAGCACTGACAGGTTCTCTTATTACTCAGTTTGTGGTTATCATACATAAATCTATGCACCAAACCATGCTGGGGCGATAATTATCCCTCTGCCAGTAAGGTGCTGTGATTGCACCTGAAATATCATCTGGGTGAGGCTCTGCACCAAATGGTACTGACAGGAGGGAAAATTCAGCTTTAGGGAGGGTTGCTGTGGAAATAAAGCACAGACATTTTTCTTGAAGAATTAAGTATAATATAAGTAAATGCTTGAAGGAGAAGAAGTTGTGGCGACCGTATGCATAAACACATGCAGAGATGGACACATCTACAATACAGAGGAATTATTTACAATGTCTTAGCAATAGGAGAGTTAGCAAAGAACACTAGGAGAGATTTTAGAGGAGGAAATCTCCTGGCCATGAGAGCTATTAGCCATGGAATAATCCCCCTGGGGAGGAGCAAAGACTGCCCCATGGAACATGAAAAGCCAGACCGGATAAAATGCTGGTACAAACACAAAAGGGGTTATGCTTCTGCATTGAAAGGCAGTTAGAACAGAGAAGCCCGTAGGTTATTATTTGCAGATCCTATGATTACTGAAAGGATTGATAGCTCTCCTCTGCCCCCACAAAATGGCATCCTGCTGCTCTCTTTGGACAGTGGGATAAAACTGACCCTTTTTCCACAGGAGGGAGGCTCAGATACATGTATGGGGTCACTCTGCCTGGATTAGTGCCCAATCATATTTCCGTTGGTTTAGAGTTGTTTTTTTTTTTGTTTTTAAGCCAGAAGGCAGACTCTGTTTCCCCTATCCCACCCACCTCAGCTTACTACATTTCAGAAGTTTACAGCCTAGCACTGCTGTTCAGACTCTTGAAGCTTTTGACTAGATCTGTCATATTTTCAGAGAAATACCGACTTTCAGGCAGCATCCTCAAATAATTCAACAAATTCTGGATCCAACCATGCAATTCTGAGAACTGAGTGCTTGTAAATCACAGCAGAACTTGCCAGAATGCTTTGAGACTCAGCAGGAGGAAAAAAGATGTTAAAATAAAGGGAGCATCTCATTTGATTTGAAACACAGACAATTAATATTCTCCATTTTTGTAAAACTTGCTAGCAAATATATGGTCAGTGTTAAAATTTGATGACCTGGAGGAGAAATTCTATACTTGCCGTTTCTGCATTTTATAGTTCTTGATTCATGGCCATTCAGCATATCCTTTATTATTTAGGGAGGTGTAAGTCTATGAACATGGAACTGAGGCTTCCTCATACTTGATTGATAAATGTATAAACCAATAGTTGTGTGAATTTTTTAATTAACAAAATTTTAGATACTATAAGGGTTCAGTAAGTACCCACATATATAGGGTGGGAATAAAGCAACACTTGCATCCTGGTAAAACTGCTCTTTATGGAGCAGAAAGTTTCTATCTGAAAAGTCACACACATTCCCAGCAAGTAATCCACCTGTGGGAAGAGTACATTCTCTTCAAAGTTTCACTTTTAGAGTGATTCTTGATTGAGAGAGCTCTGTTAGGCTCTTTTCCACTGAAACTGAGACATTCATGCATGCAAGGTATTTTCAGAGCATGCAAGTGTTTAAAATGGACTTGCATGCTGCAACAAAGGGGAATCTCCAGAACCTCAACTTGTCGCTATATACAACTCAAAATTAATTAATTTGGAGTAGCTCAGATCATTACTATCACTTCTCCATTGCACACAAGGAGAAATTCCTCCCCCTCCTCCCCCTTCCCCCCACCCCCCACCTTATTATAAAATTATGCTAGTAGGCAAAGTATGCTCTTTCCAGTTCAGGAATAACTGAAGAAAGAAGCAGCATGAGGGGAAATGCTTTCCCTGTCATTTGAAAGAATAGAAAGCTTTACCCATTATCTTAAAAAAAATGCATTAGAAAGAAAGAAGGAAGATGAAACCATCCTTTCATCCTGGAGTAATTGGGAGTTCCCTGCTCTTTCTGTAGATGAATTTCAAGCCAAGACTGGGAACAAAGGCAAAACTGCAAGGGCTAGGTTACAATCTTTGCGTGCACAAAAGCCAGTTTAACCTACTTTTCAGAGCTGATATGAGAGATCTCCATGACTCAAATTTTCTTCCTTCTGTTGCCTTATGAAAATAAGCACTGGGGGAAAAAAAAAAAAAAAGCTTTGGAAACCTAGAGCCAAACACAATCAGTGGGATACCAAATGAATAAAATTAGCAAGAATGCTGCAGGCTAAAAATCCCAGAATCCAACCCCAGAATATGCCTGTCAACGCTGCACACTTTCACCCCTTTGTTTTCAAGAGTGTCAGAGTTGCTAGGGATGGAAGGAGGAATGTTTTGGCAAACAGGGAAGTACCTTCAAAAGAAGCTAAAATGAAGAAGATGATCAGTGTTGCAGGATGCCAAACAGGTTGCTCCTTTTCCTCCTTTTTGGACTGAATTTGATGCAATGGAGTCTCCTTCCAGTTCTGGGTGCAGAGACATGGTTTCAGGTTGTTGGGCACAGAGGAGTCCTTGTCAGACCTCTCCCTTTCCTGCTCCAGCACCTGGGACACTACTGCATGTGACATACCAACAATAAGAAATTGGAAGACATGTGGCTGTACAGGCTACTTCCAGGAATTGCTGAATTCCCCAGTGCCCTGAATGAAAGGCTCATAAGCATTTCAGAACAATAGAAAATGCATTGACCAGCCAATTGCCTGAGATGTGACCCTTGGGAGTGTAGACATCCTAGCTGTAATTTATTTAATTTGCTGTAATCTGTGTACTTTGTGAATAAAAACAAAGACACACTACTACAAAAGCACTGCAAGCCCCAACAACTTCTAAAAAGACTCTCACATAATTAAGCTGCACAGAGAGTGTTATAAAGGGGGAGAGATAGTGCGCCTTCAGGAGATTTATGACCATCAGGAAGCACCAGGGGTGGGGGTGAAAACCAGAGAACTTCTTGTGAAAAGTCTGGGAACATGTGCCTTGAGCATGTAAGAGCAGCTGAGGGCAGCAGCAGAGGGGAGAGACATGTACATGCAGCACAAGTGGGCAGGAACCACATCATGGGAGGGGATGAGCGAGTGAGCACCCCTGCCTGCTCTGTGCCTGCAGAACTCAGGACCCCTATAGGGCTGTGATGTGGCCCAGAAATTTCAACAGGGGTGGTGCTTTGAAGCTGGGCAGGCTGGGATGAATATCAAACAGGAGTGAGGTAAATGCTTCAGGGCTTGGCAATTAAAGTGTGAAGATTGCCTGCTAGCCTAAGAGGCAGGTATGGGTCTTATCATAGAATCACAGAATGGTTTGGGTTCGGAGGGACCTCAAAGATTATCTAGTTCCAACCCCCCTGCTATGGCAGGGACACCCTCCACTAGACCAGGTTGCTCAAAGCCTCATCCAGCCTGGCCTTGAACACGTCCATGGATGGGGCATCCACAGCCTCTCTGGGCAACCTGTTCCACTGCCTCATCACCCTCTCTGGGAAGAATTTCTCCCTGATGTCCAATGTAAATCTCCCTGCTTTCAATTTAAACCCATTACCCTTTGTCTTGTCACTTCAGGCCCTTGAAAAAAGTCCCCCCCTGGCTTCCTTGTAGCCCCTTCAGGTACTGGAAGGTGCTATAAGATCTCCCCGGAGCCTTCTCTTCTCCAGGCTGAACAAGCCCAACTCTCTCAGCCTGTCCCCATAGCAGAGGGGCTCCAGCCCTCTGAGCATCTTCGTGGCCTCCTCTGGACTCGCTCCAACTGGTTGATATCCTTCTTATGTTGAGGGCTCCAGAGCTGGACAAAGTACTCCTGGTGGAGTCACATGAGAGCAGAGAAGAGGGGGAGAATCGGGGAGATACAGCCCAAGATATGGTTGGCTTTCTGGGCTGCCAGCGCAAACTGCTGGCTCATGTCCAGCTTTTCATCCCCCAGTACCCCCAGGTCCTTCTCCTCAGGGCTGCTCTCGATCCATTCTCCACCCAGCCTGTCCCTGTGCTTGGGATTGCCCCAACCCAGGTGCAGGATCTTGGTATCTGGGACTTTATCAAAGTATAAAGTTAATTAGAAAGAGCCAAAGTACCACCTGGGAAAAAGCAGAGGTAGTCTAACAACTGAAAAGTACAGAAAGAGCCAGCAAGTCCACAAGTAAGTTTTGAGGGAAAGCAGATACCAAGATAGAAAACCAGTAATCTTAGGGAAGTAATGTGCAAAGAAGAAATATTGAAAAAGTATTTGAAAAAAACAGCAAACATTCAGAAAATTTTCAGTTTCCTAGTAAGTAAAAATCCCTGTATGTGTGTACTCTTAGAAATACTTTTTTTTTCTTTTTTTCCATTCCCATAACCACTGGAAACAAGGGATTCAGGACCTGCAAATATGGACCAGGAGCTTTGTATGTCTTCTGAAGCAAAGAACCTTCTTTTTGTCCTTAAAAGATCTTGTAGGTTCTGACTCTTTCTGAACAGATGCTTGCAGATTTTAGGGATGATCCTAGAAAAATGTTTGCAAGACACGTAAATGAAACAAAGGCCATGTCAAAAATACTTACAAGCCAACAGAGGGTTTCACAGTGCTGAATAGGTTTTGTTTATAAGAACTATTCCAGCGAAGTCCTGTGTCCTATGCAGAGTTAAATTTCCTTTGTTCCTTCAGTCCTTCTTTTGTTCATTTGTTCCTTCCTTGACTATAAAATAAAGTTGAAGTGAAACCACTATAATTTATATTTAAAACACAAACTTCATCCTGGGCTGTGGGGCTGTCAGGACTTGACTAGAAAGTTACATCTGCCTTGGAGCCAAAGAATCCCTGAAGTAACCATAAAGAGAAAATAATAGACAAACTCAGCACTGTGCTTAGGTATTTACTAGCAAATGCAGCCACCTTCTGTTTGGAAATGGACAGGAGTCAAAGTGATGGACCTTTAAGTCATAGGCTGCAGAACTGAAAAAAGTGTCATACATGTCACATTTGAGGACCAGGTGAAGACTTGTATGAAGGCCAGTCTGGTCTCCTGCATAACACTACTTCTACATTATGTTTGGGCTGAGCCACTTTAGAATTCTGGAAGTTGTAATAGTGCCTTTGATGTGATGGTCCTGCCGCCCATCCTGTTGTCCTTCCCTTTGTGATCATATTTGGCCATAGATTATGGCTCTCCTCAAAGGAAAATATTTCCCTTAAGGTATGAAAATGTTGTTGCACTCATCTGTAGTAATCAGCAGAGCAGAATGTGGGGCATACAGCCTGATTTACATTATTTCTCTCTGTTAGTTATCTCTGTTAATCGCTAAAAGATTTTTCCCTTGCAAACATAGCAGTCCACAAAGATAATATTGGCAGAATAATAAGTGTGTGCAGATCTAGATTCTGCATCCTTATGTATGTCTTCCACCTAAAAATGTTAAACGTAAGCACTGGATAGAAGTGAAAAAGAAGCATAAATGTAATTTCTATGTTTAAAGTGTAATAGCGTTTTCATACATATTGATTTGTACATTCCTTTTCAGTGACCATTATAATGCCTCTGACATGTACTTTCCACCTTCCACCCTTCTGTTTCCATTACTCTCTTGGCAGTGGTGTAACTGCCATTCCCCAATCTTTGTATCTTTGGGTTTTTTTGTTTGTTTGTTTGTTTTTGTTTGTTTTGGGGTTTTTTTTGTGGGTTTTTTTTTTTTTTTTTGTGGTTGTTGTTTGTTTTGTGAGTTTTTGTGGGGTTTTTTTTGTTGGTTCTTTTTTTTTGTTTGTTTAGTGCCACCCAATCCCTCTACCCCAAGCCTTTATAGTCTTTTGATTTATGAACACAGCTGTGTAAGCATATATTGTCAATTGCAGTCAGGCAGGCAGTCAAAGTTATGGAACTGGTTGATTTTTCAAAGCTGGAAACTTTTTTAAAGAAATGAATTTTTGGATTAAAGGAAATCTAGTGTTACGAGAGTATTTGGGTTCTACCTTATTTACTGCTGACTATTAGCTTGATATATAATATTACTATAAAAGTAGGTATAGGTGAGTCTTTCTAAGCTTCTTTCAGATCACATTTGCACACAGTCAAAAGATACTTTTTTCCTAAGGCAAATCCTTCATGTCCAAGCTGGAATCTAAAAGCCATGTTACCTCTTATATCCTTGCCAGTCATAATTGTTCTGTGTTTGCAAATTAGGTGACAGTGCTGTTGCTGATGCACAAGGATGGCCTGAGTCCAGCTCCCTGTTCCATGCTCTAATTGACTTTGCAGTGCTAACAGAAGTGAAACATTCCTTTTGTCAGAAAAAGCAGGAGCTACTTCTCAAAGACACACAGGGAGCAGACAGATTTTGGAGGAATGTGACATTTCTAAAGAGTTGTTTTTTTTGAAGTGTAACTCCCACGTTAAAAGAAACCAGGGGAAAAGTTTGGAAAACTTTTCCCTAAAGGCCATATTATATGGGGACTTAGCCCCTTTACCATTTCCTTTTTTTTTTTTTTTAAAAAAAGAACCCAAACTACAAACAAATTAAATTCTTTCACTTGAGAGGAGTCTGTTGGAGCATATTGCGTCTCCCTGAAGCTTAAGCTGCCTTTTATAGGAAACACAAAGAATTTCCTCCAAAATGGTTTACAGAACTATTTCTTCACATGTACAATTCAGCCTCCACTGGAGCGCATGGGGAGGGAGTAGGGACTGTGGCCTTGGGCAGGTTTGCAATGCCGCACCTGCAAGAAACCTCAGGAGGAACCAGATGGGAGAGGTTGGGGGAAGGACAGGGGTTTCACCTTCAGATTAATGATCAAGTGGACAATAGAAGCCTTGATGGCTTCTTGTCCACTGTGAGAGGAACTTACTCCCTTTGCCAGAGGACAGGGACATGGGAAAACGATGTTATCTCAGCCTTCAGGATGCTGCTAGCCATTGAATTTCACTCTCTTCTTGCAGCCAGTAGTTTGTGTGTGAACAAAATGTTATTTTCAGATTTAGAATGTGTTTGGACTTGGACAGTCAACCTCTGTCTTTAGTACGATTAGTAGCCCTAGCTGTGTTAGCACTTTCTCTAAGCTTCAGCGTGAAGGATGACAGCCACAATTCCTTCCCTGGAATTTTTTACTTCTGTCCAATCTAGTACCTTCCCATCAGCGCTATGGATCCAATATCCAGTATTCTCTTCCCATGACACTTGAGAAGACAAGTCACTTGAGAAGACAAGCTTAGACACCACAGTTGAATCCCTACTCCTTTTTACTGTCTCTTTCTGCAAGGTAACTAACTGCTTCCCTCCCCTCATGATGAACACTTCTGTTGCTCAGATCATACTTTCAGTCATCTTTCTGAAAATATCACTGCCAGGTTTCTTTCCATTCTCTACCCAATTATATAGCAGCTCACTCTCGTTATTCCTTTGCTTAGACTTTATGAGAGTTGTCTTTACTGCTGTGAACTCTTCCTCTGCTTTCTGCTCCTCAAAAAAGAGGTCTTTCTCTGTGTTTGCCAGGAGAGCATGTCCCCATAATCCAGCACCGGGACATAGCCAATCTGACAGAAAGCCTTGTGGGAGCACACCCCAGTGCCCAGGTTCCTCAGACGTCACAGGTACAATTGCACTGAGGCTACGAGGGTACACTATTTGCTTTGGACACTTTGCATGAGATGATTTACTTAGACATCCCTCTGACACCGGACAAACTTGGGGCCAAAACTGACACAAGTTTTATTCTGACAAAGCAAAAGGTAAAGCCCTTGTTTTATAAAACTATAACAAGGTTCTAAAAAAAAGGAAACTGTTTTGTAATGTGGACATTAAAAGTTCTAAGTCACAAGTAATGTCAAGGTTCCTTCTCAGTTTTTCTGCTACTTACAGTTCAAAGGATATGCAAAATATGAGACCCAAGGACTACATACAGATCAGCATCCTGATGTTCTCCTTTGGTATTAGACTCTGGACTATAGCAGATGACCAGTTGTCTTGTCTGTTTTCTTGGTCTGTGGGCTACCCTCTCTGAACTCACATTTCTCTATTTGGTGACACAGATTATAAGAAATCTTTTTTCCACTCATTTTAGTGCAATTTAGTATTTACATCAGATGTTTGTCTCAGACGAGATAGTGATTTTGTTCAAAATAGTATTTCTTATTCCAGTTACCACATTTATTTAAAATGTTTGGTGCCATTTTTTAACCAGAATATCATACTGCATTAAGCCATAAAAGCTTTATGTTCAGAGAATAATAGCCCAAATTTTTAATGTTTAATCTTACAATTTTTAGATTTTTTGGTCTCCTGTAACAATGAAATTGGGTTTGTTTTTCAAGGTCCATTTTCCTACAACAGTATTGGCTATGTGACATCATTCCCTTTCAAGATTTTTCAAAATATTAACTTACATGTAAGTTAGAATTATTAAGTCATTTATGTTGGAAAAGACCTTTAAGATCATCAGGTCCAACCATAAACCTAAGACTGCTCAGTCCACCACTAAACCACGTCCCTAAGTGCCACATCTACACGTCTTTTAAGTACCTCCAGGGATGGTGACTCCACCACTTTCCTGGGCAGCTTCTTCCAATGCTCAACAACCCTTTCTGTGAATAATTTTCCCTAATATCCAGTCTAAACCTCCCCTGGAGCAACCTGAGGCCATTTACTCTTGTATTATGACTTGTTACTTGGGATAAGAGACTGTCACCCACCTCCCTACAACCTCCTTTCAGGTAGCTGTAGAGAGCGATAAGGTCTCCCCTCAGCTTCTTCTCCAGGCTGAACACCCCCAGCTCCCTCAGCCCCTCCTCACAGAACTTGTGCTCCAGACCCTCCCCCAGGTCCGTTCCCTTCTCTGGACATGCTCCAGCACCTCAAAGTCTTTCTGGTAGTGAGGGGCCCAAAACTGAACATAGGATTTGAGGTGCGGCCTCACCAGTACCTAGTACAGAGGGACAATCCCTGCCCTATTCCTGCTGTCCACACTGTTCGTGATGCAGGCCAGGATGCCATTGGCTTTCTTGGCAATCTGGGCACACTGCTGGCTCATATTTGGCCAGCTGTTGACCAATATTCTCAGGACTTTCAGCCACTCATCCCCAAGGCTGTAATGTTTCAGCACGTTGTTGTGACCCAAGTGCAGGACCCGGCACTTGGCCTTGTTGAACCTCACACAGTGGCCTCAGCCCATTGATCCAGCTTGTCCAGATCCCTCTGAAGAGCCTTCCTACACTCAGGCATATCAACACTCCCACCCGACTTGGTGTTGTCTGCAAACTGACTGAGGGTGCACTCGATCCTCTCATCCAGATCCCTCATAAAGATGTTAAAGAGAACTGGCCCCAGCACTGAGCCATGGGGAACACCACTTGACAGGCCACCAACTGGGTTTAATTCCATTCACCACAACTCTTTGGTCCCTGACATCAAGCCAGTTTTTTCCCAGTGAAACTTACACCCATCCAAGCCATAAGCAGCCAGTTTCTCCAGGAGAATGCTGTGGGAAGCAGTGTCAAAGGCTTTACTAAAGTTCAAATAGACAACAGACACAGCCTTTCCCTAATCCACTTATCATATCACCTTGTCATAGAAGGACATCAGATTTGTCAAACAGGACCTGCCTTTCATAAACCCCTGCTGACTGGGCCTGATTCACCTAGTTGTCCTGTATGTGCCACATGATGGCACTCAAGATGATCTGCTCCATAACCTTCCCAGCACTGCGGTCACACTGATAGGCCTGTAGTTCCCTGGATGCTCTTCCTGGCCTTTCTTGTAGACGAGTGACACCTTTGCCAACCTCCAGTCAACTGGGACCTCCCTGGTTAGCCAGGACTGCTGATAGATGACGGAATGTGGCTTGGTGTGCACTTCTGCCAGTCCTCTCAGTACCCTTGGGTGGATCCCATCTGGCCCCATAGACCTGTGTTTGACCAAGTGGTGCATCAGGTCACTAACCATTTCCCCTTGGATTGTGGGCTCTTCATTCTACTCTCCATCCCTGTCTTCCAGCTCAATTGGGCTGTGTACCATGAGAACAATTGGTCTTACTATTAAAGACTGAGGCAAAGAAGGCATTAAGTACCTCGCCCATTTCCTCAGCCTTTGCCACTATGTTTCCACACGCACCCAGTAATGGATGGACATTCTCCTTAGCCCTCCTTTTCTGGTCAAAGTATTTGTTGTAACATTTTTAATTGTCTTTTACAGCAGTAGCCAGGTTAAGTTCTACCTGGGTTTTGGCCCTTCTAAGTACTCCCTGCAAAACCTCATGACATCCTTGTACTCCTCTGGAGTTGCCTGGTCCTTCTTCCAAAGATCATAAACTCTCTTTATTTTTAATGAGTTCCAACCAAAGCTCTCTGCTCAGCCAGGCTGCTCTGCTTTCCTGCCAGCTCGTCTTCTGGTACGCGGGGACAGCCTGTTCCTGCACCTTTAAGGTTTCCTTCTTGAAGACTGTTCAGCCTTCCTGGACTCCTTTGTCCTTCAGGACTGCCTCCCAAGGGACTCTGTCTACCAGGTCCCTAAACAGGCTAAAGTCAGTCCTCCAGAAGTCCAAGGTAGCAGTTCTGCTAACTCTCCTCCTTACTTTTCTGAGAACTGAAAACTGTAGCATGTTTTCCCTCGTTGGCTCACTCACCAACTGTATCAGGATGTTTTCTTACACACACTCCAGGAACCTCCCAGACTGTTTCCTCTGTGCTGCATTATATTTCCAGTAGACATCCGTTAAGTTGAAGTCCCTCACGAGAACAAGAGCTAGTTGTTTTGAGACTTCTCCCAGCTGCTTATGGAATATATCCTTTGCCTCTTCATCTTGGTTGGGTGGTCTATAACAGACTCCCACCATATCTGCCTTCTTGGCCTTTCCCCTGATCCTTATTCAGAAACACTCTTACATCACCATCATCAAGCTCTAAACATTCAAAACACTCCATAACATACAGCTCTACCCCACCTCCTGTCCTTCCTTGCCTATCCCTTCTGAAGTGTTTATAACCATCCATTGCAGCACTCCAGTTGTGTGAGTCATGGCACCCTGTTTCTATGATGACAATTACATCATAGTTTTCCAGCTGCACAATGGCTTCCAACTTCTGTTTGTTGTCCATTAGTGTAGATGCACTGCAGTTTGGCTACTTTTTTCTTTGGGAGAAGCCCTAATTCCTATGTGACTGTTCTCAGGTGATTCCATGGTTTCTAACACATCAATAACTCTTGTGTCTTCACTACCCTATGGATCTCCATCATCTACTTCCACTGAGATGGCAAACTGAAGGACCTTGCTACATGCTGCCCCTAGGCTTATCTCTAGCGAGCCTGATTTTACTCTTTCCACCTTCAAATCTAGTTTAAGGGTCTTTCAATGCGCCCTGCTAACTCCTGGAAAGATCCATTTCCCCTTTGAGACAAGCGTACTCCATCTGTTGCCAGCAGACCTGGCTTCATGTAGACTGACCCATAATTAAAACCACCCAAATCCTGCCAGTGACACCATGGTCAGAGCTGGGTATTGACCTTCTGGGTCTCCCTGTTTCTTCCTGCATCATTCCCTGCAACTGCAAGGGTAGACGAGAACACCACCTGTGCTCCTGATCCCTTAACCAGTTGTGCCAATGCTCTGAAGTCTCTTTTGATTGCCCTTAGACTTCTTATTGCAACGTCAATCCTGCACATGTGAAAAAGCAATAATAAATAATTAATTATCCAAGAGCCATAACAGGTTAGGAAGTTTTGTTATCACATCTTTAACCCAGAACCCAGGGAGGCAGCAGATTTCAAATAACTTTGAAATAACCTGAAATAACTTTGAACTGATGTGATTTTGCTTGACCTAGAAGACCAACTAATTGGCCTAGTTTGATTTTGCTGTACCTCCTTTCTAACACTGACAGCATCTTAGCATTCTTTCTGTCTCTGAACATCTGAGCCAACACTCCCAGGACACTCGGGCCCATATTATTCAGGCCTATGGATTTTAAGACACCTATTTCTAACAGACATTGTGTTTGACACTTCCCCTTGTTACTTGTAGAAAATCCACTGTGAGTCTGATGTGATATAAGTATATAAACCTGTTTCCTTCCAAATGCAGAAGAGAAAGATTTATTGTCTGGATTTGCATTTGCTAATTCTTCTTCATCCTTATTCATTATTTTATAATTTGCATCTACTAAAGAGGTAAACTACTGCTATATTTTTGAACAGCAATGTTAAATAACATCCCACCAGTCCTCCTCATTATATTTATTACTCCAATCAGAAATGTTTATAATATTTCTCATGAGTATCTGAGTTCTATTATATACTGATGGCTAGTTATTTATTTGAGTTCTTTTTACTGTTTTCACCTTACCGTTATACTGAGATGTTTTTAGACAAATATGTACGTTTCTTCATTAAAAATGGTCTTCTTTCTTTATACTGCAAGTCTTACAAACATTGTGATGCTAACTCAGGTTTCCTATTTCAGTGCCTTCTTACCACCATTTTCCAAAATGTTCTGTGTTTGGAAAATAAGCTTTTTGTGGCACAATATCTGTAACAGATATTAACTAAATGTTATTCCCCTAAAGACAATCTTCTTTTTATCATACTGAATGCAGTTGGGTCAATTATGTGTTTGGTTTCCTGATAATCAGAGGCTTTTCCCAATATGCTGGGTAGAAGAGGCCATCCTGTGTCAGGAGCAGGGAATAATGGTCTACCATGTAAACTCAAGATCTCATCCAAGCCCATAGAAAGGCCCACAGTTTTTTCCTAGTCTCTCTGTCTGTTTTCCCATCTGTAAAGGGAGGAAAATGCCATTTCTCTTCAATACAAGCCTTTGTTGAATAAATACTGAAGTATGGGCAAGCTGTTTAGTTAGGCCAACATGTACAGAAAAGTGACTATCTCAGCATAAAGTTAGAGAAATATTCGAATGTGAAGAGTGATTTCTGTTGTTTTTGTTATCCTGACCAAGTAGCTGTATAGTTGTAGTAGGTCTTTATCTTACATGGTTTGTTACATATGTGAAAGTGTGTTCCTTTTTTGCATGTATTAGTTTACTTTGTGCTTGAGCTTATATTTCAATAAATCAAGTATATAAAGAGATATTTGAAGATCAACTGGCTGAGCAGTGAGTGACAGCCTGACGCACCTCTTCTGTGTATTTATATTGGAAAAAATTTCCTGGGGTTTTGTTATATGAAAAACTTCACATACAGCTTAACTCGTGTGAAAATCAAGCTCTCCAGTGTTTGCATTACTATTTGCAAATCAATCAATCACCTCTGTTTTCTCTTTATGCATTTAATTTCCTCCTACTTACTAGGTTGTTTCTTTTTTTTTTTTTGGTAGGATTAGAATTGAAAATGCAGAAAATTATCTCATTACAAGATCAACTGGAGTACATGGAGTGTAGTGCCATTAGAAAGGTTTGAATATAAAAAGTTAAGGACTTGTCAGTGAAATGGATGAAAATTTAGGAGACATTATTAGTCAGCCCTTGGAACATCCTGCAGAGACATCACAAGCCTTTAGCAGAGGTAACTCCCAATATGTCTCAGTGTGGAACAATGTGGTGTTTTCTCTCACCCACTCTATCTTGCTCTATTATTTTTTCTATACTTCCAAGACAACTGTAATTACAGATAATCTATTGTACGAAATGTGTTATTTGGGCATGGGATTGTTTCCAGTCTTGGCACTGTGCATTGCTAACTTGTCATTTATTTGCACTTAATCAAAAAATCTTTTCACCCCACCCATATTTTGATGAAGTAATGGCTGTTTCGATGTCCTCAGTGGGCAAAATGGGTCTGTGATGCATAAATTCAGAACGATGACTTTTGTCTGTGTTTGCAGAAATGTCTGAAAGAACAATGGGGAGAAAAGGCTGAAATGCTACAGTTGAAGTGGAAGAAGTGAAAGGGAGGCAGGTTGTTATCACTTCTGGATTCAAAACTCTGTCCTTCTTTACTATTCTGTTGCTGGGCTGTAGTGCGATTGAGGTTTTAATTTATTAATAGGTAAGCCCTTCTTCCTTGGCACTCTTGTGTGATGGTTGTCTTGAAGAAAAAAGACTCCATCAGTGCTTCTGTGTAGGAAGGAAGTTTGCTTTTGAAAAGTGTTAAACACTGCCTGAGTCTTCAGTGGGTATTAAAAAACCCCAAAACCAAAACCAAATAACCCGCAAACAAACAGGGAGCTTGCAACTGGAAAAGACAAGTTCTCTATGAAATTTGAAACAAATATCCTGTCATTTGAAGCTTTTAATACTGTTTAGTTTACCACAGGATGCTACAAGAAATTTCCTTCAGTGACTAGGAGCACATCCAAGACACAGCCAGGCATTAGCAGGTGTTTGCCACATGCTGTTGTGATGGCTAGGATTAGTTGGGTAACAGTGAGCAAACATCTGTCTTGTATTATTCATACAGACTTCGTTTTAATTCATATCAATGTTCCTATCAGTATGTGACGGTTGGTTTGGTTCTCCAGAGTTCAGTATGAGGACTGGTGGTAATGTATCCAGTAAACGTGTCTTTCTGTGCAGGGGTGTAGTTTCTTCCCAGCTGTGATGACAGGACTTCCCAGGTCATCTGAACACAAAGAAAGGGAAACTTTCCCAAACAGCATGTGTGAGGGTTGTTTCCTAACAATTTTTTATTCTGGCTATATAAAGCTAATAGATCTTCAAAACATATCTTATCCAAAAGTAAAGTTTACCATAGTAAAATCCAATGGGAAATTAAAATTTCAGGAAACAATGTTTATTTTCTAATATTTTGCCAGCTGCAGAACGGAGTCCAGTAAGTAGAACAGACCTGGCCTGTTCGGTTGTTTCCTCTCTTGTGGCCAGACTTCTCTTGCTAGTCCTCTTCCAATCCTCTTTCAGGCTGTTTATTCTTCTCTACGTACTGACTGACAAACAGAAATCCAGGCAAGGAAAATATGTAGGAGATATTTCTTAATTGGCCTTTAGAAAGGAAAAAACAGTTGAGGTTACAAAAAGTGCAAACCTGTTATTTATCATAGAATAATAGAAGGGTTTGATATGTAGACGTGTGATGCATATAAGGTAATTAATGCTGAGGAAAAGTTTCCATATGAGAAAAAAATGAGCCCGCTGTCAGGACACAATTCCTTTTTCACAGACTTTCTTCTCTTTTCCTTTCCATGGCTTATTTCAGTTCTTTTTAGGGAACTGCTCTGGATTCTGCTCTTCAAGATGTGTTGAGAAAACAAAGAAGATTGGCTGTTGAGCTTTTGTTTACTTAGTTGGGTTTTTTTGTCCAAGGACATAACTCAAGATTTTAAAATAAACTTGTTGATCTGAATTTAGATGAAAAGGTGAAATGTAAAAAGTAGTACAAAGCCAGTCAAAAAAAGTTTAATGTTATCAATCAAAACATTTCTGTAATTTTAGAGTGTTTTGTTGCATTTCCTTAATCAGGGTAAGGAAGTAAAAAAAAATCTTCTCCAAAAAACTGGGGGAAGTCTCTATATCACGAAACTTGTTTACTGGGGAGAGCTTAACTTCCCTAACAACTGCTGAAGGGCCAACATGGCAAGATACAACCAGTTGAAAAGACTTTTGGAGGATAACTTCTTGATAAAGATAATGGATTTACCAAGTAAGGGTGAGGTGCAGCTGGATCTCCTATTCAATAATGGAGAAGATGTGGTTGGGAACATAATAATCAGTGTCAGACTTGGCTGTAGCAACCATGAACTGGTAGAGGTCAAGAACCAGAAGGGAGTGAAGAAATTGAGTAGTAGACTTCATCTAATTCAGAAGAGTGGCAGGCAGGATCCCATGGGATAGCTCTGAAGGACAAAGGAGATAAAGAAATCCTGTGGGTCTTTAAGGACAGTATATTCCAAGCTTTTTTTCTTATACTCAGGAAAAAACATAGGTGTATCAGGAGCAGAATGCAAATTTGTGCATTGCCAGTCAAGCATGGGAAGGCAGAGCTCCTGCCTTTTGCAACAGTCCAGGCTGGATACCGACTGCCTAGGCAGCAGCTCTGCAGGTGAGTCCCTAGGGCTTTGGAAGAGATGGTGAGCTGCACAGGAGTCGACCATCTGTGGGGCTGGCACCAATGCTGGAGCAAGGGGGCAAACAGGACATGGTGGAAAGTGATTATTTTTCTCAACTTGACATGTCTTGGACCACACCTAGACACTACATCTTCTGGTTTGGCCTCCCTGATCCAAGGTACACATTGACAAACTGGAGTGAGCGCAGCGGAAGGCCACCAGGATTCTCAGAGGCTGGAGCACCTGAACTGTTAGGGAAACTTGAGAGATGGGGCTGCTTCAGCCAGGAGAAGGCTTAGAGCAGCATTCCCCTACTTATAGGCACATTATTGAGAAGATGAGGCCATTATCTTTGCTGCAGTGTACAGTAGCAGGACATGAGACAACAGACATAAATTGAAACAAGACAAGATCAGGCTGGGGAAAATCTTTTCTATATGGGGATAGTCCAGAGTGGAGCAGGTTGCCCAGAGAGGCTGTGTGGTCTTGTATGCAACACCAGGCCTCCTCAGTGAGGCTGCTTTGAGCAGATTATTTCAGTGGGGACCTCCAGATGTTCTTTCCAACCTGTATGATTCTGTGATTTTTCTGATTACAGTTATCACAAGAGAGAAACTGTTATATATTTTAAGCAGAGAAACTGTTATTTTAAAAGAAAATATCAAAAGAAGATTCTTTATTTTTTCTAGATGACTGTGATAGCTTGGTTTTGAAGTCTCAGTTTTGTGAAAGACAGTATGTGTTGCTGAAATACAGCTAACCACCTCTACTTTGGCTATTGCTTTTCACCCTCCACTTCAAGTAAAAATAAAGGAAAGGTTCAGGATGATATTGGGTAAGTATGAAAGAAAGTCTTCATTAACAAATGATCTTTGTGCCAGGTGGTCTGTTGGCAGACTTCCTTCTCCTACCCTTGCTTTCCTAAAGCCCGTCCATCATGCAGAGTTTTTAACTCCACTTTGCTATACAGCAGAAGATGAAAGTGATTGGAAACTAATGGGAGTTCTGTTTATGGGCAGACCCTTGGTGCTACTTGATTTTTTAATATCAGATCATGATTTATATTGTCTATGCATTTAAACTGATGAATCAACTGAAAATGCTATACTAGCTGTTGAACACTGGGGATTGAAAAAAAGTAACTTGTGTTCCTTTGAGTATTGTCAGAAATTTAATGTTGCTTTTAATACTTTACTATTGAAAGCACCTATTACGTTTTCTGAAAATTAATAAAAATAATTGACAACATCATTTTTGTGAATATTCTCATCCAAAGGCAGGTTAGGCCCAACAAGATACTTTTTAGTATTTTATCCGGAAAAAGTCATGAGCAAGTTGTAAATTTTGTTTATGAAACATGTAGTTGTCGTGACAGATTATGTTCGCAGCCATCTCTTTTTCTTCTGTGTACAGGACTGGGCAAGAAAAATATGTGACAAAGGAGTCAAACTACAGTAGATGACATAACACTCATTACAAATAAAATTTTCTGACATAATCAGAATGTTTGTAAAGGACCTAACATTATGAGCTGTTGCAGATACATCTCATGTGGTTTGAAATCCCCTTCCCCACATCAGCTACTGGGTTATAAGAGATAGATCTTTGATGACAGGCAACAAAAAACATGCGTGACAGACTTTTATACCAGACCTGTGTGGCCTTAATCAGTTGCTTTGCTTTGATTTCTTTGTTTTTTCTTCTTTTTTCTTTTTCTCTAAAGGTTAGTAAGTATTCAGTTATTTATTTGGGGGCCTGACAATGACAATAACGAATGATTTGGTGAGAATGAGCAGTAGCTTTTATGCATAAATATTTTCAAGGGCTTGTCAAAATTGTAAACTTTCTTCAAGAAAATATTGGCCAAAGAAATTACATAGAGCCAGCAGCACATAGACAATCTGGTGATGGGTAGTTGTAAGTGAGAACAGATTGCTAAGACAAGTCTGTAATCAGATGTGGAGACCTCGAAACTGCTTAAATACGTGAATGAATCAATAACTCTGTATTGCAGTTTTGATTCTGTTCAGTGCTGAACCCAGGTGATTAGAAAATAAGGCACACTGAAATTAACCTTTCATGCTATCTGTGTGAGTTACATAATCCACATGGACCTCACAGTATTCATAGGAAAACTAAAATACTTTATAATCTATCCAAATCAAACAGAAATTATTTTCAATGAACCATTATTTGTGGATATTTTAAAGGTCTTAAAATTTTCTGAAATATCCTTTAGAACTTTGAGACAGTATTATTTCTATATTATCTTTTTATTTTCTCATATTAGTCTAATAATTTTGGGTGTATTCCATAGAAACACAAACTTCTGCTTATTTAAACCTTCATGTGCTAATGGCATGGACATTTAGCTCAGATTTTCTTTGTTCGTGATCCTAAATAACTGCATTCAAACCACACTCCATCATCAACCGTATATATTGCTTTTCTGGAAATGGTATTATTTATCATTGGTACTTTTTTGATATGACATTTTTGAAGTGATACTATACAAATAGGAATAACGCAGTAATGTCAACTAACCGCTGCCTTAACTTACATCTTTTCTCTAGTTAGATAGTGTATACATATACCTTAAAATTCTCCTTTGTTATGATACCAAGGAAAGGGAAACCAGCCAAATAAGAAGTGGAACATATCCTTCTTGATGGTTGGGCTGTTGATATACTGAAACTATTGTACATCTTGCCATTTATCATTAACTTTCTTCTCCCTTCTCTCCTCTTGTTTCACACAGCAGTGAAAGGTTTTTTTCTTGGTTCTTAAAGGACAATACAGTTCCCAGCAAAATGGGGCTAATGACTGGGGGTCCTAAGCATTATGATAATAGAAATTAAAATAGATGTTAATAATTAGAGAAACTGTGTGGTGGTTTGAGATTTGGATCACGTGCAGAAATTTGTGTCTTTGGTCCAATCAAATAAATAAATAGTAATTCCACTGAAGTCTATTGTGTATATAAAGAGTAATTCCATTCAAATCCATAAAATTACACCAGTGCAAAACATCTTATTTACATAGTCCTTCTTTGGTGTACTCCTAAAATACTGAGCATATTCTGTCACATCTTTTCCATTAAAAATGTCAGAAAAAAATCCCCTCAAATTTTAAATTGGATCTAAAACTCATAAATCAGCCCACCTTGGAAGAATTAGGAAACTGTTCCACTAACATGTATTATTTAGAGCAATCAGGCTCTGTAATCTTCGTTGTCTGTCATAGAAACATGCCAGCTATCATTTTTTTTTTACAGTTGCATGATAAAATGGTTGTGATGAGCCATCTTACCTCAGAAAACGTGTAGACAATGATTTTGTGTTGAATAGTGATCCTATCTTGTGCTCCTGGTCATCCACATGCTGAAGGCTTCTGATTTTTGGTGAGAAAACGTCAGGACAGGGTTAGTTCTCTTCACAGAAGCTGTATGAGACTGTGTTTTGGATTTGCACAGAGAAAAGTACTGATAACACTGGTGGTTTTAATTGTTGCTGAGGAGTGTTTATACCAAGTCAAGGACTTTTTCAGTTTCTGATGCTGCAGCTGTGTTCCCGACATTTTTGCTACAAGAAGCTGGGAGCTGACACAGCCACAGTCCGGACAGCTGACCCAAACTGACCAATGGGGTATTTCATTCCATAGCGCACCATGTTCACTATATAAGTTGGGGATGGGTCAAGGGCCAGGTTGGCCGGTGGGTTCTTTTTTCTCGGTAATACTCTCACTTGCTGGGGCTTGCACTGACTTTGGTGCGATCTCTCACTCTCAGGCTCTCTGGCTCTGGCTCTCGCTTTTTGGGACCTGGATGGGCATCGGTCAATGGATGGTGAGCAATTGTATAATTTTATTTTATTTATTTATTTATTTTAAAAAGTAATGTATTATTATTAGTAGTAATAGTGTTAGTATTACTATTAGTGGTAGCATTATTTTAATTACATATTATTAGTAGTAACATTAGTATCATTAGTATTGTTAGTTTTATTAGTATCACTATTTTATTAATTTATATTCAATTATTAAATTGTTCTTAGCCCACGAGCTTCATTGTCTTTTCTTCCAATTGTCCTACTCTGCTGGAGGAAGGAGGAGGTGTGCGAGTGGCTGTTTCGTACTTTGTTGCTGGCTGGGATTAAACTATGACAAGAAAGAAAAGGACCTAATCCTGTATATACATAAGCAAGAAAATATCTTAGTTGAATTAATTTGTTCCAACTGTGTCAAGATCAAATGAAACCTCTGCTTTTTAATCAGAGAAGAAAAGTGATATGTGTATTCCTAAATACTCTCTCCCACATTTCATGGGAAAGGCAGTCAACAAAGTCAAATACAATGGTTGTTTTTTTTTCTTTTTTCATTCTTGGTATCTTTTACTGTCATGGCTCATGGCTGTGCTTTGCAACAGATGTGGTCAAAGGCATTCTACAGAATTTGAGCCTTCCAGCTTCCTTGGGCCTCTAATCTAGAAGTTATTAAAATATCTCAACAGCTCTTTTGCTCTTGGAAACTTCTGTATTAACAAAGTTAAGTAGGAGAATTTTCAGAAATCCACAAAACAGGAGTTGCTCTGAACTCTGAATAAGAAGGTGGCGGAAGAGACAGTAATGCTTTTTTTTCCCTTTGCAACAATCACGCACAATCATCAGTTTGATAACTGGCCATGCAATATCAATTATTTTAATACACTTCCAGTATCCTCAGGTGTTTTCTGTTTTAAGCAGTATCTTTATAAGTAGACATACCTGGGAGTTCAGCTTCAGATATGCTGTATTATTATCTTGGGCTGAGTGAGGCCCTGCAAAGTTCTTTCCTAACACCTACCACTAAAAGCACTTTGTAGCTTCTGCCAGTACATAGATTGCTACTTAGCTCCTTAGAATTGTGAATCTTTGATAACCCTGAGTCTAACTGAAGGTTTAATCAGGGCCATAACAAGAGTACTGGGCAGAACAGAATGAGGAAGGAACATCTGAAATATAGCACCCATGCACAATGACTTTCTGTTAGGCTATCAAACCACGATTACTGAAATCTAAGTCAACACCTGACAGCTACTTTAACCTTTGCTTTTTGGCTTTTCTAATTAGTGGTTCTCAAACCAGTGAGAGATATGCATTAACAAATTATCTGGGGAAACTCTGCTCATCTACTGGATATTGGTGCAAAGTACCAGTCTGTCGAAGGAGTTTTGGAAGGCATTTTGACCCTCACTGGTTCAGGGATCAGATAACAAAATAATTGACTGCTACCTTTTGACATTTACACTAATGAAGTCTTGTGGGAATTTTAGGACTCAGACCATAGATTACAAGCAGACATTCTTCTAGGATTTATTTTAGATAATTAATACTTGTGATTTCGTTATGGGAAACCAGGGAG